>JAMALZ010000010.1:398364-764120 GCA_023630055.1 Trichosporon sp. PB005A
CTCCTCCTTGGCCTTCCTCTCCGCCTCCTCCTTGGCCTTCACCTCGGGGATCTTGTCCTCGCCGAAGGGGCAGCCGGGAGGCTGGCGGTAGCGGTCCTCAACGGAACCGGGAGGGTAGCCGACGGCGTTCTCCATGTTGCAGCGGTCACCGTCGCCCTGAGGAGGCTTACCCTCCTGCTCGCCCTGGCCGTCGACCTTGGGGGGCTGGCCCTCCTGCTCGCCCTGGCCATCGACCTTGGGAGGCTGGCCCTTGTCGCCGTTGCGGTCGGGGATAGGCTCTCCCTTCTGCTCCTGCTCCTTGCAGTAGGCATCGCAGTCCTGGACGCCCCAGCAGAACTGCCAGTTGTCCTCGAAGGACTTGGTGAAGTCCCACCAAGGGTGACGCTTGAAGCCGTTCTCAGAGCCAAGGTCGCACTCGGCGGGGCGCTTGTTGCCGCTGTCGTCCTTCTTGTCCGAGTTGCTCTTGTAGCAGTCGAAGGTCTTGCAGCACTGGCTCCAGTTCACCTCGAACGACTTGGAGTAGTCCCAGCTGTAGCTCCACGAGCCAGACCAGGTCGAAGACGTCGAAGACGAGTGTCCGCCCTTGCCGCTGTCGCCGCCGTGGCCGCCGAAGTTGCCGCCGCGCTTCCAGCCCTTGGCCTCCTGGTCCTTCCAGTTGGTGATCTGAGGCTTGATGCCGGAGCCAACCTTCGACTCGTGCTCCTTCTTCGCGTCCTGCTCCTGCTTCAGGCATTCAGGAGAGTGGGCAGCGCAAATCTGGTCACCTCCTCCCGAGATGATCTGGCCACCTCCTCCCGAGATGGAGTCGAACTCGTCCTTGGCGTCCTGGAACTTCTGCTCAAGCTCCTGTTTGGCCTCCTCACCCTGCTTGAGGCACTCGGGAGACATGGCAGCGCAGACCTGCCTCCCTCCCGACTGAAAGTAGTCCCAGAGCTCCTGCAACTTCTGGTACTGGGGCTGCTTCAAGGAGGGCAGGTTGTAAGCGAGGTCGCCCCAGCCTCCAACGAGCTCCTTCACTTTGACGATGAGGGAGTCGGAAACAGCGCCGAATCCGCCTTCCTCGCTGCCGCGGAGGAAGTCCTCCCACTTTCCGACAAGGTCGGTGAGCTGGCTGTTCTGGTCTGCGCTGTCGTCGTGCCAGTGTCCGGTCTCCTTGTCGAGGACGTCGTTACCGGGAGCCCCGGGGACGTCGAAGCCGTTCTTGATGTCGGTCTGGCGCATCTCCTCGGTGTACTTGTCGATGGCGAACTCACAGCCCCCCGGCTGGCGGTACTTGTCCCGGAGCGAACCAGGAGGAGCGTAGAAGAGGAACTGGACGTCACAGTGTCCCACCTCGGGGGCCTGGTCGCCACAGTCGCTGCACTCGTAGTCGCCAGACTTGCCGCCGCCGCGAGCCTGGATCGCCGAGTCGGCGGAGATGCCGGAGCGGCGGATCTCCTCGGCATCGGAGCGAGCCTGAAGGGGCTGGACGTAGGTGTCGTGAGCGACGTCGCGGGCAACCGCGGCGCCGTGGTTGACGTTCGAGATTGCTCCCATAATTGTCGATCTGCTGTTGCTTGTCGATTGGGATCTTGGAGATGGGCCCCGAAGACCAGTCTCCCGTGTTTATATACCTTTCTGGATACCAATCTTAACGGCCTTCAACACCCTCAAACGTCCTAGTCCGACTCTCTCCCGTGACGTACAGGTTGAAACTGGGCCAAGATTATGGCCCGCGCCACTGTCTCGGTCTGTAGTGAGGACGAGGAGGGTGATAGAGTTTCGGGCCAACTTTATCACGGCCTAACCCAGAATCGCGGTGCCTGCAGAGTTTCTGCATCAATCTGCGATTACATCTCCGGGAAGCGTGCAACTGCTGCGGTACTCGGTAAGTGGGTCTAAGAAGGCGATGAACACTCCACAATCTGGGGACGCTGCGTCTGCTTGTTCTGGGTCGCGTTGAGGCTTTGGACACTTCGACTCCCGCGTATCAAGGCAACCTTGACCACATGTGGTGTTCCGATGAATGAGGAAGGAACGCGCAGAAGCCACGGAACGCTCGGAGCGTTTCGACGACTAAACCGGCTGGTTAGGTTTGGAAGGCGATGACAGAGTGACAGAGGCTGCTCCGTGGCATGTCGCGGACGGTCTTCCGGTAAGCACCCGGAGGCTTGGCGTACAGTCTACGAGGAGAGGACCACAGCTTTGGGATCCCGAACTCAGGGAGGACTGGATGTTTGCGCAGGCGCCTGAAGCGATGGATCCGTTAATGAAGTCTCACCCAGCAACGTGTGGCATGCTGTACAGGCTGCAGGAGCGCTGCGAGACGTCATTGACGGGCGTCGCGCAGGGTGGAAGGCCTGACGGCGGGCCTGAAACACCAGGCCCCTGGCCTTGTCGAGCATGTAATTAACAGGTGGAGCCAAAACAGGCTTGCATACCGGTTCGGCAGCAAACTGTGCGGTTCTTGTGACCCCAACGAGAGGATACTTCGTGCCCCACGGCAAGGCTCCGAGGTCGACGACAGGCGGACGGCGGTGGGCTGGGAGGAGTCGGAGGCGTGTTGTGGGAATCGCCCACGACCCGCGTCGCGTGGATTACGAGATGTAACGAGAGAGTGTGATCGAAGACGTTGTGCGTATGCAGAACGGGGCCAGGAACTGGTAACAGGCGCATGACTGCGCTGCGGGTGCTTCGGTGCGCCGAAAGGCGCAGATGACGGCGCTCTGAGCCTTGTGACCTCGGCACGGGGACCATGGGACCACAACACCGGAGTCCGAGCTCACGACCGCCACGGAGAGCAACCGGGTAGTGTGATTCGGAAGGGCACCGGCTGACACCGCACCTCTGGTCAGCCGGTCGAGCCACGGCGCGTCATGGAAAGAGCACGCGTACCCGTCGATGACAGCTGCAAAAGGGCATCGTCGCCAACTCCAAACTGAGCGCTTGGCACCTCGATCTGCCTGACTATGAGGCTGTGTTCGGGACGGAGGGGTAGGAGTGCGTAGCTGCCGTTGCTGAGACACCGACTTCGGCGTACACGGCGTCCAGCATTCGTGGGTATTCGCCGACCCGTCCCGGCACCGAGATGATACCCCGTCTTCCTCCACCCTGCTCGAACTGCGCCGAGGAGCGAATGCGTATGGTCAGGCGTGTGGGTAGGCATGCTCAGAGGCGTGCAGCCCCAGCGTAACCGTGTTGTTGAACTGTATCGCCCGACACCTTGCGGGGCGTGGCCCAGGCTCCCGTCTAGGCCCCGGTTGGCCCGGCGGTCCGCTACCCGCCAGGTCCGTGGAACGCGTCACGGCGCGTTGCTCGCTCGCCCACCGCCGCGGCGCGTTGCATGTGGCATATCGACTTGCGCCAATTAGTAAAGTTGCACAGGACGCAGGACCGGGTCGACTACAGAATAGAGCGATACATTCGGGACGCCTAAGGTGCGGCGATTAGGAGGTGGCAGACACTACGGGAGAGTAATGGAAACAGATCGGATGGCCGCTGAGTCGTGGAGCTTGCGGGGTTGCGCTGTGTGGCGCTTCGTCGACGTTTCGTTGAGATTAAGCGAGACAGACATTGAACACTTCAACACTCGATACTGAGCAAGAGACTAAAGAGTTCACTAAGAGTTGAAAACCGCGAGCGCGACAGCGGCGAGCAGCCCGGCAACACCAACCTTGCGTGCGCCGGCGGCGTTCTGGTCCTTCTCCTTCTCTTCCTCCTTCTGGGCGTCGGCGGAGGGGGCAGCCACCTGAGACGTGACAGCTGCGGCCTCGGGGTAAGTTGACGTGCCGGTACGGTGCAGGGGATCCTTGACTGTGGCCTCGTTGGGCACGGCGGAACCCTTCGAGCCGGTGGCCTCGATGTACGTAGAGGTGCCGGTACGGTGCAAGGGGTCCTTCACCGTGGCATCGTTGGGCACGGCGGTTTGCTTTGACCCGGTAGCCTCGATGAATGTCGACGTGCCGGTACGGTGCATGGGGTCCTTGACCGTTGCCTCGTTGGGGACAGCGGTCTGCGTGTCACCCTCGTCAGGCGCAACGGTGACCCTCGAAGGACACCCGACGGGCCGCATGGTGACCCTTCCGTCCGGCCCCTTGGCCCAGTCGGGCGGGTTCTCCGGGTCCGTGCACTCCCAGTACGTCTCCGGTCCGCCTTCGGCACTGGAACCGCCAGACGGCACCAGGGATTCGGACGGCACGGCAGCACCGCCGACAGCACTGGCTGCGCTGATGGAGGAGTACACACTTGGGATCTTGTCGATGCCCGAAGGACATCCAGGAGGCGCACGGTACAGGTCCTCGGGCGAGCCGGGCTTGTAACCGACGGCGTTGGCAGAGTTGCAGTCGACGGAGGGAGACGCAGAGGCGGACATGGTGAGTTGTTCAGAGTTTCTGGTGGAGTTCGTGACGTTCTGTTCAACCCACAGATACTCTTATATACCGTCCCCGACATTAACGCTAGCACCACCTCGGGCGAACTTATGCGTCGGAACACCATCTCGTCAACACATCGCCGAGGCCGAAGACATACGAAGTGTCTAAGGTGACTGCCCATGACCTACCGCTGCCGTTCTTGCAGACAGGGATTGACGTCACTATCCGCCGCTATACGCGCTGCGCAGCTGGTGATGAGCACAGCCCCTTCTCGCATGTCTTGGCACTCAACTGGCGCCCAAGGATCGCCCAAGCAGGATGCTGGCATGCCACAATTCGGACCGAGGAGGCGGGACACGTGACGCAATGAATTGGGCTGAGCACGCTAGCCAGCTTTCACTGTCGAGCTAGCGCCGCTGCGCCGCCGCCGGATATTGTGATTCCTGCAGCCTCTACATCCCTGCAGAACAGCTGCGGGAAACAGGAGGGCGATGACCGAACACATCCGTGGGTGAGTGACTGCGGAGCATTGTGCGGAATGCGGAGGTAAGCAGTCCGATAATTGACAGCGGACGGCCTGCAGAAGTGACTGCGGGCTAGCACAGCTTTGCTAGACTCCGTAAGGTTTACGCCGCGGGCGGAGTGAAGCTGCTCCTGATATTTACGAAGAGCTGAAGCTGCGGACTAGCGTTCTTCTGCCCACTTGGTTCCCGTGATGACTCATGGCACTGCGTACTACAACGCCCGCAGCAGGCGGCAGCAAGCGTCTTCGATGCCCAGGACTACTGTAATTTTGCAGTAGAGCATTCATTAAGGATCTTCTGCGCCGACAGAAGCCCCACATGCCGTGCCGTACGGTGCCGTAGCACGGCGTGATATGCAGTTCTGCCGTCCCATGATCGACGCTGCCGAGTCTTGGCATTGGAACCACCTCTCAGGTACTCCCTGTATGCGTAGTGGACGCGGTGAGCGATGAGCTGCGCCGGGCCGTGTCACAGCTGTTATTGCAGATCCGAACCGAGCTAGCAGCTCGCCGTTTCGCCTAAACCAGTGCCATGGGCGTAGACCGCCGTCTCCCTGACAGATATGCGACGTCACAGCTTGGCCACGAGAGGCAAGCGGGGGGTGAAAGAACGTGCGCAAAGATGCTGTCAGCAGCGCGTTTCCGATTCAAGGATTACGACAAGATTTCACAATTTCGGATGCCACAGCCGGCCGGTCGACAAAATAGAATGCAAAAACGTATTCTGCCCCACACGGGCTCGAACCGTGGACCTCGGAGTATGTTAAGAGTAACAGCTCCACGCGCTAGCCAACTGAGCCATAGGGCACTTGCTGAGAACGCTTGTAGTCCAGTGATTAAGACTAAAGAGACCTGATCTCATCAGTGTTGTCTGTTCTCCCTGCCTTCCTGCCTCCTGTGGACATTTGCTGTGCTCACTACACCATCTCTATCTCCGTAGCAGGTAGGTCTAAAGTAGTAGCCCAAATGCCTATCCTTCAAGCTTAGTTTCCGGGTGTTATGTCTTCCTGTGCTGCTGCAATTGCCGGACTACTGGCGAGGGATCTGTGCTTCGACATTGTGGCAGAGTGTAACACATTTCGATAACTGAGCACAGCAGTTGAATGCTGGCCGCTGTTGGTCTTCATCAGGCTACCACGACCGATGAGTGGCTTTCCGCTCCTAGACTGCTTGGGGCCAAGTCAGCAAGCGCCACGGTCGAGACCGGTCAATGTGGGAGAGGCTGAGTCACACTCACAACGCGTCATCTCTTGCTACATACGAGAAACAGTGCGTCTGCGATAGTAGCGGACACCATACGAGGTCGTGACAGCCGCCTGGTGTACGCCATCATGCTGTACGGTTGTTTAAAGCACAGAGCTCGGAGGCTCCGACCTGCTTTGTCATCTCCATGGGCAAGTCGACCATGACGCTTCAGATGTCAACGTCAGGCCACCATAGGTATAGAAGTAAAGCAAGTCACATCGTCAAATATCTCCTCGCAACCATGACCGGGCCAGCTATGATACTCCAAGAGAGCCACGGCATCCCAGTCGAGGCAAAGATGCCCGCTGCGGGTGAACTCAATGAAAATGTCCCAGCTAGGCCTGCGGCACTGAAGACCAAGCTCTTCGGCAAACAGAAGCTTAACAGTTGCTATGGCTTTCCAGCGCTGGATGGCAAGGGCAATCGAAGTTGAGCCCTGGCTGAGGTATGTTGAGATAAGCGAACCGTGGGCGGCGTAGCCGCACATTGCTGTATATCTAGTTAACTCACCGTGGGGTCTCTCTATGCAACGTCGAGTATCTCGTACAACGAAGTAGACGTTCGCGGCCATCAGAAACCGAGCATAAGTGAGCTGATAAGGAATATGTCAGCGACTACATCGAGTCCAGGCTACAGCAAGGAAAGAGCAGCCGCGACCGTCAAAGTCCCCTTTCCACCTCTCACATTCTTGATGGGGCTTCCCGTGCCAAGCAGGTCGCTGCGGGAAGGCGCGTGCTTACAGACCCAGCCGGCATCCATGTCTGAGCAGAGGTCCGCGCCAATTCTCAGCTGCTCCAACGAAGAGCTCGGTCTGCAGGTCGACAGCGGTGATCCACTTGCTGAACCTTCCAAATCTTTCCAGTGTCCTTGCCCATGTGCTGTATTCCCACAGTGCCCGCGCTCCGGTGGAAGAAGTCCTGCACTTCCTCGTTCTGATAGAACTCGTTACTGAAATGTATGCACGGAATGCTAGAGGCGTCGCTGGAGTTCAGCACAGCTTCGCGTTTAAATGCGCCCGTAAAGACTGTTACCATGAGAGGAGGTTGATCATCGTAATCTCATTGGTGTGCTAACAAAAGTGATTGTTAGGCTGGTCGACACGGCTGAGGTTTGGCCGTTGTAGACCCCTCGGGTCTCCTCGAAGTCGGGACATGACATGTGATCCTGGTCCCTCTCTCGCAGCCGAGCTGCCGGAGCTCCCGGCCGCGCACCAATAAGTACACCACCTGAGCACCGTTAGCAACGAGCTCGGTGATGGGTTCGATCCGCTGGATGCTTTCTGACATGCCGCGGAGGTACTAACTGCTCGTGTCGGGCCGTTAAGAGGGGCGATTTGCAAGCAATGGCTGCCGCGGGATGCTAGTTTGACTTCCATGGGATGCGAACCGAGTGTCGCGAGAGCGCAGAGAGGCAGCGGGAAGCGGTGAAGGACCGGGGCAGGATAGCCACATCCAGCAAGTTGAAAACGAAGGGGCCTTCGGTTTGCGTTGGCCTTCATCATCAGTGGCGAAAAGCCTCTTCATAGCGTCGGCGCCGGTGGTCAAGTGTAACCGCTGTGAACTCCCCCATGAGCGGGCGGTGAACAGCTATAAGAACAAAACCCTCGCCTCAGAGACGGCGACAGAGAGACGTCGAACAGATGGAAAGTCAGGTACTGACAAGTATCAGTACATCGTCAATCAAACGTCAACGAGCCGTAGAACAGTTGGAATCAGTGCTGTGGACGTCTGGTCTCGACGACGATTAAGCTTCCGGTGAGCGGAGCATTCAACCTTGCCTTGCAGCTGGTTGTCTGTCCGCATGAGCATGTTGCAGGTTGGCCCCGATGCAGAAGAAACGTCGTACAGGCATCGGCCTCGCGTCATGGTCGTCAAAGGTCCGCAGCGGCGAAGAACCAGATAAAATGGCTGTAGAAGGCTGGACCGCGAGCCTGCAGAGCCAGTCGAAGAATAGTTCTATCCACTGGAGGCCGCGGACACTGTTGCCGAGTGACCACCTGGTGGGGGCAAAGGCTGTAATTTGTCGGGTTCAGCCTTTGTTTGAGCTGCCTCGCTCTGAACGGCTTGGTTGTTCGGCTCTGTCGAGGCTCAAACTTGAGCATCAAGGACCTTAGGCACTGGGCATAGATGCCACGTCCAAATGAGATCCGAGCTCATAGCCTCATAGGCTGGGCCTCGAGCATCCTGGGTTTGGTCGCAAGTCGCGCCAGGGCAGTGGACTGCTGGAGTCTGGATTTCTCCAACGCAAGGCGACATCCCGAGAAGGTTGTACATTCCTTGAGAGACACGGCCGGCGAAGGCCGACGGTCTCGACCGAAGCACGCGACCACAACAAGTTTGAAACGCCCAACGTCACTGACACTCACTTGGCAGTCACTGTGAGCACTGTCGCCCCGTAACTCAAGATCCGAAACTCGACGTCTACACGTGATGCCGGTCAGTTCGTTTCAGCTCGTCACCCAGTGCGCTCTCGTCAACATCCATGTCGTCAAGCCGTTAGCGTCAGTCTGCTACCAACACGGGCCAGTGGGGCCACCAGGCTTCGAGCTGAGACGAATGATCGAGCTGCCGTGTGCCTTCACAGGATGCAAATCCTTGTGAGAGATTCGAGTTGCCGCATTGCCGGCCAGAGCCTTCAAACAGACATGACGATGTGCAGCCGTGAGCTTCTATCCGCATAGCTGTCAGAATAAGAGCCTCTTGCGTCGAAGATGCGGGCTGGATAAGAGGTGCTGCTGGCTGAAGAAGTGATATCAAGAGATGTCCTCGCAGGCTACTCAGATGCATCGGTGGAGCTCCTGTCGCTCACAACTATCTCACGATGGACAACCGATTCCAGATCTGGATTCGGCCTCCACCGAAAGTCACGTGAATCCAGTCAGCCATGACGCGCTACGCGCGCTCGCGTCAACAATCTCCAGATATGACTTGCAAGGCGAACTCTACAATCACCGCGAGGAAGGCTAAGCTCTACGAACATGTCGGAGCCCCCACCGCCTACTCAGGGGAGGTAAGATACCTTGCAGGCTTACGACTGCTGATGGCCAGTGTGGCAGAGCCGCCTCCTAGCATCGAGCAGAAAGGTTAGTGCAATGGTCTTGGGTCTACTTTGGCTGACTGTCAGACGAGGACAAGTAAGTGGCTCGCAATGCATCACGGCTTGAACTCTTTCAGCTGTCTTTCATCAAGCTACGCATTGTGGCCCTGAAGCTGACACCCAGCTGCTTCCGGATCCTGCTTGCAACGGACAACCACATTGGTTACGCAGAGAAAGATCCGGTGCGCGGTCAAGATGCCATCAACACGTTCCGCGAAATTCTCGAGATCGCGCGCGATTCAAACGTTGATTTCATCCTGCTTGCTGGTGACTTGTTTCACGAGAATCGGCCATCGAGGACGTGCATGCACCAGGTCATTGCACTGCTGAGGGAATACACGCTCGGCGACAAGCCTGTACCGTTCGAACTGCTGAGTGATCCGTATGATGGAGCTACACCCGGCTTTTCGTGAGTACTCGGCGTCGCAGATGCTAACTTCTTTCAGCTTCCCTGCTGTCAACTATGAAGACCCCAACCTGAATGTCGCCATTCCTGTCTTCTCCATCCACGGCAACCATGATGACCCTCAAGGCACGGGACCAGAGGGTGCTCTCTGCGCCCTCGACGTGCTCTCTGTATCTGGGACACTCAACTATTTCGGCAAGGTTCAGCTGTCTGCTGATGAAGCGACTGAGACGGAGGACTCTGGTATCAGGATCAAGCCTATCCTGCTGCGCAAAGGAACGACACACCTAGCAATGTACGGCATCGGCAACGTCAAGGACAGCCGCATGCACTACGAGCTGCGGTCGAACCGTGTCAAGATGTACATGCCCGAAGGAGGTGGCGTTGCTGAGGACGACTGGTTCAACATGCTTCTGATTCATCAGAACCGTGTCAAGCATGGCGTCCAGCAGCACGTGCCCGAGGGCATGTTCGACGACTCAATCAATCTCGTTGTTTGGGGGCACGAACACGACTGCCGCATCTGGCCAGAGAAGGTCGAGGACAAGGGGTATTACATCACCCAGCCTGGCAGCTCCGTCGCTACGAGCCTTGCACCGGGCGAGTCGCACGCGAAGTAAGTTTCTAGTACTAGGAGAAGACAATGCTGATACCAGGCACGTGGGTATTCTGTCCGTCCAAGGCGACAAGTTCCAAATCGCAGAGATCCCGCTGAAGACTGTGCGGCCGTTCGAGCACGCAGAGGTGCACCTCGCTGAAGTTGCTGCGTCCGACGAGGCCCCTATCGACCTTGAAGACAAGGACACGATCACAGCCTATCTTCGAGAGAAAGTAGGTCAGAGGGGCTTCATGAAACTGACTTCAGGTTGAGGAGCTGATTGTACGCGCCCGCGTGCAATGGGAGGAGACCCATGACCCAGATACGGAGAAGATGATGCTTCCCTTGATCCGTCTCAAGGTTGAGACAACTGGAGCGAAGGAAATGACGAACCCGGTTCGCTTTGGGCAGGACTACATTGGTCGTGTCGCGAATCCTCGTGACATTCTGCAGTACTACCGCAAGAAGCAGACGGGTGACCGCAGTAGGTCCTTCAATCACGGTTTAGGTGTCTCTACTAACAAAAGAATCGGCGAACAAGCCTGACATGCCTGAGTTTGACATGGAATGGGAAGGAGAGGAAGGGGCGGGCGGGGAGGAGCCCATGACCGTCCGTGATCGACTCGCTAAGCTGGAGATGTCGAGCCTTGTGAAGGGGTACCTGAAGGCTCAAGAACTGCAGGTCCTCGCTGAAAATGGCCTGGAGAATGCCGTCATGCGCTTCGTTGACAAGGAGGACAAGGACGCTATCAGAGAGTGAGTCACTCTCGCGCACAAGGGGCTCTCTAACGGTTTAGATTCTACGAGGATGCGCTCAAGGGGCTGGGTAAAGATATGCGCAAGCGACCAGTTCACAACGAGGAGGACCTGGAGGAACATGTGAGTCGTTTTTGGGAACCTCCCAGAAACTCTATGCTGACACAATGTCTCAGTTGAGTAGAGCGAAAGAAGCGTAAGTGACTTAGGCGTGCGAAAAACAGCAAACTCGAACTCTCTCTCAACATCGCTACGAGATACGAGAGGAGTAATGACGGGCCGATTCTGACAACCCCACAGGGCTGTTGCGCAATGGGCCGATCACGACCCGGCGGACACACGGACAAAAGGAAAGGTGAGCATTCGCTACAACAGTTACCCCAACTAGGCAAGACGGGCATGAGGGCCGTTAGAGTTTAAGGTGGAGCTGATCTTCTTAGGGCCGAGCCAATAAGCGTAACCAGGACTCGGATCAAGACAGCATGGGTGAGTGAAAGCATGTGCGTTATGAAGGGTAGCTGACGTATGACTCAGCGTATGACAGCATGTAAGCATAACGGCAGGACACTGATGTTGTTGCTGTCCTGGACGGCGTTAGAGGTGCTGACATGCTTTCCACAGGATGGAGGAAGATGAAGTTGAAGAGCAGCCCAAGCGAGGGTCCTCCAAAAGAACCACCTCCACCACCACTAGGTCAACGAGAACAACTAAGAAGCAGCCTCTGGTACGTACGCACACCCAAGGGCCATTCTCATGCTTTTTGGCACACCGAAACATCGACTCCGCGGTTCCGCTTTGGCAGTCTTTTTTCGTGTTTCATGTTAATCTCATAACTGACTTTGCCATTAGTTTGACCAGGGCTCGGAGTCGTCGGACCAGGATCAAGGATCCGACCACTCGGTAGAGCTCGTCGAGTCCTCGCCGGACCCCGCACCTCGCAAGCGGGGCGGTGCTCGGGCTGGTCTAACGAAGACGTCCAAGGCTGCATCATCTTCCTCGTCCAGGGCAACACCTGCTCCGACTACGACCAAGAGGGCTGCCTCTACCACTGCCCGAGGTAGCACTCGGGGCCGCGGCCGCAGCAAGGCCGCCGCAAGCGGAGGTACTCAGACACAATTGAGGTATGTTACAAAGCCCGCTGCGCCCCCGAACCTCTTGGACGATCGATAGGTCATTGCCATGCTGGGATCTTGTCGGCTTCTCACGAGCGGACGCGCTAGAGGTGTACCCTGGTTTCACCACACGCCAGACCAATGATGCCGAAGGCGCAGAGGTCTTCTCTGCGCTAGCTAAACTCCGCGCTGGGACCCGTTAACACATGCAGTTTCTCGAAGGCTCCACGGGCAACTGGCCGCAAACTGGTGAGGAGATTTCTGGGCTTCGTAGGCCTCACAGGTCCAGAGGTCGTGGTTCCCAGAGGGTCTGGAATGTATGCTAACGGCATGTCTAGGTCGACAGCAGCGACAGTGAATAGAAATGCCCGTACCGGGCGCCCGGGCACGCCATTACCTTGTAGCGGCTCTGCATAGCCGAGCCGCACAAGAAATCAGCTGTAGCGGTCGGTCTGCTGTGAGTATGAAGATTCTGGGTTTGCCGGAGTGAGGGCGACACCCATCATGCATGCATCTGTACCATAAGCTCAGTCTCATGTCGCAAGAGGGTTACTCAAGTGTCGTGCTGAACCGGGTCAACGATGGTCGTTGATGCTCCTGACGAAAAGCAAAACGGCTTCCCGGTCCCTTCGGCCCCCATTTTCTTCCCTTGCCAGTACCCTGTCCGGGTCGATGCCCTGCAGGTGGCGTACGCATCCCTGCCGCGGCCCTGATGGAAGACTACCCTCTATTGTCGATGCCGTGTTGATGCATGGCCAACCAGCGAGTACGCCTCGCGCACATTCCTTCCCCGCAGGCAAACGAGGGCCGCAGATGTCTGGATGTCTGACATTGTTTGCGTCCGGCCGGTGCGTTAAGGGTGTGCGCCTGGACGCGCGCGCAAGCAGGGAGTACGCGATGCCAGACTCGCGTAAAGAGGGTGGGTCCATCCCCGAGAAGGGCTGGGAAGGGCTCGCGCGGCCGCGATCTGCCCGTGCGTTGGCCGCGAGCAGGCCGCGAGACAGCCCGGCGCTGTGGGCCTTACGTGTTCGTGCGTGTTCTCGGCAGGCGATGTCTCAAATCTAAGAGTTTGCTGGGTGTCTCCTGGCAGCGTGGGCGGCATGCGCGGCGCGCGGCGCGCGGCGGGTGATTTGCTACACGCACAGTCGGCACTGTGCGCACCGTGAGCGCGCGCTGCTGTCATCCGCGCTAGAGGTGCTGGAGCGCGTCGCGTGGCGGCCACACCTCGTCGCACGTCTCGAGATACCAGCTGCTGGAACGCCATGCAACGCCGCCGCCCCTGTCCTTAATTGATGCTTGCACAACGATCAGTCATGTCGGTGCGTCTGGCAGAGACGAGGTCACGAGGCCAGCTGCGTGACCTGTCACACCTACCCGGTGTTGTTGGCGGCGAGCCATTGCTGCTTTCAGAACGTGTGACGGTGGCGTCAGAGGTGCACATACAGAGAGGTACAGAGGAATAAGAAGGGGACACCAGCGAGAGACGGGACCCCGGTGACAGGCTGGTGACTGCTGTACGGGTGCACCCACAGACCTGGCTCTCCGTACTCGGTGGTGGGTGTGCCTCGCCGTGTGCCTCGCGGGTAGGTACGCCCGCGCTGGGCGAGCAGGCACGCTCGGAGGCACCTGTGGGGTGCGGGGCAGGTCAGGATGCCGGCTGCGCAGGACGCGCAGGACGCGCAGGATGTGCAGGACATGCAGGAGCAGGTGTTGGGGGTGGCGTCGACCGGGCTGGCGGCAGCGGGCTGGTTTGAGGCGTGCATTGCGAGGCTGACACCTCCGCGCGCCGAGCGGGTGCGACGATCCCCTCGACGCCATCGCGGCACGCGTCGCGTCGCACGAGTGTGTTGACTCTGGTGACACTTGTCAGCGGCTCGTATCGTGGCCGGTGTCGTGAGAGCAGCTGCGCGGTGGTGAGCCTGGACTGTCAGTCGATACGACCCAGGCCGAGACCGGTGCACTGGTTGTGAGGCGCCGGCTGTCTGGCGGCCAGGGGCCTCGCACACCTCCCACTGCCCCAGAGCGCTGATTCGAGGCGCAAAATGCTCCCCGCGCATCAAAGCATGGCGTACCAGACGTCCTCGCAGGGCTCGGTGCGCGCTCCTGCAGGCGGGACGAGCATCCACAGCAAGGCTTTCAGGCATACTGCCCCCGCCCCGGCTGGCACCTGGCCCGGATACGAAAACACGGCCGGACGTGCCCGGCACACCCGGCTGGCGCTGCAACAAGGTTTGGCGGCGGCTTGGGTGCATTCATGTCGATCCCATGGTTCCGACCGTAGCGCCGCGGACGCGAAGCAACCCCGTGCTCGTGTGCTTAATTCTCCGCGCGCTGCTCCGTTCTCCTCCCTCCCTGCGCGCGCAGGACCCGCTGGCCTGTCGGGCCCTCGGGCCCACTATCTGCGCACTTGGTATCGCCCAGTTAACGGGGGAGGGAGCACATGCATCGGCGGGGTCGTCCTTGGTATCAATTCATGTCCACCTGATCCAGCATCGAGCCGCAGGTGCCTGCTACGCCTGCTGCAACGAGGCTTGGGTTAAGGAGCCGCTGGGTGCCGGGGCCTAGCGGACCTTGCCCGGCTGCTTCAGACTGAATTGACAAGCTGGACCGCCGAACCAAAAGCGAGCGAGCCCCTCCACGGCTCCCAGGACTTGCAGGATATGCTCGCCGGCGAGCAAGGAGGGGAGGGAGTGCGACGAACATGTCGGTCGTTAGCTGTCGGGCTCGCCCCTCGCCAAGGGCCGGGCGGCCAATGTGGTGCCATCGCTGGAATCTGGAGAGGAGTGGGCGAGCTCTGCGCCAAGTCGGCGCTTGAAACGTGCTGCGTGCGCTGCTCCTGCATCAGAAATCACACCCGAAGGGAGGGCCCCCAGCCCGCCCAGAGCTAGCTGAGAGCTAGCTGAAAGGCTCCCAGCGCTCAGGGTGCGCAAGGGGGCAGTACGGAAGTTATGTCATGGAAGGAAGGATTCGAAGTGCTCGCTGCCAGCAGCCGGCGCTCGCCCTCTGCGCGCCCAGGGTGAGCCCTTGGGCGCTGAACTCTATTCCCGCTAGGCGCATGTCCGGGGCCAGCTCGCTGCTCGTTATCGCCCATTGCGGACATGGCGAGGGCGACCGGGTGGATGCGTACTCCTTCGACGATCTGCACGCGGTGCTGCCGCGAGCATATGGCTGGACGGGGCTGTGTACACTTGCGTCTGCAGCACCAGCCCGGCAGTGGGTGCGGGCGTTGCTGCGTGTATGTACTCTCACCAGCGTAGCCCGCTGGCCGCAGTGGGATCGGATCGCCCACCACGGGCTCCAACCCACCTCGCCGCATCACATGATGGCGGCGGCGCCGCTGGAATCACCCAAACGCAGATCCGCTGCGCCGGAAGGCCATGCGGCGCGCACGAGCTCGCCGACTGGCCACCCCACTGCGCCCACCCGGCCAGCCGGCCACTGCTCGCCTCCCCCGTGCGCGACCGGGCTCGCTGCGTCGAGACCCGCCGTAACCATGTAATTATGGCGGGCGCCTGGCAGAAGTCACAGAAAGAGAGGCCCTCGAGGGGCTTTGGGAGGACGCTAGCGGCGAGGTCGAATCGGCGGCCGCGCTCTCTGGCGAGAACATTGCGCCGCTCGAAAGGTGCCGTAAGCACGTAAGCATGTAGAGGAGCAGCAATGGCCGTGGCCGCCGCCACGCAAGCACCCCAGGACTTTGCGCACACCCCAGGAGCGCCAGGACATGAGGTTGCGTCCGAGGCGGATTGTGATGTCAGCGCTGTTCTGGACTGGAGGATGATGCATCGGGGTCGCCTGTCCAGTCACGAAACGCATGTGTTTCACGCTTTCTGACTGGCTAGCGTCCCCGTGCTACTCACGCTCTCGCTGGCACGCTCTCGCTCGCACGCTCTCGCTCGCACGCTCTCGCTCTGGCTCTGACTCTGTCTGACGGCCAGGACGCGAAAGAGCGGTCAGACGGCAGGGGAAGCAAGGATAAATAAAGGTTGTAACCGAAACGGCGTCCGTAAGGATTACGAAACGATGCCGCGAATGCCGCGAACGCGGACGTGCGTCAGCGCGCTGGTATCAGGTTTATCTAAGCTTTGAGCCCAGGCGAGCAAACTTGGCCTTGAAATCCTAAACCCAAATACTCCGGACAATCATGGCAGAGGAGCGAGGTGCCTCGCGGCCATGTTGGAGCTCCCCATCGACATACTCCTGAAGGAGCAGCACGGGTGCGTGCCTCAACCACCCCCGTACCTGGTCAGACGGCGAGGTACGTCGTATCACCAACGAGGACGAGAGGGAGCGAGACGTGGAGGAGCAGGACCAGAACCAGCTTAGGTGCAATCACACGGGGTCGGGACAGGCGTCCCAGCGAACCCAGATGGGACGAATACGAGCTTGACGCTAGTGAGCCGGACCAGAAAGTGCACAAGCTCCGTAACCCTTAGAATCTGCTTTCCCTCTGCGTCCCTCTGCGTCCCTGGTCTGTCGAAAGGACGACGGACAGCAGGCCGCAGAAGGCACAACAGGTTCATTCTCAAACGCAGAGCCCGCTGCTCCCAGAGCCGCGAGAGCCCGCAGGCTGCTGAGCCCCTCGCGTCCCCTCGTCATGAGAGCGAGCATACCCCGATGCCTACGCCTTGCTGCTCCTGTATCGGTCATGAGCCCCAAGCCCGCCGGTCGCGGTCCTGGTCTCGGGCTGGGCAGATCCCAGAACCCGCCGAGCCGGGGCGAGCCGCAGCCGCAGAGCCGCAGTAGGGCCAAGCCACAGGCCGCAGGTCGCAGGTCGCAGGTCAGTGAGCGGCGTACGCTCGGTCGCTCGCCGGCTCGCTCATTCTCGCGCTCTTGCATTGCCTGCCGGCCACGGGCTGCAGGACATAACGCACATGCCGAACCGCAGTTGTGGGAGACGAACGAGCTATAAAACAATGCCTGTCGCATCCTCAAACGTCTCTCGCACCCCCGCACCCTAGCCGTCGTCCACCCGCTCTACCGGACCCATCTACCGCCCCCAGCTACCGCCCAGCAACCGGCTCCTCTCCCTGGCCTCCTCGACGACCACCTTACATCATCTCCCGCACTAAGTGGCCCGCTCGGTGTTCGCCAGCCGCACGCAGCACACGTTCCGAGTGTTCCAAGTGTTCCAAGCGTTCTGCCCACTGCTTCTGCCCACTCTTGTTCCAGCTGCTTGCCCTTCATTAACGGGCCTGTCTGAGGACACACTCTCTTCCCCCTCCATAACGTACTCTGGTGTCTACCCACACACACGACCGGTGCACCACCAGTCAGTCCACTCTGTCTCACACACGACGTCTGCGACCGCACTCGCACTACGCACTTCGCCACCCAGCCTCAGCCAGCCTGTCCGAGACAGATACACACGGCTGATCGCATTCGCTCCGACGGGACCGCCTCCCGTCATTTGCTAGGTGAGTAGCCCGCATCCCCGCAATCCGCTCTTCCTCCGTACATAGCCCGTCCCATGCTTCAGCGCCACTGGGGTGCATCGAGCATTGTGCGCAGCACACAGCGCCGCTCCGGCTCGTGTCGGTGCATACACGCTTATTCGGCGTGTCGCGGCGGTGCCCGCGGTGCCGACGGCACCGCCCGCCCGCCGCCGTGCGGCCGTGCGGCCGGCCAAGCGCGCCGTGGCCGTCATGGCCGTCCCCGCTGCCCCGCTACCTCGTTACGCCCGGAGTGCTCCGCGGTGTGGCGCCCGTGTCCTGCTGTTCACCCTCCTGCCCGTTCCCGGCCCGCTCGTGCGTGGCAGCCGAGGCTGCCGCGCCGCGTGCATGAGTCACTGGGACAATGGCGTGTGCCGAGCTGGGTCGCGCTATGCACAGCACGCCCAGTATAGGCTCTGCTCTCGGGCCCCGCAGCTCCAGTCTTGCTCCAGTGCGCACCAGTGGATCCGCGATCGATGATCACGGGTCCTGCAAGCTAGCGAGCTAGCGAGCTAGTGGAGGTACTGGTCCGTCTGTGCTCTGCGCCTGCGTGCTGGTATGCATAGCCGCCTGCACGTGGCGCGCAGTACCAGCCCGATTCCTGCTACGCCCAGTGGCCCGTGGCCGGGCAGCTGGCGCGCCGGCGGTGACGAGAGGGCGGAATGGGCGACGCGCCTTTACGCCATGGGATTGACTTGTGGATGGCATGAATCACGCACGGGGCGCGCGGCACGGTATTCGCGGTACCAGAGTCATGAGGGTGGAGCAGGGCTGCACCGAGCAGGCACGCTACGCTATGCACGAAGGTCGTTTGAGTGTTTCCATGCTTTGTTCGCCCGAGCCGCGAGCCGTCGGCCGCTTGGTCGCTTGGTCGCTTGGTCGTCGGGGCATGGGGCAAGCGAGCGAGCGCAGCGCGCAGCGACGAGGACTGTCTTGTCCTTGAATGGACCCGGCTGCTGGCGTGAATTGGCTGCGATACGTAAAGGCGTACCCACCGCTTGGGTCGCGAACCCGTGCGCCTGCCGCTGCGCCGCCGCCCAGGGCGTCCGCCCTGCACCCAGCCCTGCCTCTGCCCTGCTCCTGCCCTGCTCCTGCCATGGTCCCGATCAATGCCGCCCTCCGCACCCTCCGCGCGACCCGCTCGCCGCCACTGGAACCACCTCTTTCCTCATCTCTCCTTGCACTACCGCACTACCGGCTCCTGGCCCTGCCATGCTTGCTCGCCATGCCTAGTTCGGAATCACTAGCCGTGCCATGCACCCCGCCCAAGAATGACAGAGGTCTGCTCAGCCGCGGCCCCCAGCCCGCGCACCGCGTTCGCACCACTTTTCTTCCTCCTTCTTGCTACGCATATATCTGACGCTCGTCCACAGCTCTTCTCGCCTTGACAGCCGCTTCATACACGCGCACTCTCCCGCAGAGTCGGCTGCTTTTGCCCTCTCCTTGCTGCTACCTGGAGCACGCACCCCCTCTCCTTTCACCCAGTGGATCGGATCACCACAGTCGCCTGACCTACCGCTGATCGACGCACGCCGACGTACTTCGCCCCCGCCAGCGACCTCAAAAGCGACGCGATCCCCCATGTCGTCTTCCCGTCACCATCACACGACCCCCTCGACCTCGTCCTCCATGAGCGCGCACATGAAGATGCTCGCCAACCTGGACCCGCTCCCGAGCGACGTCCGCAAATGGCGCATCCTCCTCCTCGTGTCCGCCGTCAACTCGCTCACCCAGCGCCTGCAGACCTACCTCGCTGACATGGGCTGCACGCGCGTCTCGACCGAGCTCGCCCTCACCGACGAGAACATGGTGTCCGCCGTCCTCGCGCACTCGCCTCACGTCATCATCTGCCCCTTCCTCACGAAGAAGGTTCCGGACGTCGTCTACAACAACGTGAGTACCCCCATGTCTTGGTGGGCGGACAGTGCATGCTCGTCATGCCTGCCATGCCTGCCATGCCCGCCAGGGTCCACGCCGCTCGAGGCGTCTCTCTGGTAATATGCATAAGCCATCAGTGGCGCAGCGAATCGTCCCCTGGCGCAGGTCGGTCACCCAGACAGATCTCCATTTCGGCGTCCTGAGATTCCTTTCCTTCTACCGTAAATAATCGGTGCTAACGCTTTTCAGATTGTCACCCTCATCGTCCACCCTGGTCCGCCGGGCGATGCTGGTCCCGCGGCCATCGACTGGGCCATCATGGGCGACCGCGGCCTCAACCCGGATGCGGCGTCTGCGCTCGCTGAATTGGCCCTCCCCATCGATCGCGCGCTCCCCCTCGAGCAGCGCCAGCGCACGCACTGGGGTCTCACCGTCCTCCAGGCCGACCACACCATGGACGGCGGCCCCGTCTGGGCCTGGGACCAGTTCCCCCTCCCGGACATTTCGACCGTCACCAAGTCGAGCATCTACCAGGGTCCGATCACGGCCGCCGCCCTGCGCGCAGTTCACGTCGCGCTGTGCCGCATCTCAAAGGCGTACGCCGGCCTTCCGGACCCGTCGCACCGTGGGCAGCGCGTCGCTGTGCGTCCGGACCCTCGTTTCTCGAGGGAGTGTGTCTCGAACAGCAGGCCGTTCTTCGGCGGCCCCGTCAACGCGAGGCCCCAGATCCGGCCCGGCCAGCGTCGCCCGGACCTGACCAGGCACACGGCGGCTGACGTCGCACGCATCATCAACTGCGGCGACTCGCAGCCCGGCGGCACGATCAAGACGGCCCGCTCGTTCATGTTCGTCTATGACGCGCACATGCACATGAGCGTCGCCACCCTGCCGAGGAACCTCGTCCAGACCCGTGGATTCAGGTCCTTTGACGATGTCCCCGCGGGCACGGCGCTCGCCACGCGCCAGGGCGCGGTCCTGTTCAAGACGGCTCCCTGTGGACACGGCCCCATGTGCTCGCACCGCTGCGGCATTGCTGTCTGGCTGACGCACGGCCGTCTCCCCAAGCCCAGCCCGACGAGTGCCCTCAGTGCCAAGGTTCCCATGGCTGACGCCCTCCGTGCCGCGGGCGAGGGTGCTCGCCTCGACAATGTTCCCGAATGGGCGGTAACAGACTTTACTGAGGTGCCTGGTACCTGGCAGCAGGTGTTTGTCCGCACGATGAAGGAGGGCGACGCGCTCATCCAGCTCGTGTACTGGGACTTCTACAACGGTGCCTTCTCCACGACCGGCTGCGACTACCTCGTGGAGGCGCTCATGTGGGCAACCGACCCGGCCCGCGGCAACGTCAAGATTCTCGCCCTCATGGGCGGCAGCTACTTCTCCAACGGTGTCGCGCTTAACATTATCGAGTCTGCCGACCACCCGGGCCGCGAGACCTGGGCCAACATCAACGCCATCGACGATGTCGTCGAGGTCCTCGCTGGAGACGTCACGAGTGCGCCTCGCTCCGAGTTCCTGGGCAACCGCCCCTCGCTCACGGAGCGTGGTATCCTCACGATCGCGTGCCTCCGCGGCAACGCTGCGGCGGGTGGAGTCGCGCTCGCGGCTGCCTGTGACGTCGTCGTGTCGGCTGGATCCGTTGTCCTCAACCCCGCCTACCGCGCCATGGGCCTGCACGGCTCAGAGTTCCACCTGTACTCGTACGTCGAGCGCTGCGGCCGCTCCATCGCGACCCACCTCGTCAAGGACATGCTCCCGCTCTCCGCCAGCCGCGCGCGCGAGCTCGGCCTCGTCGACGTTGTCGTGTCTGGCCGCGACCAGCCGGCCGCCGAGTCCGAGGCCGCCATCCTCAAGTACATCCGCAACGTCGCCTCTGCCCCGGCCTCGTCCTACGGCTCCCTCGAGTTCCCCTCGGCGCCGTGGACCAAGTTTGCGACCAACACCCCGAGCCGCGCCGTCTCACTCGTCGACCGCTTCTGCGAGAACAAGCGGGGTCGCTACGAGTCGAACCTGCATGTCCCGCTCATCAACTACCGCCACGAGGAGCTGTCGCAGATGCTGCTCGACTCGTTCCACCCGCACCGCTCGCAGCGCTACCACTCGCGCCGCATCAAGTTTGTGCGCAAGGTCAAGGCGGAGAAGACGCCGAGCCGTTTCGCACACCACCGCGTGCACACTGAGCGCGACGAGGAGGAGACGCCCGCGTTCGACAACGCCCCCGGATGGGTGCGCGGCGAGGAGTGGTCGTGGGTCGGCCACCAGACGCCGTCGTCCATGACGACGTCGCAGAGCCTGCTCATCGACTTTGCGGCCCCCGTCCCGCCGCTCTCGCGCCCGCCGAGCCGCCGCTCCTCGCGCTCGAACCGCAGCTACCACTCGCTGCGGTCGCACAAGTCGCAGCCGTCGATCCGCTCGCACAAGTCGCAGCCTTCGATCCGCTCGCACCACAGCAAGGGCTCGGTCTCGTCCGCTGCCCCGAGCGTCATGGGCTCGCCGGCGCAGCAGCACGTGCCCGTTCTCCTCGGCCCCGAGACGGTCGAGACGCTCGACGACGCGGTCCCGCCCGTGCCCGCGCTGCCGGAGGGCGAGGGCGTCAAGCGCCGTCCGTCGCTGCTCGCGTCGGTCAGCAGCGGCTCCATCGGGCGCAGCAGCACGTGGGGCCGCAGCCACAAGCCGGCACCGCCCGCCGACGAGCCGTCGTACATCCCGTCGCACCTCGCCGTCAAGGCGCCGAAGCGCCGCGCGTCCTCGTTCCTCGGCCGCCTCGCTGGCGCGTTCCGCTCCCAGAAGGATCTGAACGTCGATGTGCCGCCGATGCCGAAGACGCCAGCCACGCCGGCGACTCCGGCCACGCCCATGACACCGAGCCGTATCCCGTCTGGCGCCACGACGCCGACATACGCCCGCCCCATGCTCTACAACGAGGGCAACACGGACTCGCCCTGCCTCTTCAACATCACCGGCGATGACGCGCTGCTCCCTAAGATCGACACGCGGCCGCAGGTCCTGAGCGTGTAATCCGCTACCGCATGCTCCAGCAATCTCAACTCTTTCCCTTCGTACTGCAACTTCTCCACCGTTGACATTTGACCCGGCTCAGTCTAATTGTTGTGTATATCTTGACCTTGTAATCTAGTTTGTCCGCAATGCATCGGGTCTCCTGTGAGCGTGAGGGGAGTGTCTTGGCCCACTGACCCGGTCCCTTGTCTCCATCGCAGGCCGTTCATCCCGTTCAGCAGGACGAAGATGCAGTCAGCTGAGGATACATGACATCAGCTGCGAGCCGTGCGCGGAGCAGAGTGGACCAGGGTGCTGGAAGCGGCCTCGTCATGCAGCACCGCATGACGCATCCGTCGCTCAGTCAAGCATGCTCTAAGCTTAGCGAGGGCGCGCGCACGGACAGCGGCGCAGCAGCGCAGCGGCGCACGCGCGCGCGGGGCAGGCGACGCCGCGCCGCCGAAAGTTAAGAGTGAGGCCAGGCTGTAGAGTTCTGTGGAAGGTGTCCGAGACGAGGAACAGGCACAGCGAAGGCACGGGCGGTGTCCAGGCACTGCGAGCTTGAAGCCTGTTGCTCGTGTAGTCGGCGTAGGCCTGTGGGACGCGGTTTCGGGGCCAACCTTGAGCCAGCACCTGACCTCGTTTCATGTTTCTGTCCGGTGTGGGTCGGCGGCTGCCTACAGCGGCGGGGGAGGGTTGCAGAAGGTTGCCAGCGCCGAGGGTTGCCAGAGGGTTGGCAGAGGGTGCCCAGAGGGTTGGCAGAGGGTAGGCAGAAGGTTGGCACGACCGTGGGTGAAAGGAGTGCTAATACGGCGCAGCGAAGAGGGTTTCGGAGGCTGAGCCTGCCCCCGCGCCAGGCATCACTGCACGACGCGCCGAGTGCGCCCACAGAGTCCAGAGAACCCCCGTCGTTCCCGGATTCTGGTGCCATGGCGGAGGGATGAGTCAGCTGCTGTCGCCGCCGGGTCAGGATGACGAGGTACGCTGACCCGGGCCTCTGACCGAAGAGCGTAGAGCATGCAAGCATGGGGACAGCTGGGACCCGGGAAGCAAGGCCGGGTTTGCCGTGAGACCCTCTGCTGCATCGGTTGCAGGTCTGATACGCGTGCAGCAGATGCTCGGTCGTTTCAACCGCCCGGCCGCGTCAGTTTCGCACCCAGCGTTGTCGTGTTCCAGCGCAGCAGCTTCGTTCCAGCCCAGTGCTCGCGTTCCAGCACACCCGCCCCGTTCCAGAGAACACCCCAGGCCCAGCAACGCCCCCGCACCCGCGAGCAACGCCAGACCGAGGGGTAAGCGCACCCGAGCTCTGCAGGGCGCCGGTGGGTATGTGGGAGTCTGGGAGGTGTTCCGGCACGCTGGCCCGGTGGCTCTGTTCGCTCTGCGCGCGGCTGGAGACCTCGCGGCTCGTGTGTACGGCGCCCGATCGCGCAGGCTGGCTAGACTTACCTGGCTGAACTGCCGTACCCACCGCCGTTCTCCGTGCACGCGTCGGCGCGGTGCCCTGCGTCTTGCTCAGCTCGGCCAGCCTCGCATCGGTCCAGAGCCCTCCTCCCTCCAGAGCCCGCCCAGCCTCAGCCCAGAACCCAGCCACACGCAGATCAGTGAAGATAAGCCAGGTAACATGGGAAGAGGAGTGGCTTGGGCGTGCCTTCATTTCGTGCCCGGAGGCACGTACGGCGCGGCGCCGCGCGGCGCGTGGCCGGGTGTCTCACGCTTGTCTTGCGACATGCGACTGTTGTTGTTGACAAGGCGGCGCGTCAGCTGGTCAGCTGGTCAGCTGCTGCGTGGTAGGTTTGGCCGGTCAAGTGGCGGGCGGGTGGCCGGCTTGGGGTCTTGGGTCTTGGGTTAGTGCCTTGAGAGAGCCAACACTTGCGCCTGCACCGGCCGGCATGGTGGTACTGGGGTAGTTGTGGGGACTCAAGCAGCGAGGCGAGGCGAGCGAGGCAGTGAAGGGTGGAACATAGCATAGCATGCACTCAGCCTGTGCTCTTGCTAACGGCCAGACTGGAGTATGAGCTGCCAGGCGCAAGCTTGCTCACAATCCGTCCCATACGGCAGCGCCAGCGCCTCGTACTTTACGTGTAGTTGGCAAGCCTGCAGAGTGGAGGTGGGTTGGCTCAGCTGCCAGCTCTACGCGAGCGTAGTTCGTGCTCCCCTCGAATCTGTCAGTGTGGAGAGCCTCCAGCTCAATAACGGTCAGAGCCGCAATGGAGGACGCCGAAGCTGACGCGCCGACGTCAGATGCGCCGAGCGGCAAGCGTTAGTCGACACCCCAAGCTCACAGCCCTGCAGCGAAGAACTGCCTCAGACTGCGACCAGTCAGTCAATAATGCGTACATTTACAACGGCTCGATGCCCAGGCCCTCCACGGCGCCCCTGATCTCCATCTCCCAGAACGTGCCGAGGTCCCAGCCGCCGCCGCGGACCTTCTTGTCGCGGTCCTCCTTGGCCCAGACGACCCCGCTGCGCCCGTCGACGTAGTCCTCCTTCATCTCGTACCAGTGACTCCACGGCATGAGGTCCGGGTCCGCGTACGGGATCGCGACGTACGGCCCGGCGTAGCTCGGGCTCGTCGGCGCGTGCTCCTTGTCGTCGTGGTGCGCGGGGTTGAGCGCCGCGAGGCTCGGCGGCACGGCCTGCGCGAGCGCCGCCGCCCGGTCCGCCTTCGCCTTGTCCGCCTTGGTCCGGATCTCCCGCGCGAGCTCCTCGCCGCCCCCGGGCCGCGACAGCGCGTCGACAATCTCCTGCTTCGTCCGCTCCTCCTCCAGCCGGTCGATGCGCTCCGCCTCCTCGATCAACCGCACACGCTCAGCGCGGGCGCGCTTCTCCAGCTCGTCGCGCTCCGCCTGCGTGTACTGGTCGAGATCGGACTTGTGCTTGTTCTTGGCAATCAAGGACGCATTCTCCGCCTGGTACGCCTCGATCTGCGCCTCCATTTTGTCCACATCGATATCGTTCAGGATGTTGAAGGCTGTGGTCAGCTCGCGCGACGTCCCCTGAAGCTCACTGAGCGTTTCCACATCTTCGAGGTACTGGTTGTACTCTTTCAACGTCTCAAAGTCGTCGCGAGTCTTGTTGAAGCTATTCGTCAGCGCCGTCTCGGGAAAGCGCCCTACGCACATCTCTGATATCCGCCGTCGGACTGCAACCTCCTTCTCGATCTTCAGATCCTCAAACGTGATGTGGGCAAAGTTGGTCTTACGGAGAATCTTCCCGCAGCCAGGGACATAGCAAGGTTCTGGACCGAGCGAGTAGTTCTTGTTGATACAGTCCTCGCAACTGGAACAGTCAGCAAGATCGCAGGTCGCAGGCTCGACTTACATCTTGTGGTAGCACGGAGAGACCATGATGCGCAGACCCGGCTCGAACTGGCGGTCGGAGCTGCACAGCGGGCAGCGGTCCTCCTTCGTCTGAATGTCAGCTCCACGCTTTCCTGTGAGCTCACCCATAGCTCCTGCACGCGTTTCGAGGCATCCTTGATGCCCGCGACGTAGAGGTAGCCGTGGTCGGTGCCCTTGGAGCCGGGAGCGCTGCCGCCGCCTGGCCGAGCCTGTGCTGGTGGCCGGCGCATACCTGAAGGCGCTCCCGGTCTCCTGGGAACGCCCAGCGGCTTCCTCTGCACGGGTCGAGACATGGTTCGCGGGGTGCGTGGTGGAGTAAGGAAACGGAGGATGACAGGAGGTGACAAATATGACCTCCACCGCCGTAACAACAGTCTGACGGGGGGTGAGTCTCGAAGTCCTTTGTTCCGCGACGTCCAAACTTCGTTCGAAAAGACCAACGCAGAGCCAAAGAGTGTCGTGTTCAATGGCAATGGTCAAGTTGTGAGCAATGCATGCATGAAAGTTTAGGATGCTTCAAACGAGAACATGACTGCCGCTGACTATGACGCACGCGTATCAGTGACTCCACGTCATTCCGTGTGCGCCCACGCGAGCCGACCCTTGGAAAACTACGTTCTGACCGTTCTCGACAGAGCAACAGCCATTCAACTCATCACTTTGCACTGTTGCAACACCCCATCTCTGCCCCAATACACAACGGGCAGCTCCACTTTGTCCTCGCACTTGAGGACCTGATTTAGAAAACCGGGATCGACACACAGAACCGGCCAAACCCACGAAAAGTACCGACAAACGACCACCTCTCACACACTTCTCCCTTCCATCCTCACGACATCCTCCCCTTATTCTAAACCACACCATGTCCGTCCCCGCCGCTGTCGCCGAGGTCAACGAGAAGACGCTCTCCGACGCTCTCGCCGCCGCCAAGATCTCTGACTCTGAGACCGCTGCTGCCGCTGAGAAGCCCGAGAAGAAGGAAGACGACCTTGAGGATGGCGAGATCAAGGACGACGGCACCCCCAAGACTGTTTTCCACGACGCTCAGCACTTCAACGTGAAGGTGAGCTGCGAAGATACTCGACTGCATTAGCTAACCACCAGCACCCGCTCTTCGCCAAGTGGACTCTTTACTACGACAGCCCGCAGTCCAAGCACCTGCCGAAGACGCCTCAGTCTTCCATCTCCACGAACACCGCGCTGCACGGAGGATGGCTCGATGACATCCGCAAGGTTATCTCCTTTGACTCCGTTGAGGAGTTCTGGGGAATGTACAATAACATTGTGCCTCCTTCGCAGCTGCCCGGCAAGGCCAACTACTACCTCTTCAAGGTGAGGATAGTTGTGCGTGATCTGTGCTGACTGAACAGGATGGTATCATCCCTGCTTGGGAGGACCCGGAGAACAAGAACGGAGGAAAGTGGGCTATTCAGTTCCCCCGCGAGAAGACCAAGTCGCAAATCGACAAGATCTGGCTGTACACGATGCTCGCGGCCATTGGAGAGACGTTCGAGACCCCCCTCGGCGGTGGCGTCCCCGAGAACACGGACCTTGTCACTGGTGTCATCATGTCGTGCCGTTCTTCCTTGTGAGTCCATTGCAGTGAGAAATTGTCTGGAGGACGTGACGACGATTTTACGCTGCGACAAGTGGCTGACGCCCAGCTACCGTATTTCCATCTGGACCCGCCAGGCGTGCGACGTGACCCTCACCGAGGAAGACCCCGTGATGAAGCGCATCATGACTATTGGTCGTCACTTCAAGGCTTCCGTTCTCGGCTACGACGTTGACCAGAAGCTTGTCACCGGTGGATTCCAGACCGAGGTCACCTTCGAGTCGCACAAGGACTCGGAGAAGAAGGGCAACAAGGCCCGTATCACCCTCGGCCCTTCTGACGACAAGGAGGACGAGAAGAAGGGAAGTAAGTAGATGGCGTAGACGTCGGAGACCAGTGAGGCGATGTCTGGCCTATTTGTTGGAGCATCTCATTATTCTGCCCGGCACTCGCCTGCTACTCCCAGTTGATTGTACAGTACTTGGACCTAGCACATGATGCATTCTTCTGCTTTGATAATGGCTTATTGTACCTCGCCGACACCGCGAGCTCTGTGCTGCTTGCGGCCTGCCGCTCGTCAACACGCGCTGCGCGCTGCGGTCTCTACAGCTACGCTGATGAACTGCTGGTTGTGTGAAGACTGATCTGCATTTGCTCCCGCTCATTTATTTTGCCACTCAAAGATTTCGGCGCGGTTGCGTCAACAAAGTCAACCGACCACCATCTAGACCCAGAAATCAGGATGCCTCGCCTGACGAAGAAGCAGAAGGAGGCCGGCCGCGCAAAGAAGGAGGTGACTAAGAAGGCACCGAACAACAAGGGATTCAATGTGCTGCCAGCACGTGCCCCGCGCGACGCCTACCTCGGCAAGGGTGAGCATCACCTGTTGTGCACGTACTGACATGCAGCTCGGAAGATCAAGGCCGACCTGATCGAGCGCGCAAAGATCAAGAAGCAGTACGCGAAGGTGCTTGCCGAGACCGGTGTCAAGTCGGAGCGCCTGAAGCCGCAGGTGAACCGGTCCGAGACGTGGAGCGCGGTCGATGACGACACGCTGAAGGCGGACGAGGAGGGCGACGTGAGCGACGCCGAGAGCGACGCCTCGGACGCATCGGATGCGTCGTCGGCGCTCGGCCTCGCCGGAGACAGGCGGGACGAGGAGGACAGCAGCGACGACGAGGCTGCCGCCTTCGCTGCGCGGGAGAAGGCGATGCTGCGCGGCAAGGGACGCCCGGAGACGCCGAAGGGCAAGGGCGCCGGCGGGAAGGCCGGCAAGTTCGAGAAACGCAAGTCGTTCGACGCGCAACGACCAGGCGCGATTGGCAAGTCGCCGCGCGGCAAGCCGGGCAGGGGCGAGCGGCCGTCGCCGTACTCCCGGGATCGACCGCCGCACATGAAGGGCAAGCGGCCGCAGAAGGAGAAGCCGGTGCGCGCGCTCTCGCCGCCCGTCCTCCCCGAGGCGAAGGAGGGTAGCATGCGCGCCATTAAGAAGGAGGGATTCAGCAAGTTCCACCGCTCGGCGAACGGGAAGAAGCAGCCGAACATGGCCGCGCGCATGGACGTGCTGCTCGAGAAGATCAGGCGGTCGAAGTAGACATTTTGTATCATTATGCATCACAGGGTTTCCACAGGACCTCAGAGGCCCACGCCGTCCATGCCCCGGCTCGCCCACACGACGCAGTAGTGCGAAAGCACGAGGCGCAGCTCCTCGATTTCGTCCAGGATCTGCAGCTTGGATATTCTGCGGTCAGCTCCGGGCCGAACGAACAGCTTACCTGGCCAGCTCGTCTTTCGGCACGATGGACTCGCGCACCTCCCACAGGCTCTTCGCGCCCGCGTTCTCGTACCCAAGAGCTCGCAAGCGTTCAGCGTAAGCATCCTGGCTGTCCATGGCGCCCGGGAGGCTTAGATTCCGCGCGGCAAGGTTGCGCTTCATAACTCGCCCGAACGCGTCGCTGGTATCAGTTACGTCCACAGCCTTTAACTCACTTCAATCCGACCATCTCGTAGGCAACAACGGCCGTCTGCGAGAACCGTTCCAGGAACCAGCGCATAACTGCGTCACCTTGCTCCGGGGTCATGTAGCAGAATACGCACTCAGAAATGAGCAATGTCGGTACAGAGGTGTCGAGGAGGGGTACAAGCTCAGCCTCGAGGGCAGAGACTCTCCGCAGATCGAGCGGGACCAGGTCATATGAAGCTGAGTGCAGTGCTGCACCGCCGTGCGCAACAGTGTACGGCTTTGGCCCTGGGCCAAGAGCCTCAGCCAGGTGACGGTTGCGCGCTACTCGTTGCGCCTTCGCCGCCGTCAGGTGTGGGAAGTCGACCTCGACATACTTGATCTCGCACTCGCTGGGCTTGCTCTGCAGTGTCAACTCAAGTGTTGCGACTGATAAGAGCGCGTAAACGTACCTTCATCCTCCAGTATCGTGTGTCACTTCCCGCTCCCAGCGACACGATCTGCGCCTTAGCCTGCCCCTGTGTGAAGGAGTCAATGACCGCGTCCAGTGCCCACGTGCGGTGGTGCGTGCCGACGTTGATGAGCGGGGCCTTCTTCGCCCGCTCACCCAGCTTGAGCTTGTATACAACGCTCGCGTAGGGATCCTCGAGGTATCCCGCCTGCACGGCCGAGATGCGCGAGAGCGCGGCGTCGTCGTCTGTCGCCCGGATCGCGTCGTCGCCGCCCGCGGGGGCGCCTTGTGGTCGTGCACCGGGAGGAGCCGGAGGTCGCATACTTCCAGGTCCTCCTGGTGCTCCAGGTGCTCCCGGTCGGCGGAAGGGCGGAATCGGTGGCGGCTGCATGATCGAGTGACCGGGTGATGGGTGAATCGAAAGTTGTCGCAGAACGATTGACGTGACGTCGATCTCCGCCAGAGCGGGGACCCCGGACCCAAGCCATCCTCTATCCTCGCTCAATCGATCATGCGAGCTTCCTCCCACTCTCTCAGTTAGACACGGCTCTGATAGCAGTTGCCTAGAAGCGGTTCTTTGGCTGTAAAAGGCAATGCCAGCTGGCCCTGCACTAACCCGTAGTGCATCACCGATGCGCGGCTCAGCGCCAAAAAAGATATTCATGCTTCTATGTGTTTGCTTCTCACTCCTAAACCCAGATTCAACGCTTAACCCAGACGGAGACCGAGGATGAACCCGGCAACAAAGGTGGCACGCTCTGCAAGTTAGTTCAACTTCAAGCAACACTGAACTCACGCTGGAAGTTGGCAGTAAGGAAGTCAACGAAGCCCTGGAAGACGCTCTGAGGGGTGGGGTAAGAGATAACACCCTTCTCGTCAACGGTGCCGAGCATGCCGTCGTAGGACTTGTTGACCTTGGCCCAGTCGACCTTAACGAAGGACTTGGACTGGAGGTACTGATGTCAGCCGAGGTCACGGGCTGTTACTCACCTGAAGGAGGACGAACACACCACCGAGGAGGAAGGCGAGGGCCTTGAAGCCCTTCTTGACGAAGACACCGGCACAGATTCCGCAGACAGTTCCAAAGGTGAGCTGAGTGAGGTTGACAGAGCTCTCAACGGGAGGTCCGTCCTCGACGACGACCGACTTCCGCTCCATAACGGGAGGCGCCTGGTACGCGGCGTCTAGCCGGACAGTACGGGGAGCAAAGGTCCACGCGGCAACGCCGAGACCGATCGTGTACATGTACGCGTTCTTCCATCCACCCTGACGCGGCGCGGAACGGGCGACAGAGATGGCCTTCGGCTGGAACCTGCTGAACTGCTGGAACTTGGAGTTCGAGAAACGGGAGCCGTTGGAGGGCATGAAGTGGAAACCACGGCTGGCGCGGGGCGCCGCCTGGGCGGCCTGCTGTGCCGAGCGGAGCAGGCCCGGGAACATGCCAAGTCGGAACGACATAGTCGGTGGATGCTGTACGAGTGAGGGTGTGAATGGATGCACGACGACAAACTCCAACGTAGCCTCTGGACGCGGCGATTGCGCGATGCAAGGCCTACGGTCTCCGGGTGGCCGAGTCATGTACGTCATCCTCGCGTGGTCCACTCGGACATGGCCAGGGATACGGACATCACGGAACCTCCGCAAGGGCGATCCCAAAAGTTGGCTGCTGACCAAGACGACAATAATATCCGCGAGAATCTGCTGCATTCCATTTTACACAAACGCAAAAATGTCCGCGACGGAGTGGGCACTCGCGACGTCCAAGGTCCCCGAGGGCTCCGACCGTCAGGCGGAGCTCGTCGGTCAGATCGTCAAGGCCGACTTCCAGTCAGTCCTCGAGTCCGACGACGTCAAGGCTGCCCTGAAGCGCGTGCCCAAGCTCTTCGATGGTCTCCAGGACGCGATGGATGTGGACTCGGCTGGGGAGGGAGACTACGAGACTTTGCTGGCAGCCGCTATTGCGCTACAGCATGCCTTCGTTCAGGCTAACTGGACTGGTCCCAACCTCAAGTTCACGCCCGCTGACGTCGTTGCCTGGATCACCAGCACAGACTCTTCCGACAAGGAGGCCGCGAACACGAAGCTGAACTCGGCCGCCCTTTCTTACCTCACCCTCCTTGGAGAACCGGCATACCACCTCGCGGTGCATCCCACCCTCTTCCTTCTGTCCATCCGCATCCTCAAGTTCCTCGCTGAGCAGAAGGCGCCTCTCGTTACGCTGCCGTGGTGGAGGCTGCGATCGCACCTCGTTCACCTCGCGCTGCTTGATGAGGCGGTTCCCCTGGACGACGAGATTGTCGGAGATGTTGGTGCGCTTATTCCCTCGGCACCTGACGCGGACACGGCCGCTATGCTCTCGCTTGAGCTCGGTCTTCTTCACTTCCGCCTTGACCAGGACAAGCAAGCGAATAACGCCTTCCTCACCGCGGCCCGCGCGAGCGGTCTCGAGTTCGAGCTCACCGGAGCAATGGGCAAGCGGACAAAGTTCCAGGTTCAGGACCACTCGCAGCTTCTACTGCTGGCCGAGTCCCGGAAGCGTGACGGCGAGGTCACCAAGGTCGCCCCTTCGAAGGGTGCGCCCGAGGCGCTGGCTCTGAACGACGACGTGCTGCTCGAGGAAACGCAGTACACGAGCACGACCGGCGGCTCCGGAGCTTTGTCCCACCTCGATCCCGGAAACCAACCCGCACTGCACCCTCTCGATCAGGCGCTGCTGCTCTCGCTGTGTCTCAACCAGTCCAACAACTCGCCGTCACATGGCCTGACGATCCAGCAGATGGAGCCCTTCGTGCAGCGAGTCGTGACACACCCGCTGAACTGGAGCGTTCACACCACGGCGCTGACCCTGCGCGCTCGCCTCGAGTCGCACCGGTCGCGAACGGTCGAGCGCTCTGCGCTTCAGCTGGCGGCCCTCATCGACCAGATGCCAACATCTGACTCGGAGCCAGCTGAGCGTCTGCAGTACTTCCACCAGCTCCCGCTGCCCTCAAAGTGGGAGATGGAGAAGGAGCTCGCAAAGCGGTATCTCTCAATCGGAGTCATCCGCAGTGCTCTGGACATCTTCACGCGGCTTGAGATGTGGGAGGATGCTGTCGCGTGCCTCCAGTATATGGAGCGTGAGGCCGAAGCGGAGCGCATCGTGCGTGACCTGCTTGAGGGAAGGAAGCTGGAGAGCGACGTTGTTCAGGCTATGGGACGCGCGAGTCTCTCGGACTCCCGCCGCGAGAAGCTCGGCTGGGCGCGCGAGGCGAAGCTGTGGTGCCTACTCGGCGACCTGGCGCTGAACTCTGACGATGCTCCGAAGAACCCGCAGAAGGCGCACGAGACCGCAATCGAGTACTACAACAAGGCGTGGGAGGTATCGCGGCACTCCTCGTCGCGTGCCCAGCGCTCGCTCGGTACACTCTACACGAGTGCGAGGAACTTCGAGGCCGCCGTGCCGGCCTTCCGCCACGCGCTCGCCATCAACCCGCTCTACGCGCATGCCTGGTTCACGCTCGGTGTGTGTCTCATGCGCCTTGGCCGCTGGGCTGAGGCTCGTGACGCCTTCAAGCGCCAGGTCGGTGTCGCGGAGGACGACTCGGAGGGATGGAACAACCTCGCGGCCGTCTACCTGCGGCTGAACGAGGAGGGTGTGCCGGAGGGCGAAAAGCCTCCTCCGGTCAGCTTCGAGAACAAGCAGCTCGCGTTCCACGCCCTGCGCTCGGGTCTACGCTCGTCCTACAACAACTGGCGCATGTGGGCGAACTACATGGTCGTCGCCATCGATGTTGGAGAGCTCAATGAGGCGGCTCGTGCTCAGCAGCGTGTCGTGGAGGAGATGGCCGAGAAGGACCCAGTTGCGGCCGTCGACCCCGAGGTGCTAGACAAGCTTGTGGACAGTGTCACGCGCGACGAGTGGAACGGCGGCGAGCCCGCGCAGCCGCCTACGACTTCGAACGAGGGCTGGGGTCTGTACCCCGTTGTCGACCGACTGTTTGAGAAGACGATTCTTCCCCGTATCTCGGACAACCCCCGTGTGTGGCGCGCTCACGCCCGCCTGCTTCGCTGGAAGGAGGACTGGGCTGGGGCGATCGAGGACTACATCCGCGCGTACCGCGTCGAGGTCGCCGATGACCAGCGTGTCGAGCGTGACGTTGGACGCTGGCGCGAAGCCGTCAATCAGATCGAGGACCTCGTCGCGACGCTTGAGCAGCTTGGCCCGAGAGTACCAAAGGTCGAGGGCAAGAAGGGCGGCGACTGGCGCTTCCAAGCCCGCGGCATCGTCCGCACCTTCATGGGCCGTACGCGGAATGCCTTCGAGAACGAGCTTGAGTGGGACCGCCTCAAGGACCTCCTCGACGAGCTCAAGCGCTCTGACTAGATAACACCATCTCCTGTACTATAGAGTCTAATCATGCATCCTGGTATCTCGTACAACACCGTCTACAGTCGAATGGAACGGAAACGGAGAGCGCAAGCGCTGTGAAGGTGAAAATGGAAGGCGAATGTGCTAATGTGTACACAAATGTCCGCAAGGTGGTCGATAGTCGAGCAGTCGAAGCTTAGCGGCGGCGCTTGGTGCGGCCAGCCTTGGTGCGCGAGACGGGGCGGCCGAGGTGGTTCTGGCCCTTGTGCTTCGGCCTGGCGTCCATGCCCTTGCTGACGCGCCACTGCTCTCTTCGGCTCTCGCGGGGTCCGGAGGTCGAAATCTTGCGCTCTGTTTGTCAGCTAAGCACATGTCTCGGATAACTCACCCTCCTTCATCTCAGCGTCTCCCTCCTCCTCACCGCCCTCGGCGTCCATAGCGTTCTCATCCTTCTTGAGGAGCTTGGCGGACACACGAGCGGTACGGGCGGCCTCAACGACGGCGTAGTGAGACTCGGTGGCCTTGCGCTTGCGCGCGGCGAGCTTGGCCTTGGAACGGAGTGACTTGGCCATAGTGTCGGTGCTTGTGGAAGATGGGAGAGTCTGCGCCGCCGCGGAAGCCTTGCATCATAACAGCAGCAGACCTGCGCCGCACAGAAATCTCTGCCGTGATTAAAACAAAAATTAACCGCAAAAATATTCCATGCGATTTCCACGTGACGCCGCCGGTCACTCACAACGCGTGTCTCCTAAGACGTCAGCGCTTCATCAGCTTCAGCTGTCCTCGATCCTCGACACCTCTCTACGCTCACATCCTATCGCGCTCGCTGAGTATCGACAGGCAAGTCTGCGCTCAGCTCGCGCATCATGTCCCGCTCATCTTATGACCGGTAAGAAACATCTCTAGGTCGCTACTGACTCCCCAGTTATCTCACCGTCTTCTCGCCCGAGGGACGGTTGTACCAAGTCGGTGCGTCACCGTTCTCGATACAACGAAGCTGACGGCCAGAGTATGCGTTTAAGGCCATTACTAGCGAGGGAATTACCGCTGTTGCTATCCGTGGCAAGGATACTGCGGTTATCGTCACCCAGCGCAAGGTGCCGGTACGTCTTTTGGGCATCTCTTCCGAACACAAGCTGATGATGACAGGACAAGCTTCTCGACCCCTCGACGATCACCCACCTCTTCCAGATCACTCCCAGCATAGGATGCGTTGTGATCGGACGCATTGGTGAGCTTATGATTACAGTGAGGAAACTAACAGCAGCCGACGCCCGCGCGCAGGTCCAGAGGACACGGTCAGAAGCCGCCGAGTTCCGCTACAAGTTTGGCTACGAGATTACGCCCGATGCCCGTGAGCAGTAAAGCGAGCGTGCAATGCTAATATATAGTCGCTAAGCGTATGGCCAACATCAACCAGGTCTACACTCAGCGCGCCGGTATGCGCCCGCTCGGTATTGCCATGACTCTGATCGGTATCGACGACGAGCGTGGACCGCAGTGTTTCCAGATCGACCCCGCCGGATTCTTCGTCGGCTACAAGGCCGTTTCTTCTGGCCAGAAGCAGACCGAGGCGACTAACTACGTGAGCTTTAAACACCATGACCTTGGAGCTAACCTCAGCTCGAGAAGAAGTGGAAGTCAGTTGAGAACAACAAGATCAACCTTGACCGTACCGGCGTCATTGAGCTTGCCATCGAGACGCTGACGAACGTCTGCGCGACCGACTTCAAGGGGTCGGAGATTGAGATCGCCATTTGCTCGACCTCGCAGGAGGAGAAGGCTGTCGACGGCAAGAGGGGCAACTTCCGCCAGATGCCCGAGGACGAGCGCGACGAGTGGCTCACGCGTGTCGGAGAGAAGGACTAGAATTGGTACAGCAGCATTGATGTATGTGAAGGATAAGCCGCAGGATACGACGTGCTGTGTGATTCAATATCGCTAGAGTGCGGTAGCAAGGTCGTTCGGTGTTCGTGACTTCTACGCTTGTCGTTGGGAGATTGGTTCGACCGGCCGCCAGAAGCGCGCGCTGCAGACTCGGGTCCGAAACTTGACCTCTGCGTACTCACCCTGTTCACTGAGCCCTCGCCTTTCTCATCGGACTCTTTTACTCTGCGCCGTTCCTGCGTTCTTCTCCGCGCAAGTGCAGCCTCCTCCCATTATCCACCCCTGGGTTAACATGACCGCCTAACCTTCCGTATATGTTGTCCAGCTTGCCACTTCTATCCGCCCCCTCTCTACCGAGTTCACTATACTTCGACTCCCGGGGGTTGGATGTCTTCAAGCTCTTCTAAGTCACTGAAGCAGCAGATGTCTTCCGCAGTTGATCATCAGCTCCCGGCCTGTGGCCGGACGCGAACTTCGACCTTTCGTCTGATGACCTTCCATCTCTGATCTCTTCACAGTAATGTAGACGTCAAGTTTATACATTAAGGATACGTATTCTACAACTTCTCGACTCTAGAGCGAGCACTCGAACTCCCAGTCCTCCTTCAGCTCCGTCTCGACCATAGCCTTGACCTCGGGTGTCATCTTCCCGAGGGGCAGGCGGCTCTGTCCACCAAGGCCGGGCTGGACGAAGTGGTCGAGGGCATGCTTGGTGCCCTGAATGCCGGCCTTGACAATGATGAAGTCGCTGCGGGCGACACGGTCCTGGAGCTTGACAGCCTCCTCCAGAGCCTTGGCGTCGCCCTTCAGGCCCTTGACCGCCTGGGTGTAGAGGCGGTTGATCGTCTTCGGGAACACGTTGCCGGTGCCGGTAATGCAGCCGTGGTGCTTCGCGAGCAGGGCGGGGAGGAGCGACTCGCTGAATCCGGGGAGGACCTGGAACGCACCCGTCTCGGTGAAGGAAGTGAGCTGGGAGCCGCGCTTGGCGAGGAACTCGGGGGTCTGCGTGTAGGCGGCGAGGCGCTGGCCCTTGCCGATCATGGCGCAGGTGAGCTTGGCGCCGAAGCAGTTCGGGTGCTCGGCGAGCGCGCACAGCTCGTCCGAGTTGAGGTCGATACCAGCAGCAGCACCACTGTTTGTTAGCTTCACAAGGCGGAGATTGAGGCGACTCACGGGAAGTTGTAGATCATGACGGGGATCGGCGAGTGGTCCATAACCTTGGTGAAGAAGTCGAGGATCGCCTGGCGGTCGCGGCCCATCGCGAAGGAGAAGTAGCCCGGGCAGATAACGATCGCGTGAGTGGCCCCGGCGTCGGCGGCCTCCTTGCAGAGCTCGATCGTCGTCGAAGCCGAGCCGCCACCGGTTCCAACAAGGAGCGGCGTACCCTCGAAGCCGTTCGAGTCGAGCGCCCTTCGTCCCGTCTCAACGACCGACCTCCGCTCAGCAGCCGACAGGTGCGACGCCTCTCCGTTCGTGCCAAGGAGCACAATGCCGACACCCGCCTGCGCGAGGCGCACCACCTGCGCAGCGAGGGCGGCGTGGTCGACGCTCTCGTCCGCCTTGAAAGGGGTGGTGAGAGGGACGGAAACGCCATTCGGCCAGACCTTCGAGGAAGACGCAGTCATTGTGATGAGCTTGAGGTTGGGGGAGCTGTGGTGAGGAGAAGGGGGCAGTGATGGGGAATGAGAAGGCAAGACAGGAGCACAACTCTTTTAACCCAGGGGGCAGGTCTTCACGTCGGCTCCAGCCCGGCGCCGCCGGGAAGAACGGCCCGGCACAAGACGGCCCAGTGCACTCGCAGGGCATAACGCGGCCCACAGGCGGCGGTCTTGCCCACAATCAGCACCCGCACCGTGAGTTGCCGCCTTTCACCGCACCACCCCTGACGCACACGTGACTCCGGCCCGGCGATCCCGGCGGGTGGGCGTCCTCGTCTCCGGCGTAACCGGCGCTGCCTTGCGATCGGACCAAGCACGGTGCTGCCTATTGTCGCTTGCATATACCACTGGTCCTAGTCACTGACCATCGCGTGGCACATGAAGAGCGGTGATGGAGTGCTTACGTCGACTCCCGATGGCTTCTGAATGGCACAGGAGAACTCTTAGTACTCCGCAGTTTGCTTCGCGCCGCCTGCTTCCCTATGGAACTGCAGTGTACTCACAGCAAGCCGCGATGAAACGCTCTCAGTCTATATCTACGGCAGCCGGGAAGAGCACGCAAGCTTACCCCTGCTTGTCACGTTGAGGCTAAGCGCATACATCTTCGTCACTCCTTGGCCCAAGAAGGCTGCGGTGAACGCTCCCCTCGACTACGTCAAGGCTTGGTCTATTCTCTGCAACCTGAGCACCGGTTGCATGGGGACGATGCGACCCCCATCAAAACCCTTTCAGTACGATTCATGGTTCGTAGCCACCCCACGCAGGAGTCTATGCTGACTTATGAGCGAAAGTGCAATCGTTGTGTACAACCGGCTTCCCCTCCGGTACGAAACTGCTCGTTGACTAAAGAGCCCTTCAACGCCGTATCGGAACCATGGTCGATTGGTCTCGGCACGGACTTTGAGGATGGTCAAGTTTCATCTATCATCAGCAACGCTGACAATGACCTGGCTTGTGCGGTGTGCCCTGCCGCACCGCTTGCGCGTTACCTGGACTCAGTCCCGGGCCAGTTGGGTAGTTCCACAAGCATTTTCGGTGCGCAATCGTTCGACGTGTCCGACAGCTACGCACACTAGACCAGCTTGCCGTGATCCCCCTTGGCCTGGAGCGCGAGCCATCAGAACGCTTCCTTGTCATCCCTCTGCTCTCCTGCCTTCGTAGCTCATATGACAGTCCCGTCACATACGGGCGCGGATTGCAATTGGTTACTCTAGTCCTTGGCCGATGCTCCAAGGTCCTTGCCGACTCGCGCTCTCGCACAACTGCGCACCAGGTCCAGATCTACCTGTCTGTTGAGCGGGTGCAGTTCAAGGCTCCAAGGAGGGATGCCTCTGCTCTCCTGCCGCGCGGCCCTTCAATGCGGCAATTCCGGGATGCTTGGCGCCGCACCGCAGGGCGAGGGATCTCGTCGTGCTCTTCTGCTTACCATCTGCGAGGCCTGGAGCCGACCATCCTAAATGCGAGGACGCCGTCGTCCTGTGACGCCTGGATCATCTGATGGGAATCGACGGGTGTACGTCCTCTGCTTTGCATTCGCACCTCCTCAAGTCACACAGCGTGGTCTCCCGTGTCTTTCCGACGGTGCTACACGCTGCGCTGAGGGTGTCTATAAAAACAGCGCCTCTACCGCTTTCACTTCTCTTTCTACCATCATCTCACAATGGGTTCGACGTCACCCTTCCACACCCATCTACGCCGCATCCAGATCTCCAGCCATTCCGTGCTTAGCATCATGTTTCCGCCCCATTGACATTCCCGGCATGCGGAGACGTCCTCCGCTTAGCGCACTTTCGCCGCCACGCTCCACGAGTCGACCGCCGCCGTGTTCCGCCTGGTCATGCGAGGCCAAGCCAGCCGCTTCGCTCAGTGAGCTCACTTTGGCAATTCAGGGCTGTGGCCTTCCACGTCTTACGGAGCTACGTTGGAGTCACCGTAGCGGTCGAAGCATGTGTTCCAGGCGGTGCGTCCTGTGTGTGGCGGACGAGGTGCGAAACTCGTCAAAATTCGAAATCCCGTCCCCAGATGCCCGTTCCTCCGACACGTCCACACTTCGTAACCCACGCCCCCTAATGCCCTCTGAACGTCAGGTAGCTAATGGTCAGTGCTTCCTTCAAGCTCTTTCTATGCGGAGCGGTTAAACAACGATACCTTGGTTCGCGGCCGGGCCGCCGTGAGTTTTCAAGCTTTTAACCGGTCCGTATGGAAGCTGACTTGCAGCAACCCCTTCCCTGGCATGAAGCTGTAGGATAACGTCGTAAGTGCCGGCAAACCAGAGTTTTATCCCGATGCTAATCCTCAGCTAAAGCTCTACGAGGTTTGAGAAGCTGTGTGGGTTGACTACGCAAATCCTTGTGGGACGAGTACGCAAGTCTTCGTGGGCCGACTACGCAAATCTTCGTGGACCGACTACGCAAGTCTTCGTGGGCCGACTACGCGCCCTACGCCGAGATCCGCTTATAGCTCGGCAGGCGCTCCCCGTGCTCCTCCCAACAGGTCGCGTGGTGTAGGGGCGGCCTCGACGGCGGGCAGCGGGGCGGCGGTCTTGGGACGGGTTCGCCCACACCTGCGCGGCGGACGTTGCCGGGGGCGACGAGGACGCGCTGCTGGTCCCGTGTGCTTAGAAGCCCTCCTTGGAGTGGCCTGGGCAGCGGCGTGTCCTCCTCCTTTACCACCAATTCGCGCCCCCGGTCCGCCCGCACGCGCTCCGCGTGGGTGAGCTCCGCCGCCACGTCCTCACCGCGGTTCGTTGCTCGGCGTGCTGCTGTTGGTCTGGCTTTCGCTTGCGGGGCTCGGGCGGCGGCACGCCCCGTCGCTCGCCCCCACCATTTCGCCCCAGAGGGTCACCGCCCTCTTCCAGAGCCACCGCCCACGCGCGGCGGCAACACCATCCTGTCGCTGGAACGGTGCGGATAGAGGCGTTCTCGGGGTCTGCGCTGCGCGGAGGGCGTGCCGCTGGGCCCCAGTGCCTTATCGCCCTCCCTCCCGGAGGGCCGGGGCAGCGGCACGCCTTGGGTGCGGCGTGCGCGGGGCGAGCAGCTTGTCCTTCATGCGCTTTCGACCGGCTGCCCCACCCCGTAGCCACGGTCATTCTCGCGCCACTCGGGCGGCGGGCTGGCTCTTGTCAGGGCCGGCTCTTGCCGTCATCAACCTGATTTCAAAGTCGTCCTCGCCTCGTACGGGGGCCGGGGCGTAAACTACGTTCTCACGACGGCCCCGTACGCGCCCCGCTCACCAAACCCTCGCTCGCGGCCGGGACGGCATTTCGGTCCGGCCCTACGGGCAGATCGCCCTGCGACCCGTGGAGCTTGGCGCCCGCGACCTGCCCTTCTTCTTCTTCTTCTACTTCGAGGTTGGCACGGCATCTGGGAGTGGCCGTCGCTCACTTGGGCGATACAAACGCGGTGTGAATGAGCTCGGAGGCTGGCGGCGGCACCCGGGATTCTCGATCAATAAACGCCGCCGCCGTCCGCCCCCTCAAGAGCGCACTCAGCACACTCCCTGCGCCCCTCCGCGGCAGCGCGGGCGCCGTCCTGGGCGCGGCTGCACTCCGTGTGTCGTTATTGCTGGCTGTTGCTAATGTTTGCAGCCCGAGCGCCGCCCTCGAACGGTGTGTTGTCGGGCGGCGGGTTGCCGCACCGCTGCGCCACTTCATGTTGTTGGCTGTTGTTCGCAGGCGTCCGCAGCTCGCCTGCAGCTGGTGCGTCTCCCTGAGGGGGTTCTGCCAAGGAACCCCCCAGGCAAGTTCCCACGGACGCTCCCAAGGACGCTCCGGAGGAATTCAGTGACCCAGTCGATGAAACGCGACTGCTCGAAAGCTCGGCCCCGGCCGGGGGCAACAGCAGCGACCACCCAGCCCCACAATCCTTGTGCTTGGGCTTCAACCGCCCCCTCGCCACCGTCTCCGTCTCCGCCTCCGCCACCGTCTCTGCCCCGGCCACCGTCTCTGCCCCGGCCACCGTCTCTGCCCCTGCACCCACTGCCAGGCCAGCTGGGGCGGAGGCAGATCGTCCTTCAGGTCGCACTTCTGGCCGCGCATCGCGGCCCGGCCCCCGGTGACTTGCCCGTTCAGCTCCGCCTTGGCCCCTATATAGGGCGCTGCATGGACCCGAACGCGCTTTGGCTGTTTCGGTCGGGGACGGGGCGTGCTCTTTACCTCGTGGCATCCGCGAGGTCGAGCAGTGGCGTGGGCAGACATTCTGCCAAAGCAGAGGTGGGCCCCTTCCCTCGCGCCCCATGAATGACAAGGTGACATGGGTGGGCGGGGTTGCTCTTTCGCCTCATAATGAGTGCGCTGCATGGATGACAAGCCTTGTGTCGTTTGAAAGTGGCATGCCCGGTGTGGTTGGGGTCGGTGGAAGCCAGGTTATCTGGCGCCAATGTGATTTGGCGTCCGGGGCACTGGTGTTAAACAGACTTGATAGAGATGGTGCACTATGCATATTGTATGCCCCTGCTGAGTAGAGGTCTGATACTGTGAGTCTGTACGCCCCGATGCGCACCGATAACGGAGGGGTGACACGGCTGTGAGGCCCTGCGCGGTCAAGATAAGATTAGCCTTAGCGTGGGAGCCGGCTGCTGCGTGACCTGTTTGCTCGTCTGACCTGGTAAATGCCTCACAATTGACAGTTTGAGGCTTGTCGCGAGGCCCTGCGCGGTCCCAGGCCGCAGCCAGCCGCAGATTGCGCCCGATAGCCCGCTGATAACGACGCGATAGCCAGGCGACGGCGTATATCTCGGCGTCTAGAGTCAACTTCAGAACGCTACTGCATTTGAATTTTTCACTACGTCCTCCACGCATCGGGAGCAGATACTACTGATGAACCGCAGGAGGAGCCACTTAGGCGGCGATGCCGATGACACCGCAGGCAGCACGGCCGCCGGCGTTGCCGGTGGTGAGCGAGTCCTGGTGGCCGCCCTTGCCGAGGTCGTCGGTGCCGGCGTGGACAACGACGGAACGGCCGACAATCGAGTAGGGGCCGATGAGCGAGATCTGCTTGTCTGCCAGGTCAGCGAGCCGTTCTCTGCCCACCTATAACGCCCGGCACTCACCGGTGATGTTGACGTCGACGTTGCCAGAACCGTCAGTCTTGACGTTGCCGAGGTCACCGACGTGACGCTCAGCGTCGGTGGGGCCGCCATGCTGCTTGCCATGGGGGTTAAAATGCGAACCGGCGGATGTACAACCGTTGGAGTTGTCCCCAAATCTGATTGTCAGCGCCGTCGTACGGATCGGGATCCGAAAGGTATACGAACTGGTGGATGTGGAAGCCTGATGTTGTCAGCAGAGGTTCTGGGTGGAGGTGGAGGTGGAGGTGCCACACGCTAGCGACGCGGATCACACACACACTAAAGTGTGGAGGCCGGGTCGCAGCAGGCTAGCCCTGCACTAGTCCAGGGGTTTGCAGGCCTGGACGTGGCGTGGTTGGCAGCGAAAGGAGTGTACTCACCACGCTCGGCGTTGGCGTCAAGACCGTTGATCTGGAGGTCAGCGAGAGTCCATGATGGGAACGGAAGCAAATGCAGGCGGAGGCGAGCAGGTGGGCGGGGGAGCCAGTGAGAGCCTCGAAGTGGGGCAGAGCTCAGAGACAGACTCGCACGACAGCCCAAAGTCATGAGACTGGTGCAGGACACTAGCGGTCCGGTGGTGTGTCACCAGCGATTACTATGACAAAAGGCGCTTCCTCCGGGGCCGGGTAAACCGACTCACCTTGCCGGTAACGTTGACGGGGCCGCCCTCGGTCTCCTGGGTGAAGGTGATGACACCCGAGACGTTGGAGTCACCCTTGAGAACAGCGATAGCCTGGGTTGTGCATCCAAAGTCGAGGTGAAGTCGAGTCAGCGGTGGATGGATTGGGGGTTGCAGAACGTAAACGTCATAGAGGCATTAAGCGAGAGGAACATGTCAGCTACGTGGAACGAGTGGGCAAGCAGCAAGCAAGGGCAACAGGAGCCAGGGACGCTCCCTATGCTGTCTTCGCGAGACGCAAAACGTACCTTGACCATTGTGATTAGTGTGGGAGAGTTCAGTGGAGATGAGGAAGTGAACGAAGTCTGGAGAGGAGAAGGAGCGGGAGGTGGGAAGAGGTCTGCGGCATTTAAACCCCGTGCCGGAATGGCAGGGGTTCCCGATGATGTCTGCTCGCGTAATGCGCAGCGACTGACGGTAGGATCAAATAAGCGGCAGCCCCGGCCACAACAATTCCGATCGGCTCGGCGATGCGTATCTGACTCGAATAGAACCTTGGAAGACCCAGGGATAGCAATGCGTCATGCACGGCGAACCAGTCGCAGACTCAGGCAGAAAGCACTTTGTTGTTCGAATATAGTAGTTAGTCCAGTCGCTCACAGCTCTGCAAACACGCAGAACTGGGCAACCTGCGCTGCAGTTGAGACGGCTTCGGGCATGTCGTCCAGAGGAAGCATTGCTTCGGGTGCACTTGGCCGGGTCGCGAAACGAACAACAATCTGATAGGGAAAACCAAGGCCGCACGTCCGGATAAAATAAAGATGCATGTCCCTAAATCTACACACCAACACGGCAGTTGTCCAGCGCGAAGACGAGGATGTCGGCCGCGCCAGTCTTTTCTAAAGCGTCCATGACCTGGGCCATCTGGCTGCGCTCGACCATGGACGACACAGCGACCCATCCATCCTCGTCGAGCGGGGTGACGGTCGGCGCGCGTCGGCCGGGGGTGAGCTTGACGGCGGCGGGAAGGTTCTGGCGGGAGACGTTGTACGACATGTAGACGTACTTCTTCGCAGCGAGGACACCAGCGATACGGCTCTTGATGAGGTTGACGAGAGGCTCAAGCTCGGGAGTGAGCGAGGCGTGCTTCTCCTTCGGGCCGATGAGAACAGCCTCGGAGGTCATGAGGGTGTGGATGGCGTGGAGACCAGCGGCACGCATCGTGTCGCCCGACTCGACAAGGTCGACGATTCCGTCGGCCATGCCGAGGGCACAGGCAGCCTCCACACTTCCTCCGACGTACTCGATGCTCGTCTTCTTGTCACCGCCAGCCTTGGCGTCAACCTCGGAGAAGAGCTCGCGAGCGAGAACCTCAAAGGAGGTGGCCACCCGACCGCCACGGAGCTGCTCAATGGTCTGGATAGGGCCAGTCACCGGCACTTGGACCTGTAGCCTGCACTTGCCGAAGCCGAGGGGAAGGATCTCCTGGATCATGTTGGAGTGGGTAGACTCGGCGATGACGTCCTGTCCCGTGATACCGAGCGACACCGAACCGAGGGCAACGAATCGGGGAATGTCGGCGGCGGGAAGGAAGACACTGCTGTTAGCTACCAGCTGGGTGGCTGGGAAGCTCGACACGTTGCAGCCGTAGACAGCCGTAACTCAGCCGGCTGACTCGAACGTCACATTCGACTAGAGGCGAGCTGCCAGCTGCCTGCAGACGTCCAGACCGCAATGAGCGGTACTCACAGAGCAATGGGGTGGTTCTGAACGAGAGCGACGTCAAGGCGGTGAGCGCGGTTGTACTTGATGTCGGCGCCCTTGAGGAGCTCGATCGTCTTCTCGTAGAGCCGTCCCTTCTTCGGGATGGCGAAGAGCAGGCGGTCCTTCAGGCTGTCAACGAGAAGAGACATAGCAGACTCATAGCCGAACGAGCTCTTGGAAGCGCGGTCGTTGCCCGAGCTGGCCTGCTGGGGAGCAGCCGGGGTAACGGAGATGGTGGACGCGGCGTCGTTCACAGGGGTTTGAGCGCCAGACATTGTTGACAAGTCGTGCAATCGAGTCGAGAGGTTGTAAGAGGTGACAGAGCCGAGCTGCTAGGCGGGAATATGCACTTTTTGGGTCACTTCGAGGAAAACAGTCGGGTGGAGACTCCTCTCGCGGCGTGTTATTGATCTAGCTCGAGCGGACAAGCGGACTGGAGCACGTTTTATCGGTTGACAACCACTAATGAGGGCCGCTCTACTCAAAATGTTCCGCATAGGCTCCCAAGATTGAGGTTAGGCACCCGTCACGTGTGGCACGGCCAATCAGCGGTAGTCCTGCCGCCCCGGCTAATTTACCCGGTGAATATCCGAACCTCAATCGTGTCCTGGAGATAAGAGCATGGAAGTAGCCCCGGGGGTGTTACATATGTACAACAATGCGAGTGAGATTCTAGTATCCAGCCAGGTCGAGCGCACTGATGTACTGTGACACTGGCGGGTCATCCTCTTCCTCATCTTCCTCATCATCATCTTCCTCTTCGTCCTCGAAGCTATCCTCCTCGTCATCTTCCTCGTCGGCATCGCTGTCTGAGGGGGTCTCGTCCGAGTTGTCCTCAGTGTCGTCTTCCTCGTCGCCAACGTCCATCTCGTCATCCTCTTCGTCTTCCAGCGATCTCTTGGTGTCCTCTGGGCTCGCGTGCTCTGGTCCACCGCCCCAGCGTGAGCCTGCTGAGGCCTCCTGTGCGGGGCCAGGGCCGAATACAGCATCGTTGAACGAGACCTTTTGGGACGCCCGAGAGTCCATCGAGTCGTCGCGCTCGCGCTGATTCTCGGAAGGCGACAAGGTCCTGGTCCGATCCAGAGTGATCGCCCGCGACAGGGGGGCGCCGATCGGCGGCCCGCGGCTGGGTTTGCTTGTTGAGTTCTCCGGAAGTGCGGGGAAGGTAAGTCGCATCGAAGGGTGTCTCCGTGCGGCCAGCGGATTTGGAAAGGGGAAGGTCGTAGAGCCCGCGCTCGAGTTGGAGGCTGACGATGTCGCTCGCTCGTTCCGCGGCCCATTCGAGGGCTGATCATTTCGCAGAGCAGGCTGGATCGGTGCTGATGGCGTGGGCCACAGCCAGCAGGGGTATGGGGGATCGGGAAGACTGAAGGTCGTCGTATCGTCTTTGCTGGGCGCCGAGGCCGACAGATACGAGGTGATAAAAGGCGATAGCGGCAGATCGTCGTGGTCGGGCTCGAAGCTGTCTAGTCAGTTGACGAACGTGAGTGACGCTTACCGAAAGACCTCGCCTTCGATGCTGTCAGGCGCCCATCCCTGTAGCTTACGAAGAGCGGCTACGACCAGGGTCGTGTGGGAGTTGCCATCGATGTCTGCCAGATAGATTGGGTACAATGTCGGGTCCAATAACATCTACGGTCAGCGAAGCAGCAAAGAGGCACCTCACCTTCAGCACCTCCGTGACCTCGTCGCGGTCCATGCCCAGCGTCTCCTCCCCCATCTTGTCTGCCTTGACCCATACGACGTTTATTCCCTGCCTGCCTGCCCAAATTACGAACGGGTCCGTCTCCTTGAGCGGCTTCTTACGCATGCAGATGAGCGTCTTGATTCCGAGACGCCGCACAAACGCTGCGTTGCGCGCCGCTGGAATCGAGCCTCGGTAAAGGATCTGCGGTGCGACGGCATCGTCATCGCTCGGCAGCGGACAGGCAACGATGGCCCAGTGGTAGGGGGGTGTCAGTACCCGCATCGCGAAGAGGGCCGGTGGAGGCCCCCCGCTGGGAGCGTAAGAAGTCGTAGAAGTGGAGTCGCGGGCAGTGGTACAATGAAAACTGCGCTGCGTCAAAGCGGATGCCAATGCAACAAAGGATCGCAGATGGTGGGTCTTCTCCCTCTGGAATTGCTTGATTGAAGGTTGGCAAGGATATCGAGGGCAAGGCCGTTGAGGGTGACGAGAGGTGGTTTTTCTGGCTCGAGAGCAGGTGACTGAAGCTGACGGCCAGGAGGCGATCGGCTGTGGTGGACGGAAGCAGACTGAGACGACAAGCGGAGGTTTGGCGGGCCGCGGGCCTTGGTTGAGAGCGTGCGCAGGAGCTAGCGTGTGGTGTATGACGAAGCTTGGTGTTGCAATCCGTCCCGTCGATGTCGAAGGGCGCGTGGACGGAGGTGTGTTGAGTGACGAGTGAGCCTGAAGTGACGACAGGAGCCCGGTCGGGATCTCACATGCCCTGTTGCTGGGCCCGGCGGCGGCGAACGAGAGGAGCTGGACGCGGACAAGGCACAATCCCAGAGCGTCGCGTCGCACCCAGGCCCAACGACGTCATCGACTTCTATCTTCGAATAGACTCTGGAACCCCTGGTCCCGCCAGCCAATTAGGAGCGGGAGCTTTTCTCGTTATTAGCTTCATTACCTTTGAGTGGGTCGCTCGCGCACTCGTTTGATCTTCGCCGCCCAGGTTCAGACTGGCGCCGTCGTCGCCCCTCTGCGTCAACAATCAATCCTCCTCAACCTGTCCCCTCTTCCCTCTTTAAACCTCTTAACCACCGCACGTCAGACCCAACTTCTGACCCTGTCCGACACCCTGTCGCCCCCAGCCACGATTCACCGCAGCCTCCGTCGTTCGCCTTCACATCTCTCTTGTTGTTGTAAACAACCACCTCTCACCCGCACGACCCGTATTGTGGCGTTCGACCAGCTGGACATTTTGAGTCCAAGTTGCTATGCCAAGACGCTCCTTCGTCAAGTCGGTTCTCGGCCGCCCGTCTCGCAGCTATGCTAAGGAGGCTCCATCGCCATGGGGCGATGAACCGAGCTACCTCAATGGGACGCTGTCGCGGCAGCCACTCGACTTGCACGACTTGCAACTGTCGACTGGACCGCGAAGAGGCGGATCCCTCCTCAACTTTGGCGGTCCGACATACAGCGATATCGCCAGTCCGCCAGCCTCCGACATCGGCATCCCTTCCTCGTCCCGCCGACGCCCGAAGAAGGCGAGTTCGGACATCGGATACCATCCCTCGATGCCCAGCTACTCGATCTTCCATGTTAGTGGACGACCGATAATTGAAGACGAGCGCGAAACTGCCTCCGAGTACTCGGAGGTCAGCGAAGCTTGCCAACACGTTCCCCCAGCGGTGGTAAACCGACAACCGATACGCACTCTGCCGCCTAAACCTCAGAAACCGAAAGTACGACACACTCATTTCGCCGACAAGGTCGAGTACATGGAGGAAGCGCCGCCGCGAGAGCCGCCTCCGTTGCGCAAAAACAGCCACTCCAGCTCTGCCTCCTCGGACACTCAAACATCCAGTGCAACTGTGTCCGCCATCATGTCTCCGACGTCGTCTGTTACGGTCGCCGCGAAGCCCTTGGAAGCGGAACGCAAGCCGTCCCCTCTCGGCGGAGGACGCCGTGATGCGCAGGACAACGTGACAAAGGTTAACCCTGGACCGGCTTCGCCGGTCTTGGCGAAGCCGACTAAAGAGGTTAGGTTTGAGGCACCGCCGTCCCCGCCAATGTCGCCGGCCACGTCTTCGAAGCCCGCAGCTGTTGCTCCCAACGAGGAATCGCACGCGTCTGACCGTGAACCGACTGTTGATATGGACCAGTCGGCACCGTCTGGCACATCGGAGTCGCAGGCGTCCGCGCCGTTGGCCTCAGTCGATTCGCCCAAGTCTCAGCATCGAAAGTCTGGATCATTAGATTCACAGGACGACTTCTACACGCCCCGGTCGTCCTTGGAGTCGGCCCGTTCCGGTGGTACTGAATCCGACGCTGAGACGCCGTTAGCTCAGTATGCTGAGATGCCGTTACCTGTCTTCCGGGTGCAGCCGCCGACACCAGGTGCCTCATCAGACGTGTCCGAGCCAAGATTCTTGAGCGACACACCAGACGATTACCTGGCAGCAGACTCTACATCGGGTAGTCGCACTTTGCAGGGCGACGACACAATCGAGGGAGAGACGGAGACGGAGACGGAAACGGAAAGCGACAGTCACGAGGGCCACGGAAACCGGGCCATACACGAGATTCACAGCTTCGACACCCCATCCACCTACGATCTCGCGTCGATGCCCAGTGCTCCTGTCCGACCTCCTCTTCCCCGCAAAAGCTCGAAGCGGTCAGAGGTGAAGAAGGCCGACGAGCCGCCGGCTCCCCCGCCCAAACCTAAGCTTGGTCGCAACCCGTCGTCGACCTCGACCGTTTCGCGTGGCGGTCGGGTTACTGGGGCTGCTGTTACGATCCTGAACGAGCGCCCAAACAGTCGCAACTCAGGACGCCCCACACTTTCTCGCTCCGCCAGCAACGCGTCGAACTCCACAATAACTCGACCGAGGTCGTCTCAGTCGGCTCGCAAGGGCAAGAAAGAGCGCCCGCCCAAGCTTCCTCTGAAGGCCACTCTCGACCCTTCCCCGCCCTCCTCCCGTCCAGTCTCAAGGGCTTCTTCTGTGTCGCACTACTCTCAGAACTCTGACCAGACATCCTCGTCGCGACCGCGGCTCGGCTCAGAGATGTCTTACGGTTCCTCCGTTTCTCAGCTTTCCCAGAGATCTGGACAATCGAGCGGTTCCATCCCCACCTCGCAGTCCTCGCGTGGAGCGAACGGCAAAGGCGGCTGGGCGGCTGCCTCTGCCACACCCGTGGTCATGTACATGCCTTCAGGAGGGAACGACGGATGGGCTGCTTTCCAGCCTTTACCGCCTCGTTCGCGAGCCATGCCGCTTCCTGGCTCCCACAAAACTTACCAGCGCGAGTCACCGTCTGTTTCAGCGGCCAGCAGCAGCGTGGGCGGCAGCGCCGGCGGTAGTGATGCTGGGAGCACAGAGGAGAGCCCCAGCTACAACAACTATGCTGGTCCCCTCTTCGTCCCCAGCAGCATCCCTCATAGCGCCAGTATGCCCCTTCCCCGTGAACTGAGCCCCCCGATATCGCCGGTTGCTTCTCCGCAGAGTGCCGAGTTCCCCGTCAATGGGCGCGCTATCATGGCTCCCGCCCCTATGCGATTACCGCAGAAGACCATGCCGCCGCCTGTGCTTGAGCCGCCAGCGCCTGCTCCCCCGCCTGTAGCGCCTCCACCGGTGATTCAAGAGGAAAGCGATAGCGACAGCGACAGCAGTGACTCCATGGAGAAGCCGTCCCGGAGCTACGTCAACACGCCCCCCGGTTCCCTGCCCTCGGAGCGTCGCAACGGCACTGCTGTAGCGCACCGCGCTTCCTCCCCCTTCGGGTCAATCAACCGCGAGCGTAGGCGGTCGTTGCCCTCATCCGGCAGCGTCTCTTCTTCGCTGTCCAACCGCTCGTCCCGCAAGTCGTGGATGCCGCCAGGGCCCGTGCCTCCTGTCCCGCCGATCCCTGCGTCAATCGCCTCTACATTATCACGACCGTCGGCGCCGCCCTCAGTTGCGTCAGAAGCTCCAGACTTCTCTCGACCGTTGAGTCCGATGTCTCGCGCCTCGCTCGACCGCCCCAGCGCGCTGAACCCCGATGTCTTGACCTTGTTGCCGGAAATGACCGAAGAGGACTCGAACACTCTGTACAGCTCTGGCAAGCACCACCGCCGGACGACGTCGGAGGTCGGGGGTGTGACACGCCGGGCATCTATGTTCGGTCGGAATCCTCGCCAGCCCAAGATCAGCAAGGCTCTTAGTGACGTCGGCGGCCACCACCGTACCACAAGTGATGTGGGTCACGACTTCCGGGCAGCGAAGACGGAGGTCCCCGCTGGCTACGCGCGAAGTGAAGGCGGTCACAGCATCACTGGACGTCCCTTCAGCCCGACGCATTCTCTTCGGCGAGCGGAGGATGGCACGATCGACCTGAACGGCTGGGACGCTGCGAGCAACGCGGCAGAGATGCCTCTCATGGAGAGCCACGGGCGCGACCATAATGCGGCGAACGGATACACCAGCTTGGTTCTTCCCCGTGGTGGTTCATACAAGCCCGAGGACCCCATGAAGGCTGCTGGCGCCATCGACCCCCGCATCCTCGGCATGCCGACTGGAGCCATGGGAGCGATCACTTTCGTCTCGTCGGCATACATGAAGGCGCGCCGGTCGAAGGAGGCACCGACGCCGAAGCATCTGCAGCAGTTCCTGCCTTCTCCCGTCGACTTCTCGTCTCACCTGAAGCCGCCGACGAAGATCGCCAAGCATCAGATCTTACTGCAGGTGTACGCTGTTGCGGTTGACGCTGTAGACCTGAGGGCGTGTGACACCAAGACGGAAGCGGATGTTGGCAAGTACATCCCAGGCCGCTCGTTTGTCGGCCGTGCCGTTACTGTCGGTACGGACGAAGGCGAGATCCTTCGTGGCGACATGGTCATGGGCCTGGTTGACGTCCGCAAGTCCGGCGCCCTCGCCGAGTACATGGTCGTGGAGCGACGCCGCGTATCCCGCGTGCCGACCAACACGCACCTGAGCTTAGAGCAGCTGGCTATCCTGCCGTCGCAAGGCATCAGTGCCTTCCGCGCTCTGCAGGGGTGCCTCACAGGCGTGCGGTCTGCGCTCATCATGGACGCGCACCTCGGCATCCCGGCGCTGCTCTGCCAGCAGATGCGCAGACAGGGCATCAGTGTGACGGCCGTCATTCCGGGAGGCGACGAACACGCGGACGCGCAGAAGCAGGCGTACGAGAACGGCGCTCGCGGTTGCATGACCGGACTGCCCTCGCAGGTGATGAACTCGCTCGAGGAAGGCCTCTTCGACATTGTCGTGGACACGCGCGGCGGCGACAACACGTACAGCGCCGCTGTGCGCGTCCTCGCCGAGGGTGGTCTTATCATCTCGCTTGCGGGTCCGGCGCCCGAGCACGCCCGCAACGTGCAGCGCAAGGGCACGTTCAAGCGCATGTTCAAGCGCGCTCCCCGCCCGCCGCGCTTCGAGGAAATCCGCCCCGCTGGCGACGGCGAGGCCGAGGTCGACCTCTCGGGCCAGGACACGCGCGACGTGCTCGAGCAGCAGACCGTCTCGATGTACCGCCCCGTTGTCGGCGACATTGTGCCCCTCGAGAAGGGCCCGGAGCTGTTCGTGTACAAACCCGGCACAGAAGAGAAGCTCCGCGCCAACGTTGTCCGCATCATCAACTAAACCTGTATCCATTAGTGCATCTTAGGAATCTTTATAATTCATCATGCATAGACATTCACCTGACCGAATGACCATCGCGCAGAAGTCATGACTGATGCCGCCAGCTGCCGTTGTGGAGCCAGCCTGCCCTTGCAGCGCCGTCTGGCGTATTTATACAATGCATCTGACCGTGTTCTACAACTATCGCTTGCCTCCGAGCTTGCTCGCGAGCTCCTGGCGGAGGAGGTCCTCCTTGCTCTTCGCCTCAAGGCCCGAGAGGCTCCTGAGCTCGCCGACGACGTCCTTCGTCTTGCCGAAGTAGACGGACGAGAGGAGGTTGCGCATCTTGATCTCCATGTCCTCGACCATGCGGCCGATGTTGCCAATGTGCGCCGTCGCGTTCGGCAGCGCGCAGTCCGTCGCCGCCTGCCGCGTCATACTGCCCGAGAGCGTCACGTTGCCCTCCCCCTGCGCCGCCAGCTTGCCGTCCTCGGGCGCCGCCGTCCGCGACTCGAGCACCAGCATCACAGTCGACGTCAGCTTGTACTTGGCCTGGCGGCCGCGCTCGGCACACTCGAACACGTGCAGCGAGTCCCAGGATCCAGAGGAGGGGCCGCTCGGCAAGGCTGGTTGTTAGCTGCATGCGGTGCTTCTACAGCTTTTGGGAGGTACCGCCTCGCGAGAGGTTTCCTGGTGTCTTCCCTCGGCGCCAATCCGTGGTACTCACTCTTCTTCATGAGCACGACGCCGGCGAACTGCATGTCCTTGGCCGTCGCGGGGTCCTCGTCCAGGTCCCAGAGGTACACAGAGCTCGTGCCGCCCTCAAAGTACATCTCGCGGTACGTCTCGAACGCCGTGTTGAGGGACACCTCGAGCTGGCGGAGCTTGGGCGACGGCTGGGGCGCGCCAGGTGCGGGCGGGATGTACTCGTCGGTCCAGGGGGAACGGAAGCTGTCTCCGTCGCGGTTGTAATCGCACCCAAGGAAGTCCTTCCCGCTGCTCTCGTCATGCAAGACCTTGAGCGGCTGGTCGACGTTGCCGAGCAGGTCGTCGGCGTAGTCGGGCGCCAGCTGGCAGAGCGTCTCGATGTTCGTCTCGGCGCGCGTCGGCGGCAGCCGGCGGAGCAGGTCAAGCAGCGCTTCGAATGTGTCTGAGGTCAGCTAAGAGGAACGCGCATGCAGCCTGTCCGACGATCGACTCACTGTCCTCGGCCATGGTGTTGTGGGTGCCAGCGACCGAGCGACCGATCACATCGAGGTATGACGCGGTTGCCCCGCCGGGACGAGTGGTGAGCGGTGATACCGCCACGTGGGCCACGTATTTCGCTTCGGCCATCTGCCTCGGGAGCTCGGGTAGGACTCCACCGAGGCGCCGAGCGATGAAATCATCGCCGGCGGATCGACTTAGATTTCGATCCTTCGATCGAAGGACGGCCCAACAACACCTCGTTGCATAACTACACCCGCCCACACAGCTCGATCGACGGAATCATGAACACGCGTGGCGTGTCTGTTCTGGGCCTCGGGATCGGGGTGACGCGCGCCGCCTGTGCGCCAGCCCGGCCGCTGTCGTTACGCGCGCGATCAGTGGCGAACGCCCGGCGCTGCCGCTCGACTACTTCGTTCTGGTCCACGAGCTACCCCGCAGCTGTACAGGACGCAGCCAGCTCGAAGGTGCCCCCACCTCCGCCGCTGCCGGCGCCGAGTGCTGTCACGCAGGCGGAGGAGTCGGACCGGCAGCGCGCACGCCGCCAGCAGCGGTACCTCGACAGCCTCATGAACAAGGCGGGCGAGGTCGGCTTGCAATGTACGCTAGACAGAGCTCGCCGTAGCTAACAACAGGCTCGATCCTCGACGCAAACGGGAACTGGACAGCGGAGGAGGGCAAATACCGGAAGATGGACCTGTGTCGCGCCCACGACCTCGACGTGAGTACACGTGTGTCGATCATGCACAGGCGCGGTTTCAGGAAACACTGCGCTTCTCTTATCTTAGGCGCAAGCGCTAACATCAGCCACGCGACCTGCGCAAGCTAGACTCGATCACACCGTCGCTTGTCCCGGTTATCCTGACGACGCGAAGCTGTATCCTGATCTCAATCCTGCACCTGCGCGCTCTGATTAAGCCGGACCGCGTGATCATCTTCAACCCGCCAGGGTACCAGGAGTCTGAGGCGGCACGGCGCTTCAAGGAGCACCTGCAGGAGAATGTCCGCGCGGGCCTGAACTCGAACCACGGCGGCGACGGGGAGGAGGAGATGGGTCTGCCGTACGAGCACCGAGCGCTCGAGTCGATCCTCGTTGACACGGCGAACGCGCTCGAGGAGGAGATGGGTTTCATCAGGCGGTTGGTCAAGAACCTCCTGCAGAACCTCGAGACGGACATCAACCGCGAGAACCTGCGCAAGCTGCTGCACTACTCGCGCCGGTTGGCGGGGTTCCAGAGCCGCGCCAAGTCGATCAAGAGCGCGTTCGACGAGCTGCTCGACTCAGACGAGGACCTGAGCGCGATGTACATCACGGACAAGCTGAACGGGCGGCCGCGTGCGCTGCACGACCACGCGCAGCTCGAGCTGCTGCTGGAGAGCTTCACGAAGCAGGTGGAGGAGATCGTGTCGGAGATCGACACGACGGCGGCGAACATGCAGAGCACGCAAGAGATTGCGGAGCTGATGCTCGACTCGGGGCGGAACGCGCTGCTCGCGCTCGACATCAAGGTCAGCATCGCGACGCTGGGCATCGGCACGGGCGCGCTCGTCGCGGGCCTGTTTGGCATGAACCTGACGACGACGCTCGAGGACAACTCGTACGCGTTCGCCATCGTGTCCGGCATCACGGCGTTCATCGCGGCATGCGTGTTCGGGTACGGCTCGCGCGTGCTGCGCAAGGTGCGACACATTGCGCTCGTGAGCAAGCCGACGAGCCTGCCCGAGAGCGTGCGCGAGGCCAAGGAGCGCTTCGTGCGCGAGCGCCTTGACCGGCAGCGCGCGATCGAGGCGGAGCGCGACCGCATCCGGCGCGAGACGCAGGCGCGCTCCAACTCGGCCAACACCCTGCACAAGGTGAACCTGGCCCCGATCCCGGACTACGAGGAGCGCTGGACCGCCGTGCGCCTCGGGCAGAGGAAGGAGGCGTCGCTCTGGGACCGCCTGTTCCGGCCCAACAAGCTCCGGAAGCAGCTCCTCGGCATGCCGTCGGCTGCCGTCACGGGGAGCAAGAGCCCCAGCGCGACGGAAGCGGCCGGAGCAGCGAAGAAGGCCCAGCCGACGCCGGCCAAGGCGCCCACTCGCCCGACGCCCAAGCCTGAGAAACCGACGACAGCGTGCTCGCCCGCCCTCTCGCCCGCGCCCGCGCCAGCGCCCGCCGGCACCGAACCGAAGTAACGACCCACTCATCTCTGACGACAATAATCTCCACTGCATAGAATCAACACCACTTGTAGCTCACAACTCATCTGTAACTGTTCTAGCATGCACTCCTCTGCACTTGAGCGTTGCGCCTGGGTGGTGATGGCTAGGGCACTTGTGGGCAGGACATTGTGAGTAAACCGAGCGGGCTCGAAAATCTCGCCTCATGGCCGTCACTCGCACTCCGCCGGCCGAGCAGGAGTCGCCGTGAGCCGCAGTCGAAGCAGTGTCTGGTGTTAGTTGGCAGTGAGCTTTGCCATCAGTGGGGGTGAGTATCGCGCTTGGAGGCAGGGGAACAGGCCGAGGCCGTCTGACACATGAGAACTCAACGTTTGAACCCCGCCATGTCGCCCGAAGTCGCACTCGGCACCGTCATGCCGCAAAGAAAACAAGAAGCCAGCACGCGCCGCGCATGGAGCCTTAGCGGAGAAGGTCTCGGCCATCACCGGCGGCCCTCGGCGTCCACAATAGCAGCGCTCACGGCGTCTGCGGCCTCGGATGCCGGCCGCCGGCAGCCTTCCCCGCCTCTCCAGGACCTCCACTTGCCTGCGAAAATGGACTCGTTCCTGTCGCCGAAGCAGCAGTCAACGAAGGCCCGGCGAAGGGCCTGGGCCCGCCGACGTGAGTGACCGCCGAGCCCTGCGCTGGCGCCTAGGCCGCCGTAGTGATGCTGACCGCTCGTGCGCAGGACGCCGCTGCCGAAGCTCGACGGCGCCGAGGTGGAGGCGGAATTGAAGGCCGCCTGTTTCGCCGAAGATTGTCCTTTCGTCTTGTTCCAGACATGTGTTGAGGGGTTGTGCAGAAGAAAGAACGTAGAAACTCAGTAACAAGAGCATGGGATGGATGCATGGGTAGTCGAGCGCACAGTAGTATCGATGCTGAGCGTCGGACGCATCGGCCAACGCACTGGTGCACGGGGTGGTGGACGTGTGCGCTGTCCGAGGCGAGGCCGGAAGACAGGTCCGTGCGTCGGCCCAAGAGTGTGGGGTAAAGGGCGATAACGCGCTCGCCTGTGACTGGCCAGCCTCCTGGGCTAGTTGATGACGCAACGGCCATCTCCGCCGCGTGCTGGCTGGGCGCATGGGCGGGCGGTATGTCGGGATCACCCGTTGTTGCCCAGCAGCCAGCAGGCCGCGCTGCTGATCAGGCCGCCTCAAGCCTCAGGGACTGCTGGTCTGCCGATTCGAAATAAGGCCGGAGGCGTGCCCTGAGCCGCTCGAGTGACTGGCTAGCCTGCAATGGCCTGGCTGATAGCGGGCGTGGCTCAGGGTCCGGGCCCAGATTTATTTCGAACTTGGGCCAGCAATCGTCGACGACGCCGTCGCACATCGCCCATCGTCGTCACTGCCCAGCCCAGGTTCATCCGTGCGCTGCTGCCAGCGGACGAGCGCCAGCTCCGTTCGATAATGGCGGACGCCTGCGTCCGCTCGCTCGTCCTCTTCCCCGCCCCCTGCCCCGGCTCGCACCACCGATCGATGCCCCATACATCCTCGAGGCTCCGCGCGCTCCGCCTTCGCATCCCCTCGCACCGCGCGCCCCGTATCCGTATCACACCATGCACCGTGCCCGCCAGCCATTCGGCCCCGGGATCCCGGGAGCGCACCCGCCAGACTCTCCGCGCTACCGACGCCTACTTACCACGTAGGCTGTCCGGCTGTCGGGTCGGGCTTGGTTACTCACGATGCAGCCACCACACGCCTAGCAAGCCTCCCAGCTTCCAGCCGGCGCACACGAAACGGCGAAAAAACCGATGCTGACAGGCACTCGCCCAATCCAGTCGTCCGGAACTCCCGGCGCTCGTGCCCAGCCCAGCGCGCCAACAGGCACAAGCGCAAACGTCACACCCTGCGCGCCCTGCGTCAGAGGTCTCAGGGTGTGGAGCCAGCCAGCCGGCCCCGGACGGCACGGGGCGTACGGCGACTTGATATTAGTCCTATGGACCCGGCCGGTCGGTGACTTGGGCTCAATTGCCCCGATATTTGTGCGACCTTGCAACCAAGCAAAACTGCCCGAATTGTATGCTGGTATCGTGAAAGATGCATCAACCGGTCCTAACGGTTGCTAAACTACAATCTATGCGCACCCATCATGTCGCCCGGTTAACAAGACATGTTATTTTTAAACGAGAAAGTAAGATGGGAGGGAAAGATGAGATGATGAGGGGAGAGTGATGATGGATGATTAGAGTTATTTATCGCCCAGGAGCTAAGCAATGCAATCGCTTAGACCTTGGACTTGGGGGCGCGGGCGAGGAGCTTCTTCTGGAGGAGCTCGTTGACCTTGTCCATGTAGACAGTGGTCGTGACCCAGTCCTCGCGCTTCATGGCCTTGCCCTTCATGGCGAGGGCGAGGTCCTTGGTCATGACACCGCCGTTGATGACCTCAACACAGGCGTCCTCGAGGTCCTTGGCGAAGGCGGCAAGCTCGGGGGTGTTGTCGAGCTTGGCGCGGAAGGCAAGACCACGGGTCCAGGCGAAGATGGAGGCGACCGGGTTGGTCGAGGTCTCCTCTCCCTTCTGGTGCTGGCGGTAGTGGCGGGTGACAGTGCCGTGGGCGGCCTCGGCCTCGAGGACGTCTCCGTCGGGGGTGATGAGCTCAGAGGTCATCATGCCGAGCGAGCCGAAGCCCTGGGCGAGAACGTCAGACATAACGTCACCGTCGTAGTTCTTGCACGCCCAGACGAAGCCACCGTCAGACTTGACGGCCTGAGCGACCATGTCGTCAATGAGACGGTGCTCGTACCAGATGCCGAGCTTGTCGAACTGGGGCTTGTAGTCCTTCTCGAAGATCTCGGCGAAGATGTCCTTGAAGCGACCGTCGTAGGCCTTCAGGATGGTGTTCTTGGTCGACATGTAGAGGGGCATCTTCTTCTCGATGGCCATCTTGAACGAGGCGTGCGCGAAGCCCTCGATCGACTCGTCGGTGTTGTACATCGACATGGCGACACCCTTGCCCTTGAAGTCGAAGACGTTGAGCTCAATGGGCTCGCCTCCGTTCTCGGGCTGGAACTTGAGGGTGAGCTTGCCGGCACCGGGGACGACCATGTCGGTCGAGCGGTACTGGTCACCGAAAGCGTGACGGCCGATGATGATGGGCTTGGTCCATCCGGGGACGGGCTTGGGGAGGTCCTTCAGGATGATGGGCTCACGGAAGACGGTTCCTCCGAGAATGTTACGGATCTGCCGGTCAGTACAGCTTCTCAGAACGAATTCATCGACGACCCCAGAAAACCCTTGTGGGGCCTCGGGTGCCGCGCGGTAACTCACGGTTCCGTTGGGCGACTTCCACATCTTCTTGAGCTTGAACTCCTCAACACGAGCCTCGTCGGGGGTGATGGTGGCGCACTTGACGGCGACCTTGTACTTGAGGGTGGCCTCAGCGGACTCGACGGTAACCTTGTCGTCGGTCTGGAAACGGTCAGCGCCGGAGTTACTTCGGTGGAAAAACGGGAGGTAGTGACGTCGACGGAAAAGGCCGAGGGCCGCTTTTCGTCTCCCAGCGAAAAAATCGCTCGCTGGGCACTACCTCTTGATGCTGCTGCTACTCACGGCGTCACGGTTCTCCATGCCGAGGTCGTAGTACTTAAGGTCGACGTCGACGTAGGGGAGAATGAGCTCGTTACGGATCTTCTCCCAGATGATGCGGGTCATCTCGTCACCGTCCATCTCGACGACGGGGTTCTTGGCCTTGATCTTCTCAAGGCCGGCGGGGGTCTTGGCAACCTGGTTGGACATGGTGGCAAAGAGTCGGGTAGGGGAGGGGTAGCGGGGTCGGAGAGGGGAGGTACGGGAGATGAGCGAGAACTGGTAGGATCGAAAGGATAAGAGCAATCGCAAAGAAGTTGCGTGTCAGCTTTAATATGGAAGACGTATCGAAAGGGGAAGGGTGGGGGCTGAGATATACCGAATGGCCCGAGGCAGGGGCAAGGCAAGCGCAAGGTGCAGGGCCGGGGGCAGGAGTTTCCCTGGGAGCCTGGTCTGCCTAGGTGTTTCCTGGCTGCCATGACACGCGGCGGAGGGCGGGCCTGAGCCTGAGCCTGGCGGGCAGAGAGGGCAGAGCGGCAGCACGCCAGAGCATTGCGTTTGGCCCATTGGGCCGCCCGGCGGTGATATCCAACGCTACGCTGAGAAAAACGCTCTAGGGCATTTTGTGGAGCAACCACTTGGGGTTCGGCGATGTTCGGATTTCGCCGTGGTTACGCAGCACTCGCCATTACAACGCCCATTACAATCCCGCCCTCGTCGCTAATCCGCGATTAGGACAACGTCACTCACCATGTTGATTTAGACTCGCGCGGACGCTGCTGGCTGGCTGGCTGGCTGGAGGCTGGAGCTGAGCTTGACGCAAGCGGTGGGGACAGACGAGCACGAATGCACGAGGCTTGATCTGAGCTGTCTGGGTCGGGGTCTGGTCGCAATGTATGTGCGACGGGTGTGCGGGCAGAGCTAGGGGCTGACGCGATGCGTGTTTAGGCGGTTCACAATCGGTCGTGCGGACTTGTCCGATGGATGGTTTGAGACTGGCTCTGGCTGGTTCAACGGCTCAAGTGCGTTGCTGATATATCGTCACGGCGGGAGTCACGGTGGCGAGAACGGCGGTACTGGCAGTTCTGGGGGTGTGCGGTGCGTAACGGTGCGGATCACGGGTGCTGCAGGAGTGGGTGGAAGTGATGAGGGAAGGATGCATTGTCTACGACGGCGGTGTTGATGCCCATCTTGGAGGCTGGGCTGGGCTCAAGGAGCGAACGGCGTCAATCAAGGCTCAAGCGCCGTTGTGCACGCTGGTCAGGTGGCGGCATGGGCACATTGGACATAGGACATTGGACATATGGGCAAGGAGGGAGGGGCATCACGCGCGCGCGCATGACCTGTGACCTCAGGCGGCCGTTTCTTATGGGCGGGGACCACGGAGCTTAACGAGCCTGGATCAGATTACCAGGACGAGCGTTCTATTAGTCTGTGCTCACCCCGGCGACCCCGGCTGAGCCCCTGGCTGGCTCGCGTTCCAGCGCAGGGTCTGCCGCTCTGCTTAGGTGAGCGCATGAGCGCTGGCGCACACGCACAAGCAGGCCCTGTTTCGGCACAAGCAGGCTTAAATTCCGAAGACACCGTGGGAGACCCGACCCCGTACCTGCGTCTGGGGTGCCTCCAGTGCCTGTGCAGCACTTCTCCTCACATGATCGGATTATTAACCTAGTGAGACTCTCCGCGGAAGCTTCAGCACCGCTCGCGGCGGCTCGTACGCCCCCCTGCGCTGCGACCGTTCCAATCGCACGATTTTCCGCGCCGGGGCCGCACGGGCCGGTCCGTCGCCCAACCTACTACCAGCGGCGTGGTCCTTCCTCCCAGCGGGTCCAGCGGCTGGCGGCTCCCAGCGGCCACCGAAGCGCGCCAAGATTGGATATGTCGTCCGCGTCCTTGGAAAATCGGTCAGCTGACAATTCGATAAGAGCCCAAGCCCAGCAAGCCACCCCGCGACGCCATCGACGGCGCTGGCACCGGCGGCCACCGTGCATCGAGCGTCGCAGAGCATTGCTGGGCTGACCGTGCTGTCCGCTTCTCGCTCAGGCTATGCAAGCCTGGCGCCACGCACGACGCGTTGGGCGCATTGCGCCGACGCGATAGGCAGAATCGCGCCCCTGGCCCAGTGGCCCAGGACACAGTCTGGGGTCTCCGCGCTGCGCCCAGCCCACTCGGCGATAACTTCGGCATTGATACGCATCAGCGTGCTTACGACTCATCACTATGTTGGCAGGACAGGATTCGAAAAGACGCGCCGCGCATTCCCGTTCCAGCGACAGCCGGCTCGGTGCCGGTCAGTCGTCGCATGCCGCCGCCGCCCATGTGCTCGCGTCTTGGTTTTGCCAGGAGACGCCGTGGTCTCGCCCGGCAATGCCGAGCTGAGCCCTGGCAAACAAGCAGCGGAAAGTTGCCGTGCTTGAGCCGTACTGAAATGCATTCAAACGATGCTTCGGAAATCGGCGATCGGTATATACGGCAAACGCTGGCTATAGCTGCACGCGCACGCGACGAGACGAGACGAGAGCGGAGGCGCACACCGCCCGTCGTCGCGGTGTTCAGTCTGACGGCGGAGATTTCCGAAGATCGACGGCGCAATTGGTGACAACTCGTGCTGTTATCGCCCCGCGTATCTCGTCAGCCTCGCTTGGCTGGTGCATGTGTCATCGAGACTCCAGCACTGTGGTACTGCCACTCCTAAGCTCGACTAGTCCGAGTCTCCTCGCACAACGTCTTTGAACGACCACACGATGTTTATGCGTCACTGAGGAACCTGCGCATCGTTGTTGGAAAGGGGGCTCCAGTGGGGTCCTCAGAACATGACTGAGAGAGTGGGGGAGCTCGGTGCTTTACATATTGCGGGGGCGCTGCGACTAAGGCCTAGCGCAGAACAGTGCGTCTTCGGACTGTCCGAGAAGGCTGGGATATTCTTGGCGCGGGGTGGCCCCGGTCGTGTGTCGAGCACGCCGAAGCGCTCCGGGGAGCCCCGGACTTCTTCGCAAACACAAACCTGACACACCACAGACACATGCACGAGCGCACGAGTCGCAGATCGCAGCGCAGAGATGCGACGCCTGAGACACGCCGAGGCGCATGCATCGCAGAAGTTCAGCGCCTCAGGCTGTTGTGGCATACGCTAATAAGGCGGGTCGTCTGAAATGCTAACATGCGCTAACGACGCCTATGCGCCAACTCCCCGTTCTGCTTTCCGTCAAGCAGAGTGTGCACACTCTCACACTCAACGGAACAACAACTTCAACCCGATATCACGGAGCGCGTAGAACGCAAAAACGTTTCGTGCCCCCACTCAGAATCGAACTGAGATCTAGAGATTGCAACAGAGCATATGAGACTCGCGTACTAACCATTATACTATAGGGGCGGCGCTTTTAAGCGATGATGATTGCGGCGCGGCTGGTCGCTGATGACCCTCTCCAATCTCCCAAATTCATGGAAACTGCAGTTGCAACGCGCTCTGCAGTTGGTATGCATGACGAACTCTCGCAAATCATTGTGGGGAACATGCAGTGAGGCGATAGTCAGGCGTAGAATGGCGGTGCTAGATCTCGGTGGCCACGTGACCGGCCGGCCCAATGTCTGTTCAGCCGAACGTCATCTTTCGTCGACTTTGGTCCCAGCTGCGTTTCCGACTTTCCACACATTTCGTCTAGTCGTCTACCATGCTCCGAACAGCCGTGCGCCTCGCCGAGTCTGGCCGTGTCCCGCTCTCGCTGTCGCAGGCGAGTGCCGAGCTCCTGCCACCGATCCCGTGAGTCCTTACTCGCCTTTTCTCCGCCTCCACTTGCGTATTCCTCCACTTCTTTCCTACCTCGCAGCTGGCGCCTGAGACGGATTAGCTGATACCGCAGGCTGTACCGGCGACTTCTGCGTGCGCACCGCTCGCTCCCCGCCGAAATGCGCTTCATGGGCGACTCTTACGTCAAGTCCGAGTTCCACGCGACGAAGGGCACCGACAACCCGCTGCACATCATGGCCTTCCTCGGCCAGTGGAAGATGTACCTGGACCAGATTGAGGCGCAGCTCAACCAGGGCAAGCCCTTCGACGGGCGGAAACTCGACCCCGAGATCATGAACTCGCTCAACAACGAGCAGGTCGGCCAGCTGTACGAGCTCATGCACTCGACGGACGACCTGTGGAAGACGTGAGTCGACTCATCTGCGAAAGCAGTATGGCGTTGGGGACTTGGAACTGACGTCAGGCCGGAGGAGCTGGAGGCGGCTGCGGTTGAGGCCGAGGCGGCCGACGCGGCGGAGCGCGCCGAGGAGAAGAAGTAACCCCCAACTCATCAATGCATATCTAATCAGGACTACCTATCCGACCCACTCGTACGCCTCTGTCGGCTCTGTGCCCTCGACAGTCCAGCCCATGATGCGCGGCAGCGGGACGGTGACCTTCTTCACGCGTCCCTCACCCTCGAGCTTCTCGATGTGAGCCGTGATCGTGCGCATCGCGGCCATGATGAGCGGCTGGTGGCCGCTCTTGTAGATGAGGCGGCAGAGCAGCGGAAGCGTGACGGCGGAGGCGCCCTCGTCGTTCGGGCCGGGGAACAGCGCCGCAAAGTCGGGGGTGGCCTCGAGGGACGCCTTGGCGAGCGGCGCGGCAGGCGCGGTCGGGTCGCCGTCGGGCTTGTGCTTCTCGGCCTCGGCGTGGCGGATCTCGTCGAGCTGCTTGCCGATGATGCCGGGGTTCGCGGCAATCTTCTTGAACTCCTCGACGATCGTGTCCTCGCGGTCCTGCCTGTGCTTGATGTAAGCCGCGAGGTGCTCGTCGCACTCCGTGCGGCCCACGATCGCAGGCCCGTGCGCAGGGTACAGCACGCTCGGCTTGAGGTCGTACAGCGTCTTGAGCGACTTCATGTCTGATGTCAGCTAGCTCTAAGTCAACAAAGCTTACAGGCCGCAAAGTCGGTGAAAATGGTCGTGCCCTGGCCGAGCACCGTGTCGCCGGTGAGGACGGTGGGCCCGTCCTGGCCGTCGCTGGGCTCGATGAGGATCGAGATCGAGTCAGCCGTGTGGCCGGGGGTGGGCACGACGACGGCGTCGAGCTTCTTGTCACCTGCACTGACGCTGATGCGGTCTCCGCCGTTGAGCTCCCAGACCTGCTCGCCAGAGGGTGTCGGGGCGTACGCGCCGTCGCACGCCTTGACCGAGTCGATGAGCGTCTTGTCCGTATGGATGCTGTCGCGCGCGTTCGCCTGCAGCTTGGCCTCGTCGGGCGACACCATCTTCCACACCTTGGGCTTCGGGTAGCCCTGCGCCTGCAGCGCGCGGAGCACGGGGGCGATGCCGCCGATGTGGTCGATGTGGCGGTGCGTCATGACGATGTGCTCGACGGGCGGGCGGCCCTTCTGCTCGAGGTGGGCCATGAGCACGGCCGTGTACTCGTCGGCCGTGTTCGGCTGCGTCGTGTCGACGAGGATCGCGGGCGAGCCCGCACCGGCTTGCAGGAGGTACGAGTTTGTGCCCTGCAGCGTCATGAGGCCGGGGTTCTGGCCCAGCACGCGCGTGACGCGCTCCGAGAGCTGCGGTCAGCACACCAGCCAAGTCAGCAGCGCACCTCTGTCACATTGCCGAGGTCGGCGAGCTTGCCTGGTCCGCCCATGGGGAGGGTCTTGACGGAGCGCGAGAGGAGGGGTAGGCGGCGGGTCGGCAGAGCTGTGCGGAACACAACTCGGGCGAGGGACATTTGGTGGAGAGGCGAGTCGCCCGGCGCAGATATGTGGTCTATCACTCTTGCGTCTGGCGTTCGGCAAGCCGCTCCCGAGCAGCCGGCTACGCTAAGGCTGGTGGGGAGTCGGCCATCCCCGTCGCGCTTGCGGACCACCGTGGGAAAGCAGCGCTCAGGAACGGTTCACCGGGGCCCTCGAGCCACGCCAGATCGTCGACTTTCGACGTCATTCACACCCCGAGCACCGCAAGCACCAACAACATGTCGCCGCAATCGTACTCGGTTCTCACCGTGTGTCTAGGGTAAGCTCACGGCGTAGTTTTGGTAGCTGACAGAGAACAGCAAGTAGGTCTCTAACCGCGGCTCTGGAGGGAAGGGCAGCCGTGGCGGGGAAGGCGAGATGACTTGTACTGACGCCGTGCTCCATTCTGACCTGCGTTTCGTGAATAGTATTTGGTGAGCTAAATGACCTACGTTGACTGTAGTTAACGTGAAGTCGCTCCCCCATGGCCGAGGCCGTCCTGCTCGCCGAGGCGCAGAAGCGACCGAACCTGAAGCTCAAGATTGATTCAGCGGGGACGGGCGCGTACCACACAGGCGAGAAGGCGGACCCGAGGTGAGTGCGGCTGCGAGGGCTGCAGCGGAGCAGCGGTGACCCGTCTCTGCGGACAGCTGGGCGATTCACGCAACAAGCTGACGGCAGGACGATCTCGACGTGCAAGCAGCACGGCATCGCGTGCCCTTCGATCGCGCGCAAGGTGCGCGACTCGGACTTTACCGAGTTCGACTACATCCTGGCCATGGACCAGAGCAACCTGCAGGCGCTGCAGGCGCGCAAGCCGCGCGGCGCAAAGGCGCGCCTGGCGCTCTTCGGAGCGTTCGACCCGGACCTGCTGCTCGCGTCGCCGGGATCAAGGGCTGTGCGCCCCGCGCCGATCGAGGACCCATACTACGGCGGCCGCGACGGGTTCGAGACGGCGTACACGCAGTGCGTCAAGTATGCGCGGGGGTTCCTCGACTTCCTCGAGCAGGGGGGTGGGGACGTGCCGAATCTCTGAGCGGCGCGGAGCGGCCGCAGGCCGCATACCGAGGACCATCAGCTTCCGAAGCGATGCACCGCGACGTGTTGAGTGAGGAAGAAGAGCTATAGAAAACACTGTATACAGACCCAGACTCATGCAGGCTCGTGGTATAGACTGTGCATCGGCTGCGGCTACTGGTCGAGGTAGTGCGTTGCGCTGACAGCGCGGAGCCTGTCGGCGGCCTGCTCCGGGGACAGGTCGCGCTGGACCTCTCCGAGCATCTCGAAGCCCACCAAGAATTTCCTGACCGTCGCGCTGCGCAGGAGGGGCGGGTAGAAGTGGAAGTGGACATGCGACAGGCCCTCGGCGTCAGACAGCGGCGCCTGGTGCACGCCCATCGAGTAGGGAAAGGGGCACGCGAAGAGCCCGTCGTAGCGCACGAGCAGGCGCTGCAGGATGTCTGCGAGCGCGGCGGACTCGGCGCCCGTGAGCTGCGCCAGCGACGGAATGTGCCGCCGGTACGGCAGCACGAGGGTCTCATAAGGCCACACGGCCCAGAAGGGCACGACGGCGAGCCAGTGCTCGTTCTGCAGCACGGTGCGGGTCGCCTGCTGCGCCTCGGACGCCGCGTACGTGCACAGGAGGCAGGCGTGGCCGCCTCTGTTTGGTGTCTCGCCTTGCTTGACCTCGAGGCACTGGCCGCCGCTGCAGCACCCATCCCCTCCGCCTGCACCCTCCTCGCCGCCCGCTGCTGTTCCAGAGCAAGAAGCAGGCGGCGCCGTGTGGCTCTCGGCGTACTTCCTGAACTGCGCCAGCTCCGTCGCAACCTCGTCGGGCGTGTAGTCGAGGCTCCAGACCTGGCCGTGGGGGTGCGGCGCGCTCGCGCCCATCATGGCGCCTCGGTTCTCAAAGATCTGGACGTATCCGTCGTGTGCGCCCGTCTGCTTCAGGAATTCCAGCTCGGACGCATACACCTCGGCCCACTTGCGCACCACGGCCTCGACGGCGGGCCGCGGCATGCGGCTCAGCGTCAGGCTGTGGTCCGGGTGGAAGCACAGCACGGAGCAGCGCCCGCGCACGGGCTGGATCTGGAACAGGTCCGACGCCGGCCCCGGGGGCGGGGACGGCGGCGCAGGCGCCGGCGCAGGCAGCAGCGCGGGAAAGTCGTTCGGGAACAGCTGCCGTCAGCGCTGCCCCAAAGGGGCGACTCACGAACGTCTCCGCGTACGCCGGGTTCGACTCGCCCGCCCCCATCCGCTTGTTCCCCGGACACAGGTAGCACGCCGGGTCGTACGACGGCAGCTGCTCCTTGACGGGCTCCTCGGTCTGGCCCTGATCGTCAGCTCGACGGTCCTTCTGGGAGCTGAACCCAGGGCACACTCACGTTCCACGGCCGCTTCGTCCGGTGCGGCGACACAAGGACGTGCTTCCCCGTCAGGGGGTTGTCTGCTGTCAGCGCTGGGTTGCGGAGCAGCGGAGCGAGCGGCCGCTAGGAGACTTACACCGGCGGTGGGGGTGTTCGCTGGCGTCGAACTGCATCGTGGCCTGTGTTCTCGTCGTGCTGCGTCGGTCGAGGGGAGCTCGGGCGGGGGGAGCTGGGGCGTGCAAGGCGGGGCGGAAACAGCGCCGGGCGGAGCGGGCGGTGCGGGCGGTGCGGGCGGAGAACTGGAAGATCGCTGCGATGCACTGACGATCAGTGCAAGTAAAGCTGGAGCAGGCAGGTGTCGGTGCGATATCTCGGCCCCAACTCTTATAGCAGTGACTTCATCGTGCCTCATAAGCTGGCCAGCTGGCAATGCACACAGACAGGCAGTCAGGCGGCAGACCCTGATTATCACATCCCGCGCCGAAATTCCCGTTCGTCACTGAGCGTCGCGCGGCTATCTACCACGCGGCCCTGAGGCCGATCTCCAACTTGCTGCTGGGATTCCCGTCCGCGCGCTGCTGCATTTCAACCTCGCCTGCGTGCGCACGGGAATTCTGCGCGCCCCGGACGCGCAGGACGGGAATCGCGTGAATCGCGCACGCAGGCACGGGAATACGTCCTGCGAGCTGCACGGCATGCACGGGAATGGGCAGCCGGCACACCCGGCTCTTCCCCCGGCCTTCGCACGTGACTGACAGCTTCGGCACCCCCAGTCTCTCGTCGCTTTCATGATCTCACAGCTGAGGTTTCTGCTCGTTGCCCGCTCCTCGCTCAGTACACACTGCAACTACCGTCCCTGCCCGCCGCGCCTGACGGCGCGTCGAGTACCTCTCGCTCAAATCATTCATGCTATCAAACGGACACGAAGCCTGGTGGTACAGAGGCTCCCACGGCAATGCCGCGGGTGGTGGTACAGACGACGAGGTCAATGTTCTGTTGACGGATGGGATGTATGGAAAGTGGATGGGGTTCAATGGGCTCGGCTAGGCGAAGACTGGCACGCTCCGCTGACAGCTTCGCGTGAGTCGCAGACGACGCCGCTGCCACGCTTCGCGTCGCGCACACGCAAGACCTCGCCCTGCGGCCGCGGCTCAGCCTCGGCCTACCACGGCCACCACTTCGACTTGGCCGGCGCCGGGGGCGCGGGGTTGTACTCGCGCTGCATCTCCGCGAGGAGCGCGTCGAACGCACCGTCGACGTTCTTGTTGTCCTTGGCCGACGCCTCGACAAAGGCGGCACCGAGCTTCTTCGCGAGCGCCTGTCCCTCGGCAGTGCTGACCCTCCGCTCGTCCTTCAGGTCACACTTCTGCCCGACGACAACGCAGGGCACCTTCTCGAGCCCGCCCTGGTCGAGGATCTTCTCGTACAGCGTCGTGATCATGTCGAACGACTGCCGCGACGCAATGCTGTACACGAGCATGTACCCGTGCACGCCTGTCGCGTACTTGGGCGGGAACAGCGAGAACTCGTCCTGTCCCGCCGTGTCGACAATCTCGCAGTCGTACTCGATGCCCTTGTACTTGACCGTCTTCTGATTCGTCGACTCGATCGTCGGGTAGTACTGCTCGTTGTACGTCGGGGGCGTGACGTACTGCTGGGTGATCGACGTTTTACCTGGAGGGTTAGCGGCGTCAACATGATGTGTCACCGCCTTGGCCGAGCGGAGCGGCCGTCCGCCTGCGGCGTTCACTGCGTCCAATCGACAGCCTACTCACCGACACTGGGAGATCCCAGGATCACCACCTTGCGCTTCATTCCACCTGCGGACGACATTGGAACGGCGGCAGACGAGTTGGCTAGGACGATGCGGCGTTCAGCGATGCGCACAAGACACGGCTGGGCGTGGTGCGGGGTCGGGGAGAGGAGCGGCGAGGCCGGGGCCGGAGGCGACGAGGGGCGGTACGGCGGAGGCGGCGAGGAGCCTTCCGGGTATTCGTCAGAGACGGGTTCCTCTTCCTGGAGGATGGACGGTCTTCGAGACAGACACGGGGTGCCGGCTCGGGAGGACTGGCGCGAGTGGGCTCGGGACGGGGCCGCAGATGTGCACGGAGACTGGGAGAGCCAGGGCCGTGGGGAGGTCGGCGCCGGAGAGACGGGGAGGTTGACGGCGCGGTTTCGCGGCGAGCCGTTGAGCTTGAACTTGGATCTGAAGGCTGGGGACGGGAGTCCAGAGCCAGAAGGCGAGCCGGGAGCGGCTTGCTCTGCCGTCAGTTCAAAGTTGGGGAGGTCGTCGTAGGGCCTCGGCGCCATCATTGCGAGCGGCAAGAGCGGCAATAGCAGTGGCAAGACATGTGATGGATGGCAACAACAGATGGCAGGTGTCGCCGAGCAGGACGTGCAGCCTCGAGGCAGGCGTGCGCCCCGTCTGCTTAGCGACCGTCAGATGCGGCGGCGAAGCCTTTTCGCACCAGACACATGAGTGTGTGTATGTGCACCACTCCCGGCTCCCGGACGAGCGGTGAGTACCGACCACGGGGAGGGGGATCGTGCGCACCGGGCCTGCGATATGAGAAGGCCGCGAAGGCTCAGGCGATGCTTCGGACAATGAGCCGCCGGGACTGGGCGCCGCAGAGCGTGCAGTGCAGCCCGTGCTCGGCAAGCTCTGCGCGCAGAGCCCGAAGCGCCGTCCCGAAGCCGAAGCCGACCCTCAGAAGCAGCCACCCGGTCATGGACCGAAACACAGAGATAAGGAGCACCAGCACCAGCTTCAGCTTCAGCCCAGCAGTCTGGGCCGGGCGGGTGCCCTCGAAGCCAGCCAGCCAGCATGCTCCACCCCACTTCTTTGTCCTCGGCAGTAGGTTTCCATCGGAGCGAGGTTCGGCCAAAGACACACGAAACAGTGTATTCGCCGCGAAGTCATTGGCCGCGCGCTCATTCAGCGCTAGAAGCCGGATGAATGGGTGGCCGGTAATAGGCCGGCCGTCGCTAGCGTTGCCACTACGATGCACCTGCACTGGAGAGACATGCGGTGCGCTGCGAAGCTTGCAGACGGTGTGTGGTGGTCGAGAAGACGAGGAGCGAACGGCGGCAGGGCGGGGAGACGAGACGAGACGAGACGGGAGGCACGACGGCAATGCTCGTGTGACGACGACGGCAGACGGAACGCGGGATGACTTACATGAGGAGATGTGAAGTGGACGGATCCCTGTCGAGAGATCGACGAGGGCGCTGTGGGGGTGGGCGGGTGGAGCGGTGCGAGACAGGTAGAGTGGGGAGTGTGTGGTCGACGAAGTCGAGTTGTGGAGGAAGGGTTGAGGGGTGGGGAGAGCTATGTGAGGAAGAGAGGGAGAGTGGATGGAGATGTGGGATCGGTATCGGCTGGGAGGGCTGAGCTGGGCTGGGAGATAGTCTAGGCTCTAGGCTCGGCTGTCTGGTGAATGGACTGCTCTGGGTGAGGCGTCGAGTGAGGCTGAGCAGAGGCCGAGGCGGCAAGGAGCGCAGGGTCGAGCGAGATCACGAGTGAGGATGCACAGTGGAGACATGACTGGCACATCCAAGCGAGCCACTGGCTCCAGGCGGACAGGCGGCCAGGCGGCCAGGCGGCCAGGCCCTGGGTGGGGGTGCCCGCGCGCGCCGCGCGGGGGAACGAGTCACACTGCGCCCAGCCGGCCCAGCCAGCCCCAGCACAATTGCCCAATCCGGTAACCAGATACCGCGTCCACCCTTTACCCTTCCCCGCCAGCGTATCGACGTCGCCCGTATCCTCCACTACTGCGCCGCTTCGCCGCCTGGCGTCTCAGGTCAAATCAAAATCAAATCCACCAGCTGGCGCTGGCCCGCTCGCTGCCGCGCTCCTTATTGCTTTCGCTCGCTCGCTTGCTGCACTGAAAGACGAGCCTCCAGGATTCGCTGGATCACAACCAGTCTCGGCTGCATTACGGGTCTACTCTCCCGAAAGACAGATCGACGCCCCGCATTTGCACTTACACTTGCGCGATCGCGCTCTCGGTCTCGGTCTCGGCCGGGGAACACATGGACACACGTCTCTTTCGTCGCCCATCTGACCGAACCCCGTATATCCTGTGTAGCGGCGGCGCATACTGTAGTTGCGCAAAGTAGTGGCACACGCACTCGTCATGTGTGACACTCTAAATGTTGTTCATGCAATGTGCCAGCGCTTACGCCACGCGCTCCTCGGTCCCCGGCTACTCAGACCTCACTGAATCTACAATACGAGCCGCGACTGCCAGACCTTTAAACCTCTTATGAGCAGCCCTAGCAGCGCCAGATCCAGTGGATCTGCGTCTTCTGACCCTCTAGCTACCACCTGACCTCTACCCGCCCCTTGGCGCCCGTCCGCACGCCCTTGAACGGCTTGTACCCAACATCGCCATGGACCTTGAGCTGGTCAACCCGTAAGCCGGAGTACGCGTGGTTCGGCACGGTGTACGCGACCTGGAATGCCGGGTCTGGTGTCGGCTTGCCGTTTCTGGTCTGTCAGCTACCCGCAACAAGCAATGTGATTGAATTGTCCTGGATCTGGACGAAACACGTCGTGTGCCACCCCCTGCTCCACAACATCGCCTGCAAGCCACCACACTACCGGTTCAGTGGTCCGTGGCCCAGCCTGAAACGGCCGTAACGAGCAACCGTGATGGGCGCCGCATTAGATCGAACAAGCGCAGTTACGAACGGCGCCCGGGATGTGCACCACGAGGGGATCCTAATATGTGCGGCCTTCCTTTCCTTCTGTACTCACGAGACGAAGCTCCCGGTCAGCGTTGGCGATCGCTCCGTCGCTGTCAGCGAGGCGAGGTGCCACCGCAGCGTGTGCGTGTTCGGGTCAAAGTCGAACGTGCCGCCACCGACGTGCCCGTCCACGACGCCGTCGGGCGCGACGTGCCCTGCCGGCCGCCGGTCGCCCGTCGGCGTCGCCGACACCGACGCGGTCGAGCGCCCCAGGCATATCGACACGGTCACGTCCTCGAGCGCACGGTGCGTGAGGCGTGAGGTCAGCGTCAGCGAGAACTTTCCTGCCCGTTAGCTCCATGGCCATAAAGCAGCTCAACGTGAGGGTTGCAATACTCACCCCCCGTCGCGTCCGTCGTGACCCGCGCCTTCAGGCTGAGCGGGACCTGCGCCGCTGGCGCCTCGTACTCGAGCAGCTTGAACTTGCCGTCCGGCGGGATGAAGCTGAGCACCGAGTCGCGCTCCCAGCGGTTGTACCGGATGCACGGGTGGAAGGCGGGCTCGCCCATGACGGCGTTGTTCGCAAACGTCAGCAGCAGGTCCGGGTTCCCGCTCAAGCGCGAGTTGCAGCTGATGCGGCCCCACACCTGCGCGCTCAGCGCCTTGCCCTTCCGGTCCACGACGGCGTCCAGCACCTCCTCAATGTCAAAGTAGATCTCGTTGTTGCTGTGTCGCACGCCTGGCCGGCGCCAGGGTATCGGCGCGGTGAAGGGGGCAACCTGCTGGTTCTGCATTCTGCGACGAGTTAATGACATCGATATTCGAAACTCGGGTCCAGACGTACCCCGATACTCCCGCGACGTTCAGCAGCTTGCGCACAAGGCTCGGCGGCATCACAATGTCCTTGAGCATGTTCGTTTCCATTGTCATCGGGTGCCCCTCATCGAGCATCTCCTCGATAAGCTGAGCCCAATTAGCGACACCGTGTGAGTAACTCACCATGTACACGATGTCAAAGTTGTCCTTGACGGTGCCTTCCGTGACCTCGCCGAGGTACTCGCGCAGCGTGTCCAAAAAGCTCTCGAGGAACGCAAACGCGAACAGCGGATTGACCTCCCCGCTGACAGGGACGAGGTAGCGCAGGCCGTCGCGCTCGATGTGGCAAAGCGCCGAGCCGTTCCCGCCGCTTCGCGAGAAGGAGTTCACCCAGATGACTGGCTCGAGCTCGGCCGCCTCGGCGTCTGCATCGGCTTTTGCAGCAAGTGCGCGCTGCTGCGACAGCGCGTGGTTGAACGCATCGACGTGGATCGCGGCATAGGAGGGCGGGTGCGTCGTAAAGTTGGACGTGATGAGGGGCTTGCTGCCTGTCAGCTACTGCTTTCTCAGGGTAGCTCACCCAACGGAGTCCAGGATAATAATGCCGTCTATCCGTGCCATGATGATCTGTGTTGAGGGCGGGGAAGACGGCGAGCGGCGAGCGAGGAAGACGAGGAAGACGGAGCGATCGAACGAGACGTGGTTGTGTCATGTCCGCCGTTCCTCGTCACCGCCGTCGCCTGCGGGGCTCCGCGGCGTCAAATCTGAGATTTTTGCCAGTCACCAGTCCACACCTCCACTACGTCTTGTTGACGGCCACCTCACCCGCATCCACCCCCCGAGCAGCACCATGACGACGCACACGTACCGCTCGGTCGACTTCTGGGCGCCGGCGTTGCACCCCAACACGCTGCTGCACGTCGCGGTGCCCGAGCCGGGGCCGAGCCGCGACCCGATCGTGCGCCACTTCGCGATCAAGCACGGCGAGCACGAGGCGGTTTCCGTCGTGAAGAAGATGACGCGGACGGAGGGCGGTGTGAGTATTCCCGATCTAAGCTGGTATTTGCGCTGGTAGCTGACAGACAGCTGCTCCTCGCCGACGACGCGTTCAACGTCACGCAGGTCTCGGTACCGACTGACGAGGCGCCGATCCCGACCGTCACCGCCCAGGCCAAGGCTAAGGTGCCGGCCAAGGGGACAGTGATGTGGTCCGGCCTGTCGACGGTGCAGGGCAAGGCGATTTCGTCGTTGACGTCCGGCCGCGTGAACCTGTGGAACGAGGACCTGTCCTCCGAGTCGCTGAAGATGGGCGCGCCGGCGCTGACGCTGTCGACGGCTTCGGGCTCGTCGCACTTCGCGGTCGCGGGCAAGGAGCTGGAGGTGTGCATTCTGGATGCGGAGCGGGCCTTCTCTTCCTCGTCGGGGAAGAGGAAAGCGGACGAGGCGCTCCCGGGCGAGGTGTGGCGCGCGAAGAACCTGCCGCACAACCACCTCCGCCTCCGGCAGCCGGTGTACCACCTTGCCTCGACGTTCCTCGACAGCCCCAGCGCGCTGCTGACGGGCACGAAGGCGGGCCAGGTGCGGCGGTACGACACGCGGCAGCGCAAGCCCGTGCACAACTGGGCCGTCGGCAAGGAGGGCGCCGGCGTGCAGGGCCTGGTGCACGCGGGCGAGCACGAGGTCTTCTTCTCCGACCTCGCCAACACGCTCGGCGCCCTCGACCTCCGCACCGGCCGCGTGCTGTACCAGGTGCCCGGGCTCAGCGCGACGACGAACTGGATGAGCACGATCCCGCTCGAGATGGAGAACGGAAAGAAGTTCGCCGACGACACCGTCCCGAAACACAGCTTTGCCGGCCTCGCCGCCGTCGCGTCCGACGCCACGCTGCGTGTCTGCCAGACGACCCCGCCGCCCGCCGACGGACCGGTCAAGGGCAACTGGAACACGAGCGGGAACAAGAAGTCGGCCGTGCTCGCCTCCGTCGGTGGAGTTGGTGTCGGCAGCTGCGTCTTTGACGGGTTCGGCACGCACACCGAGGTCATCGAGAAGATGGAGAAGGAGCGCAAGGAGGGCGACGACGAGGACGACGTCACCGACGAGGAGGTCGACGATGACGAGGAGGAGGAGCTGTGGGAGGGCATGGGCGAGGCGGATGAGGGAAGCGACGAGGAGGACGACGACGAGTCTGACGAGGAAGAGGAGGAGGAGCCGGCACGGAAGCGCCGGAAGTAGGTTGTTCTTGGGTCCCATTCATGCATATTTCATTTCGCGTACGTGTGTTCCTTCGAGATTCTAACCTACAGACGCCTACCCACTGCGGCCGCGCCAGAGTCCACCGATGCGCCCGAACCGCGAGAACGGAGGAGCACGCCCCATGGCGCCCTGGAACTGCCTGCGGAGAACCGGATCCTCGTCCTCCGACGACTCGTCCTTGGCGCCCTCGGCGGGCTCGGGGTCGTGCCGCTTGTGGCCGAGCACGAGCGCACCACTCTGCATACCAGCCGCGCAGATCGAGAACACGAACGCCTTCTGCCCGTCGTCATCGGTGGGGAAGTTGACCTTGGTCGGGCTCTCCTTGCGCTGGGCGTGGTAGAACGTTTTGTGCAGCGGGCCGTTCGGGCTCAGGCCGAGCTGCCCCGACCCATCCTCACCCCAGGTGTACATGTCGCCGTGGTTCGTGAGGGCCGCAAAGTGGTGGTCGCCGGCTGCGAACTGCACGACGGCGCCATCGAGCACCGGCAGTGGCTTCGCCTCGAGCTCGGCCAAGCGCTGCGGCGTGTACGGTGCCTGCACCTTGCCGACGAGCACGTTGGACTCCTCCGGCGCCGCTGCGCTCGACGACGGGACAGAGTACGACGCGATCGTCATGAACTGCGCGGTGATGTGCGAGATACCGGGCGAGGAGAACTGTGGCAAGTACGTCCAGTCGCCGATGCGTCCGTCGGAGCAAGACAGGAACCATACCTCGCCGTTCTCCTTGAGCGCAAGCACAAAGTCAATCCCGCACGCGATGCGCACGACACGCTGTCGCTCATCGTCGAACCCGGGGTTCGGGGCGCGCTCCGGTCGCTCTGGGACGGGCGGGGCGTCAAGCACCGGCTCGGGCGCCACCTCGCCCCAGCGCAGCTCGCGCTCGTCTTCTCTATCGCCGTCCTTCAGCGGGCCGTGCAGCGCATCCGTAGCCGTCAGCGCGGCCTTGTACCCGTCCGTGAACGGGAACCAGACGAACAGCCGACCCTCGTCTGTCAGACAGGACGAGATGTGCCACCCGGCCGCGATCTGGGCAATGTGCGCCGAGCGCCCGGGGCCGCGCGCGCCCGACGCCGACGGCGCGGTCAGCTCAGGAGCCGTGTGCCGGTACGCCTGGGGTTAGCTAACAGCCAACGTAAACAAAGCTTACCCTTCCCCAGTTCCGCAGTTCCCAGATGAGGTTGTCCGAGTCAAGGATCAGCAGGTGGCTGCGGCCGCAGGCGACGGACGCGGCGCGGCATGGCAGAGGGATGCGCGTCGCGTTGTTGACTGAGGCATGAGGGCTCTCCCACGAATCGAACCAGCCGCCGCGCTCGCCCCAGAGAGTGCCTGACGTCAGTTGTGGATAACTTTCCAACTCACCCCACACCCACACTCCGCCCTTAGCGTCACGCGCGGTGTAACTCCATCCGCCCGTCTGAAGCTCGACGATACGTTCACGGCTCTCGCCATCCGCCGGGGCTTGTTCGCCTTCTGAGGCGAGCGAGTCGGCCGGGTGCCTCGACGTAGGGGCCTTGAAGCTCGGCGTAGCGTCAGCGGGCGCAGGTACTGTTGAACGCCGGAAAGGATCGATCCCGGGCACCGCCGCCAGGCGATGATTTCCGCTCGAGCCCCAGAGGTAGACGCGCGGCCGCCAGAGGCCGAGGTAGACGCGCTGGAACCAGTGCGTGTCGTCCTGGGACGGCTTGCTGAGGGCGATCGAGGGCCGGTACGAGAAGTCGCGGGCTGTCTTGAGGCGCCAGAGTCCGGGGTCCTCCTGGCTGTCAGCTGGGGAGATGAGGACCACGCACGACAAGGACATGCAGCTGCTTGTTCACCTGCGACACCGAGGCGAGGTCCTTCGGCGACAGCAGGGGCAGGATGTCGTAGATGAGCACCTCGTTCGGGAGGGAGAGCAGGGACGCGCCATCGTCCGCGCTGGCAGACATGATGCAATGTGACAACGCAAGGACGGATTGCCACCGCGAACGTTTATATCAATCGGCTTCCACCGAGAACCCTGGCGGCTGCACTTTAACGCGTCATGTTAGTTTCAGACGTCGCCATCCACGGGGCTTCTGCTTCCTTTTGGTGCTAGACATACACGATGCGATGCATCAAACAAAGAGATCAAAAAGCGAAGCTACAGAACCACGGGAGGTTGACGAAATATGATGGCACAGGAGGGAGAGAAGACGCGGGACCGAGTTTACTTGGTGGTGAACTTGGTGACGGCCTTGGTTCCCTCAGAGATGGCGTGCTTCGAGAGCTCTCCGGGCAGGATGAGACGGACGGCGGTCTGGATCTCACGCGACGAGATGGTCGAGCGGTGGTTGTACGACGCGAGCTTCGAGGCCTCGGTGGCGATACGCTCGAAGATGTCGGCAACGAACGAGTTCAGGATGGCCATGGCCTTGTTGCTAGGCTGTCAGCGGGGCTCTTCCTCGCGTCGTGCCAAAACTCACGAGATACCAGTGTCGGGGTGGACCTGCTTGAGGACCTTGTAGATGTAAGACGAGTACGACTCGACACGCTTCTTGGTGCGCTTCTTGCCGCCCTCCTTGGTGGACGAGGTCTTGGCCGCCTTAGCGGGCGCCTTGGAGGCAGCGGCGGGGGCCTTGGAGGCCTGGGAAGCGGGAGCCTTGGAAGCGACGGACGACTTGGGAGGCTGCAAGTTAGTCAAGTTGGAGATAGAGTGCGCTCACCATTGTGGATGATGTGTGTGTGCGGGTGTGGTGGTGGAGAAGACGAAGACGATGAAAAAGACAAGGTGTAGCTGAGAGGAGACGCGTTGCTGGTTATAAGCGTTGTGCGGCGACGAGTGCGGCGTGTTGTGTCGTGAGCCCTGCAAACAGGCAGCGTCACTGCTTGGATCAGGTCACGTGGATCAGGATCAAATGATCCGGATGGTAGGTCTGAAACGGTGACGTGTAGCCTAATTGTTACGTAAGTAGATAAACACAATATCGGCCAGGCACGGCCTGCTGTCGCGCGCCATGATGCCTTCATAAGCGCGACCTGCATTCTTCGAACACCATCAATCTTCCCGTCGCCTGTTCTCCAACTCTCCAACTTCGTTCACGAAGCCCTCAACCTCACCACCCCCAACACCACAACCACATCAGCAACAATGTCTTCCGGTGGCAAGTCTGGCGGCAAGTCCGGCTCCGAGTCCAAGTCGACCTCGCGTTCGTCCAAGGCGGGACTTCAGTTCCCCGTCGGTCGTATCCACCGTCTCCTTAAGCGCGGCAACTACGCCCAGCGCATTGGTTCTGGTGCCCCCGTCTACCTCGCTGCCGTTCTTGAGTGTGAGTTACTCCGCTACCGTACGCAGGGCCTGAGCTGACATCCAGACCTCGCCGCCGAGATCCTCGAGCTTGCCGGCAACGCCGCCCGTGACAACAAGAAGTCGCGTATCGTGCCCCGCCACCTGCAGCTCGCCGTCCGCAACGACGAGGAGCTGAACAAGCTCCTCGGCTCGGTCGTCATCTCGCAGGGTGGTGTCCTCCCCAACATCCTCTCCGAGCTCCTGCCCCCCAAGGGCAAGGCCGGCAGCAAGGCCAAGATTCCCGGCTCGCAGGATGCCTAAGCGTAGATTTTGCTTCTTCTCTTCACACTGTTTTTCGTTTTCGCTTCATATTTTGTACGAGTGTCCGCATGAGATGCACCATTGTATCATACCTCGCTGCTGCACCGAGCCTCCCTTTGCGTGCTACTGATGCTGCTGCGCACGGGTCGTGTACGCGTCAAGTCGCGTCATGTTGCGCCCCGTCTGCACCAGCTCGCCACACCTCTCACTCGCCATGCCGCGACACAGATGTGCCCGATGTGCAACTGACCACTGTGCAACCCGATACATACAGTCTAGTCTAGAATACGAAGTCCTCCACGCGCCACTTACCGACCTGCTCCTCGGTGTCGTCCTTCCTCCTGTCGTCGCGCTCCCTGCCTGCCTTGAGCGTCGCCTCAACCGGGGCCTTGAGGCGGCGGTAGTCGTTCTGTGCGGCGAGAGCGGGCTCGATGGCGGCCTTGAACTGCTCGATGACGGCCTGGGCGGTGGGCAGGGTGACGAAGTTTCCGAGCTGGGCGTCGAGGAGCATGGCGGCGTGGTTCACGAGCGCCGGGAGGGGCGGAAGGTCCTTTGTCGGCTGGCGCTCGGGCCAGGCGTCGAGCCCGTCGCCGCGCGCCGTGTGCGCCTCGGCCCAGAGCGCGTACTGCTCGAGCACCCTCAGGGCGTCGCTGGGCGAGAGCGCGCGCAGCGCGGCGCGGTACGCCGGGTCCGGCTCGGGACCCGACAGCACGTCGTCGAGGACCTGCGGCAGCGCGGGGCCCGTCTTGCCCTCGAGCGCGTGCTGCACCAGGCCGACCGTCGCGCGGGACGGGAGCGCAGGCGACGTGCGCACCAGACGGCTGACGGTGCGCCAGTCCCCGACGGGCACGAGCGCGCCCAGCACAAGGCCGCCGGGGTACATGTCGTCGGAGAGGAGGCGGCGCTCGGCGAGCGTCGCCACGATGCGCCCCGCGTACGGACCCTTGCTCTTGCCCTTGGCCTCGAGCGCGGCGTCGAACACGGCCGTAACGACGCGCCGCACGACCGCCTCCGGCACCGCCGCGTGCCGCTTGCCGCTGCCGTGCGCGTGCGCCGTCGCCTTCTTGTCCTCCTCGTCGAGCCAGTACTGGAAGCCCTTCTCGGCCTTCTCGGGCGTGTTCGCGGCGAGCGACGTGCGCAGGCCGTCGAGCATCTTGTCGACGGCGCCGTGCGGCGCACTCCGCTGCGAGAATACCGCCGCCGTCGCGTCTGCGCTTCCGATGAGCGAGGACAGGCCGATACCGCCCTCCGGCACGCTTACATCGAGCACGTGAATGACCGAGCGCCCCGATCCGTCAGATCCGGGGTGGGAGAGGACAGTGCCGAGCGTGTACGTGCCGGGCGCCTGCGAAAGGACGGCGAGGTGCGTGATCTGCGTCGTTCCACTCGAAATCGCCTGCGTCGCGAGCACGGCGGGGAGGTCGGGGAGGGGCGAGACGAGCGCGACGGACGGTGACGGGTGCGGGACGGCGAGGGCCGCGAGCGGGCGTCCCGCCAGTCCGAGCGAGACGATCGCAGCCGGTGTGCACGGGTGCGCGAGCGGGATGGAGCCGCTGCCGGCCTCGAGGTCCGTCACCTTGCGAACGTGGACGCGGTTGTTGCTGTCGATCGCCGTGAGGACGCCGCCGCCGACAGATGCGGCCAGCAGGCTGAGCGGCTCCTTGCCGAGGGTCACGTCGGCCGCGAGCTCGGCGCGCCCGGCGCCCAGGTCGAGGGAGAATGCGTACACCCGCCCGTGCTCGTCGGCGAGCACAACGCGGTTCCCCTCCACTCCAGCCGCGAGAATGCGCGCCTTGCCCCGCGGCTTCTGCAGCGCCTTCACGCTACCGTCCTCACAGATCAGGTGCAGGCTCGCCGCGGCGCCGACGGCGAGCAGCGGCCACCCCCCGTTCAGCGCGTGCAGGCTCTGCACCGGCTGATCGAGCGCAATGGCACGCTTCTCGCCCTCCTCGCCGCTCCACACCCACACCGCGCGCCCCTCGCCCTTGACCCCCTCGCCGGAGTGGATGCCGACAGCCGTGATCCGGCTGCTCTCCGCCTCGCCGTCCTCGTTCTCCGACTCGGTGACAAACGACACGGGCGCGGTCGCGAAGATAGTGGCTGGAGACACCGTGAACGAGGTCGCTGGCCGGAGCGTCTTGATCTGCTCATTAGCTAAGAACTGCCAAGCAGCTTACGTCGTAGGTCCACACGCCGTCGCCGTGCACCGCCGCCACGGCCAGCTTCGGCCGCCCGTGCACCGGGCCGAGCGTCACGTGCGGCGCGCGCGAGGACGACGCATGCGCGTACGGGAATGTCGCGAGCGACGTCGGAGCCGATATCGTCGCCATCGTCGTTGTTGCTGGTGCTGGTGCGAATTCTCGAGCTGATCGAGGTGACATCGTTCAGAAATGTTCAGAGTGGAAATATTGCTTTACGTAATGTCACGTGTGGGTCATGTCTACATGATAGTCAGAGCGACTCTTGTCAACCAGCGGTTAATGTGCGCTAGCTTTGCGTCTAGCAGTGGTTTCTGTAAGTCATTGGGCATGCGTGCGAGCACATGCAAAAGACCATACAGGAACGCGCGAAGAGCCCGCGGAGCTCGACAAAAAGTGGGACGAGGGCGGATCGAACGCCCGACCTCAAGAATTGAGTATCTTCACTCTCGCGCTCTCCCAACTGAGCTATCATCCCTGAGCTGTGATGCTGTCGGTGTTGTATCCGGCGTGTCTATGTACCGATTGGTTTCCGGTGTTAGAAACTTCAGCTCGTTGTGCCGCTGGGTCGATGACCTGGCTAGCAGAGCGTGGTAACTGCAAATTGGAGATGGTGATTCATGCACGCCAGAGCGCCGTTTATATATCTACAAGCAGCCTGAGGGCTGCGGCGCACGCCGAGGGTTGCTGCTGCGCCGAGAGGTGAGCTGAATAAGCGATAGATTGAGAACAAAAGAAGTGAAGACTAAGGTTGCAACGAGGTAGTCGTTTGATGAGGCCATCGAACGACTGGCGTCAGGTCACGTGATTTCCAACATTCCGGGTAAATGCGAAATCGCGCGTATGCATGTCCGTCTTGGCGTCCTCGATGAGTGGTGTCCTGTGGCTACTAAAATCTCAGAGTAAAAGTCTGAGCGAGGGAATCCGGAGGAGTGGCAGCTCTGAGTGGTTCCGACGCCTTCGATCACTGACGTTCGCTATCTACATACCATCCATTGCGAGTCGTCCCCTTCCACCAGGAGCAGGTACATGCATTCAGTGCTGCGATCAGTGGTCATCCTGTCCCAAGGCGTTGACCAGAGCAATGCAGTGATGCATTTGACAATGTGGCATCTCTCGTCGACATGTGTGGCATCTACGTCCGCTTCTTGTCCTGCTTCGGTTGCTCCGTATCCTTCGGCCAATCTCGATCATGCTTGGTGTCTCTCTTCCATCAGCCCCTGCCCCATTTGTGCTCTACTCACTGTTCGTGACTGACCCGACTCTTCTCGCTGGTCTGGCGGCGGAGACCTTCGCCGCCGTTCCTCGGCCTGCCGCACCTCGTCGTGCGCCATCCTGTTCAGACAGATACCCCAGAACATGCTGCTGGCCGTTGTTCTTCGTTTGTCGCTCGTCGGTGTTACTCTCTTATCTGCTGCGATTGCCACGACGTTTAGTACCAGTGAGGCTGCGGTGGGCGATCATACGCGCGCACGCGTCGTGGCCCGGCTCCGGACGGGGCGATGTCGGCCCGGCCCTGATACGCGCCACGCTCGCTGAGCTGGCCCAGACCGGCCAGAACGCTGGTTCCCGCTATACCGGGCGGTTTGCTCTACTCGGTGCACTAGAAGAGTGCGGCATTCTACGTAGACACACCTGAAGCGCCCATCCGGCGGGTAGAGACGGTGCAAGGCGGTGTGGCAGCAGGTGGCAGACGTCCTCGCTGGGCACGCAACACGCGTCCTTTTCGTTTTCTTACTGTTTCCCACTCCATCATTCAACAGCAACACAAAGTGCCCACAAAGACAACGCACCAGCACTCATGCAGCAGTGCCAAGACGCCGCGCCGGAGCCGATGCACACGGATCACGGCGGATCACACTTCTCGGCAACAGTCACGTGACGTATGGGTAGCGACGGGGCGAGGATCGGACTTGGCCGACCGAAAATAAAGCGAGTTTCGCGAATTAATCCTATCAGATAAAGCTAGCCGCATCCAGTGCGGGCAGCGGGCGGCCTTTGGCTTGGCTCGCGGCGCGCGGCGTGCAGGGGCTATCTGGGACGGGCGAAAAAGTCTACGTGCCCCCTGTTCTGCTCGCGGCCGAGAGTCGTTTCTGTTCTGCACAACACACGTCTATCGCCCCCACGCACTACACATCCACAAGCCTGCCTGCACACCCGGAGCAGCACAAAGGACTGTAGCAAGGAGGAAACGGTTCTCAGCAAATTAAGTTCGGGGCCGGTAACTCTCCACTCTCGCTCGGCCTCGTAGCGCCCATCGCATCCCAGCAACCAGCGCACGCCGCGACTCTACACCGCCGGCCGAAGTGATCCAACACTAGCTCCCGGCGCCCAGCTCCCAGTCCTCAGGTCCCAGCCCCAGCCCAGCCCCAGCGCAGCCCCAGCTCGCACGCTCGCCCATCGCCGCAATGACAAAGACAGTCCTCGTCCTCGGCGCCTCGTACGGCGGCGCGCGCGCCGCGCGCGTCCTCGCCGACACGCTGCCGGCGGGGTGGCGTGTGGTCGTGCTGGAGCGCAACTCGCACATGAACCGTGAGTCCCGTCTTTGCCCGTGGACGGCGGACGGCGGACCTGGAGAGACGACAAGTCGTAGCAGGAGCGCTGACACACAGACGTGTACGTGTTCCCGCGCTTCGTCGTGCTGCCGGAGCACGCGCCGAAGGGCTTTGTGCCGTACGGCCGGATGTTCACCCCCGACACCGCCGCCGACGGCTCGGAGACCAGCGCGGAGAACGTGGTCATCCAGGGCCTCGTCACGTCCATCTCGGCGCACTCGGTGACGTACCTCTCCCCTGCGCCCTCTTACGACGGCGTCTCGGACGCGGGCCACGCCCTCTCCCCCGAGCACGGCCGCGAGCGGGGCGTGGTCGAGCACAAGCTGGAGTTCGAGTACCTGATCTACGCCCTCGGCGCGGGTCTGCCCGGGCCCTGCGACGTGTGGGGCGAGCCGCCCGCGGCTCCCTCAGCGCAGCGCGGCTCGAAGGCGGGCGGCATCGGGTGGATGCAGCAGCGCCACGGCGCGCTCAAGGCCGCGGCGTCCGTGGCCGTCATCGGCGGCGGCGCGCTGGGCATCCAGTTCGCGAGCGACATCAAGGACGCCTGGCCCGAGAAGCGCGTGACGCTCGTCCACTCGCGCCAGGTGCTCATGCCGATCTACGAGGGATTGCACGATGTCGTTGTGAAGCGGCTGCAGGAATTGGGCGTCGAGGTCATCCTCGGCGAGAGAGTCATGCAGTGGCCCAGGGAGGGGGACACGGTGAAGAAGATCCGCACGGCGGGAGGGCGCGAAGTGGAAGCAGACGTGGTCCTGGCTTGCACGGGGCAGCGGCCGCGTGTCGGCCTCCTCGCCGGCCTCGCCAACGTCGACCCCGTCAGCGGGCGCATCAGGGTCAAGCCCAGCATGCAGGTCGAGCCGCTCTCCCCTGCGTCTGCCCCGAGCGGCGGGGAGGACGGAGAAGAGCTGGCGGAGAAAATGGCCGGCCTCGATGTCCAAGATACCGGCCTCGGGCACATGTTCGCGATCGGCGACTGCGCGCACACGGCCGCCATCCAGGCCGGCCACACGGCCTACTTCATGGGCGAGGTTGCGGCGCGGAACGTCGTCAAGCTGATCGCCGCGTCCTCCGCCTCGGCCCAGGCTAACGGCGACTCCAAGACGAACGGGCCCAAGGCGAACGACAAGGCGAACGGCGAGAGGGACGGCTCCGCCGCCGTCGCGGCCAAGCTCACCTCCGACGCGACGCAGCCCGTGACCTACCGCGGAGTTGAGCTCGAGTCCTACGCGCCCGGCCTGCCTGCCATCAAGCTCACGCTCGGGCTCGCGCACTACGCGACGCACCTCGCCGGCGAGCTCAGCGAGGGGTCCGACGGTGCGGAGGACCTCGGCGCGCGCCTCATGTGGGCGCCGCTCAACGCTGGCGACATGCCCGACGACGCGTAGCCGCGCCTTGCCGCATACTGCCCTGTCTCCATAGCCGAGGTCGAGGTCGTGAGTGGGTGCGCTCGCTTCGCTCGCCGCTCTATCCCCCGCTCGCTCGCTACGCGCTACGCGCTCTGCTCACTGCCGTATTATTAGATACATAACTATGCTGTATATTACAATGCCGGGACTCGTGTGCGCCCCTCCGTCGTACAACTGAAGCATGTGTGTTTTGCTTCGCGGGCCGGGGCCCGCCTCATAGATCTCGTCACGTAGATCGTTACGCCGGCTCGTGGTCCAGCTCTTTCGCTCGCGGCTCCTGCTCACGGTGCGCGCACCCGCACTCGCGCCTCCGGCGCTCGTGCTCGCGCTCACAGCTTCTTCGCCAGGAACCACGTATCGACCGACGAGCCCGCGCCCCACGGCGTTGAGGGCGGCTTGCGCCCCAGCGCAATCGACGACACGAGCTCGTACCCGATGCCGTCGAGCGCGTACAGCAGCGCGCACATGAGCTGGCCGCCGAGCTCGCTGTCGGCCATCGTGTTGAACGGGTCCGTCTTGAGCACGGCCTCGAGGCAGCCGCGTTCCGGCTGGCAGTGGCCCGCAAGTCCGCCGGGGAATTCCTGCTCTGTCAGCGAAACTGTAACAACTTTGTCGTGTAACGCTGTGTGCCTGGGTGCCGGCCGGTGCACGCGGTGCGCGATGCGATGCAGCGATGCGACTGGCCGCACATGAAACGTTCACATCCGGCACACATGTGAAAGGGCCGGCGGCAGGCACAGCACAGAGCATAAGCCAAACTTACCGCGAGCGTGTCGAGGAAGACCTGCTTGGCGTCGTTCGGCGCATCGATCATCTTGATGCTGTGCGTGTTCTCGTCATCGAACCCGATGCTGAAGTAGGCGCGGGCGACCATGGGCCCCTGCTTGAAGAAGAGCGTGTCGCGGTCGCGCCCCGGCAGCTCGCAGGACGAGCTCAGGTGCCACCCGACCTTGGACAGCGAGAACAGCAGGAACTCGACTAACCGCCGCGAGCGCACGTCTTCGACGCCGCCTTCCCCTGCATCGTCAGCATGGTGTACAGTCTCTGCATCTGCCTGGCATCGCGGCAGCCGGTGGGATGAATGGGGCCGTGCCTTGCGGCACCCCGCATATCTCGTGATCGCAGTGTTCCCACCTCCCACCCGCTTTTCGGGAAGGGGCATCGGTAAAATGCCACTCTGCGCCCGCTGGCCCAGCAGTGCAGTGGTGGAGGCATTCTCCGGTGCCCAGCCGGCGAGCGTACCGAGTGCGGCAGCATGCGAAGCGGCCCTCGTCCGAGAAGCTGCAGACGGGGCTGCCTGCGCTCGCAGCTCACGCTCCCGAAGCGCCGCACAGACAGAATTGTTTGGTACTCACAAGGTGCGCCGAGGAGCTCCCAGTCCTGGACGGCGGGCCGCGGCGAGTGTTTCCGGGTGACGCCCTTCCAGCCGCGGCTGAGGGTGAGGTCGATCGCCTCGATGACCTTGGCGGGGAAGCCAAAGGTGCGGACGACGTTCTGCTCGGCGAGGGTCATGATGGCGAAGGCGGGGCGGGCCGCGGGGTAGACGGACGACGGGCGGCGCGACGTCGGGACATAGCTGTGGCGGTTGCTGATGGCCATGGGGGCGATGGTGGAGCAGGGCCCCTGGCTGGTGGGGAGCGAGACGAGGCTCGGGTTGGAGAGCGTCGTTATTGACTGGGCCGGGGGCGAGGACATGAACAGGTCCGACGACGCCGTGCTGTAGCTGCTCGAGCGCGAGGGGATGACGGGGGGCGGGCCAGCGCCGGCGGGGGCGGGGGTGGCTGCGATCATGGGGGACATGCGCATTGTCGTGTCGTAGCTCGGGGGCGCGCCCGTGTCGGGCGCGGGGGTCGGCGTCGGCGTCGAGGGGGGGACGGACGAGAGCATGCTGGGGGAGGTGTGAGGGAGGGGGGGGGGAAGGGGATGCTGGGAGGCGAGTGCGAGAAGAATATATGTGAGCGGTGAGCAGAGTGCGGTGTGCGGTGTGCGGCGTGCAGTGTGGGAGGAAGGCACGGCCGGTATGCTGTGTGGTGAGGGGTGGGTTTTCGTACGTAGTGTGTGTGGTGGGGACCCTGAGTGAGGATCGAGCAGTCAGTCCTGCGATCCTGCAGGGAGGCGGCAGGGCACGGCAGCCGCACCAAAACTAGCTCAATCGAGCGAGCACTCGAGCGCTGACGGCTCGCGATGATGCTCGATGCTCAGTATCATCGGGTGTACGGGTGTACGACCCAGGGACGGCGACAGGCAGGCACAGGCGTACTGGCGTCAGCCGCTCGCTCGCTGCAACCATTAGGCGCAATCATTCGGTCAAATCGGCCGCTCTCTCAGCTGGCTGGCTGGCGTGCTGGCCGCGGTGCGCTGGCGTGCTACATGTATGCTACCGTCAGCGAGTCTGTCCGGGCTGCGCACGGTGCGACCCAGCGCAGTGGAGCATGGGTTCTTGTCGCTTGCGACGACCGAACGGCCGAAGTGTGCGCCGAAGTGCAGCGCAGCGGAGCGGGGCGGGTGCGTCATGCCCAGTCGCCTGCAGCGGTCGGCAGCTCCCAGTGTCCCAGCGTCCCATCGCGTGCCTGAGTCAGATGCGACAAGCTGGGGTGGACGCTGATATGGTGCATGTGGTGGGCGCCAGACAGTCAGCAGGCTGCAGGCTGCAGGCTGCTGGCTGCTGGCTGGCAATTACGGGCTAGCGCTGGCGGCAGCCAACGTGCTCCCTCACGCCTGCCACCGCGCACCGCGCGCCGTCTGCCGCCAGCCGAGTCCGTGTCCGTGTCCGCCTCCATCAGCGGCGTCAGGGCGCCAGGGGCCGTCCCTTGTCCTGGATACATCATTTCAGTCGCTGTCCTGCGATCCTTACGAGAGGGCTCCTGCCCTGTGCCTTTCCCCTTGGACCTTGCCCTCTGCGTCTTTGCCTCGGGTCTGGTGCCCGTTCCGAGCGAAACGGTCAGCCTGTCAGGCGGAGGACGTTCCACCGAAACTGCTCTACTGCTCGACCGCATTCGCATTCGCATCCGCATCCGAATCCGGCATTTCCACCCGGCACACCAGGCACTTGCACTTGGTTGGCCTGGTGTCAGCTGGTGTCTGTGCTGCGCCGAGACGAAGCTCGAAGCGCACCAGCAAAAGACCGCAAACCTGCCGCAACTGGCAGCGACAGCGTAATAATAGCAATACGGCAGCGCAGTCGGAATGCACGATCGCGGCGCCACCGCGCCCCATCACTGCGCCAGCGGCCAGCGGTATGCTTGGCTTGGCTTAGCCTTGCATATTTGCTTTTGCTTTGCGCGGGCAGTAAACAGACGGATCCGGCGAATCAGGCAGTGTCCTGTCCTGTGATGCGACGCAACACAATCTGGCGCAAGACAGATGAGATCGCCCGAGTAAAGTACGTGCGTGTCTGCATTTGTGCTCGGGCAGCGGGCATTCCTGGGCCGTGCAGAGTGCAGAGTGGTTAGTCGTCGAATTTTTGCACCGGTGCACAGCGGCACAGCGGCACAGCAGGACGCACAGCGAGGATGGATAGAGTTGCGTGCATACGTCAGTAGTTACGGTTTGCTCTGGGTTCAACGATTGAGATCGACCGACATTTGAGACACCAATGAGCGTCTCCGAGTTCAGCGCGCGTGCCGCCTGGCGCTGTAGTGCAGTGGGATCTCGCAATAAGGTGCAAGCGTATCACCTCCCAGTCCCAGGGCTCAGGGCGGTCAGGGCCGGCGTTCGGCTTGTCCCAGCCTTACCTCAGCCTTACTGGTGCAGTTCAGGCAGAAACGCAGTCAACGCAGCTCACCTGATCAGGCGCACGCCCGAGCTCAATTTCGGGAGCAGCTCGCACTCGTCCCTCGTCTCGCTGCAAGCTTCAGGCCGTCTTGGCACGGGCCGGGCGTCTCATTCGCCCGCCGCCGCCATTGCCCGGCGCGGAGAGTGCGTCGGACTGTCTGTCCCCGCAGTACGTAGCGACAGCAGTCACCCGCGGACGCAGTGCGTACGTAGTGTCAGCGTTCGTGGCAAAAAGCAGGACCGAAGTGGAGCCATGAGCCACCGAGCAGAGAGCAGACGCGGGCTCGGTCCGCGTGTCGCCTGCTGCCACTCTCACGTACCTCACGTCCCAGCCTCTCAGTCTCCCAGCAAAGCGGCGCAGCATAGTTCCTCCGACGAGCGACGAGCGACGGACAGCAAGGCCCGGCGCAACGCAAAACCTACGTACTGATGGCGGAGCTACGACAGCTCGGTCCGAGCCCCCGCCGCTCGTCGCTTGGCGCGCGGGCAGGGGCCACGAGGCAAGAGGTACAGGTACGAGGCACTCTGCGTGCACGGGGGGCGAGGAACGGCGCCGAGCTAGCTGTCAATGCAACGACACGAACGGGCACCGAGGAACGGCAGGCTGCGCTGCGCTGCGCGAGGAACCAGAGGGACAGCGGGACAGGCTGCGCGAGCTTCGCGCCATCGTCGTGTCATCCACTGTCCAAAGCAGCCTCGTGCCCCATCTGCCCAAAGGGCGCAGTGCCGAGTCGGGCATAGGCCGCTGCCAAGTTGCACGCGGCCAGGTGATCTGAATGCTGAAATGCAGCTGCGCTGAAATGCTTCTGAAATGCATTTGAGCAGTAATGTCCGCGTATTCCAGTCGCAGATCGCACTGTCCCACCGGAACCCAGAAGCAGAACTTGGTTTATAATTGCAGAGTTGGGCCAGCACGAATGGGGCGGGCAGAGCTAGCAGAGAAAGGAACGCAATTCATACGGCATCTCGTCGCCTCTGTTACGTTGCTCGTCTCGTTCTGTTCGGGTTTGCCACCCGACTGCTGCAGCAGCAGTGTCAAGTGGCAGCCGATCTGTCGCCACCGAGGCACTCACAGGTCGATCTCCGACCGCCGCACCGAGGCCAGCCGGCATTCCGACCGGCGTCTCCGGCGCGCTGATCGGCACTGCTCCTAGCTCCCTCGGCACAGCCTCAGGCCGCGCAGTCCCGCTTGCCCGCACTCGTTAGGGAACGCCGTCAGCGCTCCGAGCGACACCAGCCGGGCATCCGAGCAGCAGCCGCCGTGCAGCCGGCGGCGGTGCAGAGCATACGGCGACAGATCCCTCGGTATTTCCGGGATACTTCCCGGGCCACGTGCCGAGGAAGCGCGGTCCCTGCGGTCTTTTGTGCGGGCTCCGAGCCAGCGGCGGCGACGGCAGGGTCGGGTGGGGTGTCCCCGAGGCAGTGCGGACTTAAGCCGTCGGACTTGCGCCGCCTGCCTCCGGGGCTGTCGCGTGAGCTGCCCGGCGCCGACTCGTGCTCCTGGCAGTCCTGGGCATCCTGGACGTCCTGGATCCGGGGTCGACGGGGACTTCGAAGCCTTCTTAGAGAGGATGTTAGGGAGGAGGAAGTCACCGCGCTGCGGACTGCATTAGGGCTCGTGATGCGCCGACTTCCTGCGCTCCTGCAGGCTCACGATGCTGCAGTGTCCCGCAAATTTCTTCGAGTTCTGCACCCTACAGCCCTGCGCACTCCTGCATGCTCCTGCGCACTCCTGCACGCTCCTGCAAGGGCGAAGTAGCATGCCTCGCATACGTACAGGCCTGACTCCACCGCTCCACAGGTGGCTGGGAGGTCCGACCGCCAGCCTACTCAAGCACCGAGCTCGGCGCGGAGCACCATCTCCGCCAGCGTTACACCGTGCCCGCCCTGTACCAGGACCTGCGTTGCGATCACATGCATCGCCCATCACATGCACGGCCGACTCCACCGGTGGAGCCAAGCTCAATCGCACTAGCCGGCGAGCCCCACATGTCCGCCGCACGTGAGCGTGATCGGGCACTACGTCATTGTCTGATCGCTTGGTTACTGGGGAGGCTCGCCGGTCGCCGCGCTAGTGCTTGTCCTGAGCGTCGCACTGTCGGACAGGACGGCGCACTCAGTAAGCCGGCATGCATAGGGAGCATACCTGTGGATCTGTGGAGTGCTGCTGCGCGTTCCAGCAGAGCGGCTCCACAGCGACGAGCCAGGCCGGCGCTGACGCGGGCACACGACGCGCGAGTACGAGACCCAGGACGCCAGAGAGGCACCCACCCAGATCTAGCTAAGACGCAAGGAACTGGGCCGCCTCGCGCTCCGCGCGCAGCACCGCCAGCCGCGAGTCGAGGTTCGCCATCGTCTTCTCCTTCGCGGCGATCAGGCGCTGCAGGCGGCTCGCGTCGGCGATCGCCGCGTAGTCCGGTTTCTGTGGGGTGCGCGTGTGCTTTTCTTTCTCTCTGTCCTCTGGAGCCGGACCTGCTGCTGTGGCTGTCTCGCCGTCCGTGGCCGGCACAGCTGCCCCTCCCGCGCCGTCCTTCGTGGCACTCGCTGCGGCACCCTTCTCAGTAGCAGAGGGAGGCGTCTCTGACGCAGACAGAATTGCAATGTCCCGCCGCAGGTCGCCGATCGCCTCGTCCAGCGTCGTCAGCGCCGCGCGCAGGTCGCGCAGCTTCACCCGTTCCATGAGCGCCTGGGCGGCGTGCTGCGCCGTGACGCCGATGTGGCTGAAGCGCGCCGGCTGAGGTCAGCGATGCCACATTAATCGCGCACTCCTCGCGCCATCAAAGCGTTCTTGTGTTTGCTTGTCGCAGCTCGCGCGCGTTCGTTGGTCCGGCTCTGTGCTAACTCGCTAGCCCGCCAGTGGGAGTTCGGGCATCCATCACCCATGACCCACGGCAGCAGCGCTAGTGCGGCCCCAAATCTGACCGCCGATCACCGTCGGCGCCACGCCTAGCCATCGAAGCTATGCGATGCGCTACGACGGCGCCCGATACCGCAGCCCTGGCTTCCATGCTTCTTCCTCCTCCGAGGCTTCCAAGGAGCTAAATCTTTCGGCCTTGTCTCCGCATCCGTACTCACCCCGAGCATGTCGCCGCCGAACCACCGCGCACAGACGACCAGCACGTCGACCGCCCCGATCTCGTTCAGGACCTTCAGGACGCGGTCGCCGCCGTACCGTTCCCCGTCGTCGTCCATCGCCTCGAGCAGCTGCCGTTAGCGTGGGTGTTGCATGGGCCGCGGGACGACCGCGCCGGGCGCCGAGAGACAACGCATGCAACGCCGGCCGTTCTCACGTGCGCGCAGCGATGCGATCGCCGCGCGGGGCTGCTTGCCCACCGGTCGGCGTTCGCACGCCGACGCATGCCTGCCTCGGAGGTGCGAGCCCTGGTCACCTTCGGTGCTGCGTCGTTTCCAGTCCGTCACGAGGACTCACCTGGTAGTCGTCCTCGCCCTGTGTCCCGTCGCGCCCCTCCTTGAGCGCGAGGCAGCGGCACGCCCACATCCTGTGGTCTGGCTCGCGCGCCCTCTTCCTGGGGCCCGGGGCGAGCCCGCCGTCGCTCTGGAACGCGCCGTCGCGCGCGTCGAGCAGCTCGCGCCCGACAAGGCCCACAATGTCGAGCCCGCGCACGACGCCCTGCGCGTGCTTCTTCAGCGCGTCGGCGGTGCGCACGCCCGCCGGCGGCGACAAGCTCAGCGCGAACGACGTGAACGTGCTCGACACGGCGTGCAGGTGCGGGCTCGAGACGAGCAGCGGCGCAGGCTCCCCCGGCTTCAGCCAGGAGGCGAGCGAGCTGCGTGGCGGCGTGTGCACGCGCGCGCGCTTCTGCAGGGACTGCGACGCGCCCGCCGGAGCTGAGGAGGAGGGCGGTGACGCGGCACGCTTCATTGCCGAGGTGGACGTCGAGGGTTGGGAAGGTGGGAGAAATGTCAACAACCCCCGATCGAAAGTGGAGGTCAGCCGCACGTCATCTCATGTACGCGCTGCGCTACAGTCAGACAGCCGGTGGCAGCCGACCGCGTCAAACATGCTGCGAGCTGATTATGCATGCTGCATGCCCACGTGCTACCGCAATCAAGGCGGCAGAGACCGCAAAGCAGCCTGCAACCCAAGACCTCACACAATGCTACGTATACATGGAAACAATGCTGTACCTATCTAAACAATCGCCTCCAGCTGCTGGGCCAGCTCGAGCGCCGGCTTGACCATAGACTGCATGGGCCCGCCGCGCTTGATGCCCTTTCCGCCCGCGAGGTCCATCGTGATGCGGGACGAGTCGTGCGCGGCGACGGCGGCGAGGGCGATGTCGGGGATGGGCGACTTGGGGAAGGTGAACGTCTGCGTGCTGGGCTCGAGGTCCCATCCGCGCTCCTTCGCGAACTCGACGAGCTGCGACGTCTCACCCGAGCGGAAGAAGAGGAGCTGCGCCGCGTTCTGCAGCGGCAGCGACGGGTACGACGTCTCGATCGTGAGCGCAATCTGCTCGCGGATCGTCCCCATCAGCCGCTCCAGCAGCACCGCGTACTCCTCGCGCGGCACGCGGTCACGCGCCCGGTAGATCTTGTTGTACGCGCCCTCCATCATCCAACGCTCCAGGTCCACCGGCCAGCGCACGAAGACATCGCCCAGCTCGCTCACGTCCAACCCCTCCAGCGCCATGTGGAACTGCGAGTACTTGCCCTCCGACAGCATCGTCAGCAGCTGCAGTCCGATGATAATCGGCCGGTTCGCGGACGGCGGCAGCGTGTTCGCGAGGTTGACGTAGAACGGCTGCAGCGCGGCATTGTACTGGTTGTACGACGCCAGGTTGCTTTGCCTCAGCGCGTTGAATGCTCCGATCTCGATGATGGTACCTGCTGTCAGTTGCCGAATCACTGCGCCGCAACTCACGAGCAGCGAGCAGATCCTGCGGGTTGGCATCAGGAGGAGCAAAGTAGAGTCCCGACTGGGCCAGCTGAATCTGACTGTCAGTTCCCTCTGAAGCAGTGCGTAACTGACCTTGAGCTGAGTGACAAGCTTGGTGACCTCATCCTTCTTGCTGGCGTCGAAGAGCTGCTGCAGCTGGGCGACCGACTGCTGCAGGTCGAGCGACATGGTGGTGGTGGTAGCGGGGTGCGTGGTATCCGAGGTCGTGAGTGTAGCGGGCGGTCTAAGAGTCTAAGTCGGAAGCCGATGCAGTAGCGAGAAGAGGGCGGACGACGATGAGCAAGCTGGTATGCATGGTGTAATCGGTGTCCTGGTGCGGTTATGACGACGCGTGGCTCTCGGGCACGCTGCCACATGCTGCAAACGCCGGAAAGGTGGAGGTCACTGGGCGAGGGTCGCTCGCGCTGCTCATGCCATTGAGTCATCCAACGGGCCCAGCCAGCGAGAGCGAGCCAGCCCAGCGCCAGCCCAGCGCCAGTCAGCCCAGCCAGCCCAGCCCGGCCAGCCCAGCGAGCGTCCACCGTCCGCGTCCAGCGTCACTAATCATCATCGTCTTGAACCATCTTTTCTGCAACGAACAGCGCCTTACCACACCGTCCCACCTTCCAACACCCTTCCCCCGCCCCTCGTCCTCACTACAGAGGACCCAAAACACATCTCAAAGGGACTGCCAGCCCGCCCTCTGTGCACTGTCCTCTGTCTCCTCACAAGGTTGCCGACCACACAAAGTTCAACCCTCCACCTTTTTTCTCCCTCCATCATCACTTCTACACCGTTCTACAGGTACGTTGCGCTGCCTCTCGCCCTAACCGTCTTTGGGAAGGGCTGCTCCTGTTTCTTGTTTGGCCAGATGCTGACAGCTCCCCAGTCATGTCTAACCCCGCTCAGAACGGCCAGCCCGCTCCTGCCTCCACCGAGCAGCCCACCCAGTCAGGTGCCGTCTCGACCTCGAGCCAGGATGCCAGCAAGATCTCCCCCAGCGACGTCGGATGGCAGTTCGTTCCCCAGTACTAGTGAGTGTCGAACCGCATCGCCGCTGCTTGCTTGACGCGACGCTCGAGCCGTCCAGAAGCGCGCGCGTGTGTGGCGGACGTGTCGGATGCGCCCATCAGTGATGAAGAGAGATCGGCGCGTCGCAGGCAGTTTAGCTGACAGACGAACAGCAACTTCGTGAACAAGCAGCCCCACCGCCTCCACTGCTTCTACAACAAGCGGTCAACCTTCATCCACGGCGAGGAGGGCGACGATGCCTCCCCCGCTCTCGGTCAGCAGGTGAGTTTGCGTGCCTGAGTCATGAAGTAATAATGTCCGCGTGACTGACCAGATAACAGGAGATCCACGATCGCATCACCAAGATCGGCTACGACCAGTGCAAGGTCTTCATCAACTCGATCGACTCACAATCCTCGGCCGGCGGTGGTATCATCATCCAGGTCCTCGGTGAGATGTCCAACGCGAACAAGCCCTGGCGCAAGTTCGTTCAGACCTTCTTCCTGGCTGAGCAGCCCAACGGCTACTACGTCCTCAACGACATCTTCCGCTACCTGAAGGAGGAGACCGACGACGACGATGAGGAGGACGACGTTGTTCCTGAGGTCTCCGAGGCTCCGGTCGTTAGCAGCGCCCCTGCCACCCAGGCCGAGGTCGAGCACGCTCAGGCTGCTCCTCCCGCTCCCGTCGCGGCCACCGCCGAGGCTCCCGAGCCCAAGGTTCCTGCTGAGGAGCAGAAGCCTGAATCTCCCGCCCCCGAGGAGAAGGAGGAGCCCAAGGAGGCTGAGCCCGAGGCTGCCGCCCCGGCCGCCGAGGAGAAGCCTGCCACCCCCGCCCCGAAGGCCGAGGAGACCCCTGCCCCCGCCCCGAAGGCCGCTTCCCCCGCTCCTCCTGCGTCGGAGAAGGCTGCCTCCGCCACCCCCAACGGTACCTCTGGTGCTGCCACCCCTGCGGCTCAGCCTGCCCAGCCTGCTCAGCCCGCTCAGCCCGCTGCCCCTGCTAAGCCCAAGTCGTGGGCTGCCCTTGCTGGCGGTGGCAAGACCTGGGCTAGCTCGGTCGCCGTTGCCTCTGCTCCTGCCCCCGCGGCCGCCCCCGCCGCTGCCCCCGCCGCTCCCCCCAAGAAGGAGGCTGCTCCCGCCACCCCCGCCGCGTCTGGTGCCCCCGCCGCTCCGGCTTCGGGTACCGGCCGCCACCCCTACTACGAGAACGCGATGAAGGTGAACACCCCCCACTGCTTCGTTAAGCTCCCCAACTGGTCTGCCAACGACTCCACTACTGGCGGAGAGACCATTGACGAGCCTACCCTGCGCAACATTGCTTCGCGCTTCGGTGACGTCGTCAAGGTCGAGATCGTGAAGGGCAAGGCCTGCGCCTTCGTCGAGTTCAAGAACGTTGAGTCGGCCCGCAAGGCCATCATCGCTTCGCTCGGCACCCACTACGGAGGTGAGGGCGGTGTCCCCCACGGCGAGGGCAAGCTCAACTTCGAGACCCGCAAGGAGAAGGACGAGCGCGGACCCAAGGGCCGCAGCCGTGGCGGTGCCGCCGAGCAGCAGCCCCGCACTGGTGGCCAGCGCACTGCCACCGGCGGCGCCGAGCGCGGCCAGGGTAACCGTGGCAACCGCGGCGGACGCGGCGGCCGCCAGGGCAACGCCGGCCAGAAGTAAGCGCAGGCGGTGAGCAGCACGACGTCAGTAGATCACCCAGTAGACATCATCTCCATCCCCCATACCTTATCCACTCCCACACCACACCATCCTTTACCCACACTGCATCCGTAATTTCCCCGGCTTCCGAGTGACATTTCGAGGAGAATCTGAGCATTGAGTTCCGCGGAGGAAGGAAAGACGACGGCATCATGGTGTAAAGGTAGAGGGCTAGAGGAGCCCTGCGTGTGGAGGGAGGGTTGGCATCACAATGCGTGCATTTGTAGTTATGAGAGGCATGTTCATAAAGTTGCATTTGGGATACAACAGGGTGCAGCTGCTCTCGCTCTCACTGACGTCTCGCCCAGCCCTGGTCCTGCGGTCGGCTGTAGCCCCCGTGGCCTCGACCACCGCCGAACGCCCCTCTTCTGCCACCTCGTCCTCGCCCTCGCCCTTGGCCCCTGGCCCCTCCGTGGGCATGGCTCAGGTAGGGGTTCTCCTGATGCTGGAGGTAGGGGTTGTTCGTCTGCTGCTCCTCGTCTGTGGCAGCCGCCTTGCTCTTCTTCTCGGCGGGCCCCTCCGTATCCGGCTGCTTGCGTTTCCGCAAACCGGCTTTCTGGATGACAAACTTCCAGAAGGCGTCGACGATCGTCCGATCACGCCCCCACTGCCAATCCAACGTCGCTCGCGCTTTCGGAGTAGACTTTGGGACAGCCTCCGCCCCGTCTTCGGCGCCACTCTCCGCCCCGTCTTCGGCGCCAATCTCCGCCGAGACGGCTGCCTCGGGCTGAGTGAAGCTCAGGCAGGCGCGGAAGAGCGGCTCCTGGCCCGCCGGCGTTTCCGGCTGAGCGCCCGACACCTCCCCCGTTCCGGCCGCCGAGCCGTCTGCTGTCTGCGCGGCCCGCTGCGCCGCTCTCCGCGCTTGCCGCGACCAGGTGTTCGCTGTTGGCGCGAGGCGGATCACGCCGTCCTCGTCTGCAGTCGCGTCGAGGTTCACGCTCGCCAGCACGTCGAGAATGGCCTTCCTGACCTCGTCCAGATCCCTCTCGTCTTCGTCGTGCACGAACGAGTTGCTCAGCGAGACCATCTTGGCGAAGCTAGTGCCCTTCTCGACGTGCGCTGGTCGTGTCAAGCTCTGTCTGTCAGTTCTAGTCAACGCTACAAGTAACTCACGTCCGGCAATCGGTACGGCGAAAACGACCACGCGAGCACCCACCGCGTCGTGTTCCCCTGCCGCAGGGGGATGACGGCGTAGTTCGTCGTCTTGGTCAGGACGTGCTTGACGAGCGGACCGAGGGACGCATACCGGCCCACGAGGGACGTGAACCACCCCACCTTGTCTCCGTAGGCCTCCGACTCGTCAATCATCTGCCCGACGAAGAGCTCCTCCCCGCCTCGTGTCACCTGCTCGTTCGGCGCGCACGTCGGCGCCGCCGGAGCAGGCGTCGCCTTCGCGAGCCGTGCCTCCTCCGCTTCCGCGAGGCTCGCGAAGAAGGGCGGGTTGCACATCGTGAACGACCACGAGTCCTGGTCCTTCAGATGGCCCAGCAGAGTGCTGTCCTCTGGCACGCCTTTGATCTCCACAGCTGCTGCCGGGGTCGAGTTGCGCTCCACCTGCTTTCGTGCGTGCGCTAGAGACGTCGGCTCGATCTCGCTCCCGACGACGTGCGCCTCCGGCCGCAGCCTGTGCAGCAGCAGCGGGTAGATCGCGACATGCCCCGTACCAATGTCCAGGGCGCGGAGCGGGCCGGGCGCCGCGTGCTCCGCCAGGTCGAGGCAGGTCAAGCCATAGTCGAGCCGGTTCGCGACCTGGGGGTTAGACGCTGACCTTGACAGAACCCACCGTGGGACACAGCCGGTCGTCCCTCAGCTCGACGTCGAGGTCAAAGTCGTGCCGCAGCAGCGCCGCCGTCAGTGCCCGCAGCGCACGGGCGTCGGTGAAGTCGATGCTGGCGCCGTGCTCCGATCTCGTGACGCTGCCGCACGTCAGCACTGCGTGGAGAGGATGGGTGCCTGGCTCACCGCTCGCCACTTACAACGGCCGCAGCGCCGCGTCCTTGTCGGCGAGCGCGGCAAAGTCGGGCTTGCGCTGGCGGTACGGGTTGCGCTCGTGCATGGCCAGCGGTCGTTGTGCGATGCGCGAAATGCGTTTGGGCGAGCCGGTGGCGATATGCGGCGCGCCCCGGGTACGCGCGCAACAGGGTGCAGGGCGTGATCCAGATCGAGGCCAGGACTACACGTGCCTGGCAGTCCTGAACGTCATGCCAACACGCGATCGGGTTACAGCTATCACGACAACCGTCCATCTTCTCTTCTGCCATTCCTTCATCCGTTATCCCTCTCTGCTTTCGCCACCTCGCCCCCTCCTGCTGCCACCCGAGTGCCCGCCCCTGCCATGCCGCGCCGACGCCGGGTTGTCGTCCGCGAGGACCGCGAGATGCCCCCCATCCCCCTGCAGCGGTAAGTGCCGGGCCCAGGCGCGACTTCGCCCTAGCGTGCATGAATGAGCATCAACCCGACCGCTGACCGCCGGCAGACAACGTGCGCGCAGCTTCAAGTTTTTCCTGTACGTGTTCCCGACGGCGCTCGTCACGATCTTTTTCTACTTCTTCGCGCTGGATTCGCGCTCCCCGGGCCTTCTCATCGGCAGCCTCATCTGCGCGTCCGGACTGTGTGAGTTTTTCAGGCGCGAGAGCCCATCCGGCCTCGCCGACCTCGGCTAACGCGATCGCTGACTCGGCCGCGCAGTGCTCAGCCTCCGCGCTCACGAAGAGTTCCCCTTCAACCGCCGCAAGATCATCAAGCTCCGGGCATGGGCCAACATCCAGATGCATGTGCGCGAAGGTCTCGGTGTGGTGGGTGTTACCGGGCGCGCGGCGTACTCCTCGTCAGGGGAGTATGTCAGCGTCCGCCGTGTGACATGTTGTGATATCACTGACCCTTCAGGCGCAGGTCGCGCTCAGCAGCAATCCGGCGCTGCACCACTCGCCCACGACGCCGTCGCTGCACAGCGTCCCCATGAGCCCCGTGCAGGAGAACGAGGCCCTGCCTGACGAGTCCGTCGCAGCGTCTGAGCCGAGCGAAACCGACCTGCGGACGGAGGAGTTCCTCGGCCTCCTTGCCGGATTCCCTATCGCCCTGCAACACCATCTCCTGGGCACTCGCGCCCTCCCCCAGCCGCCCTTGTGTGACCTCTTGCCCGCCGACTACCTGTCCAGCCTGAAACGCACCGAGTCGCGCGTGCGTTTCGCGGAGGAGCACTCGGGTCCCAGCGGGTCGGGAAACCCGATTGTGAAAAGCGCAAAGGCGAACGGTGACGCGAACACCAACGGTGCTGCCCCCGGCGCTCCGACGCACAGCGATGAGGAGTCGGACGGCAAGGAGGAGGCGCCTGCGCCCGTCAAGAAGTCGAACCTGCACGCCCCGTACCCCGCCCACCTGCCGCTGTCGCTTCTGCGCCTTCTCGAGGCCTACGTCGCCGGCTTTGCGCAGCGGCCGCCGGAGAAGGGCGGCTGGACGCCCCTGCAGACGCAGCGTGCAATTGACGCCATCAAGGGCCTGAACGCCGCCCTCACGGAGGCAGAGTCCATCTACAATGGTGAGTTACCCGCATCGTAGAGCTGAACTGACAAACAGCGCCGGACCCGGTCGTGAGCCTGACGCTGTGCGCGTATCTGTTCGTGCTCAGCATCCTGTGCTTCATCGCGCTGTACATGCCGCCCCTCGTGTCCTTGATGACGTTTGGCCTGATCGCGGCCGCGTTCCCGCCGGCGTTCAGCCGCGCAACGACCGGCCCGAGCCCATCCTGTGAGTTACACCTCCAAGCCTCGCTAACTCTCAGCGTCGACGCACCCTCTGACGCACGAGACGCGCATGATGCTGAACGAGTCGATCGACAACTGCCCCACGCTCGCGACGTACTACCGCAACCGCATGGCGGTGCGCGCAGGATCCGACGCGGCCGAGGTCGTCGAGCTGGACAAGCGCTCGCGGCGGCGGGACATCTGGCTCCCGTCGTTCTGAGGCGTGTGAGTGTTGTGTGTCTCGGGACGTGTCCGGTGTTGTACTCGGCCCCGGTTGTTGTATATGTCGCTCTGTCGCGCGCCACCTATCTCTTTATATTATGTAGGGTTTTATTCACGGCCCATGATGTATTCCTTGACAATGCATGCTGCTGAGGCGTTGCCGGGCTGCTGCAGTGCGCAAACGCTCGAATTTGCAAGTGTCTGTACGATTGCGGCGCCGGCCAGCGCAGACAAGAAGCAACGAGCTTTGCCTTCTTAGTTCAGTGGCTAGAATTTTCCACTAGTAGTGTCTCTCTGAGTCTTGCTATGGAACGGTCACCCGTTCGATTCGGGTAGAAGGCATTCCCTTTTTCCTCCTGCGCTGCTCTGCTGCTCGTTGTTGTGCTGTTTGTTGGAAGCGGCGAGGGCGACAAAGATGGTGAGGGCGGTGGACGACTGTGGCGACGCCAGCGAGCGATAGCGCCTCAGACGGCGTAGTGCCTGGGTGCCGTGACGCTAGTGCTCTAGCGGTGGTGGCTCGGGGCTGGCCGGCAGTCGGTGACAAAAGAAGCAAGCGGCTGACGGCTGACAGCCGACGGGGCCGGGATGCGTTTCAGGCCACGCCGCGGGTCCGTTGTGTACGTCTGCATGTTATGTCTCCACGATCACCACTGCACCCATCGCTCTGATCGCTCGAAACGACCCGACCTCGTGCTATCAGATACCGGCCCGATATCGCAGCGTGACGCCGTGACCTGGCCGCTAGTTCTTCGCCACCCGCCCGTGACCTGACGGTGACATCACCAGCCAATGTCATTCCGGGCAGCGCCGGTGCGGCCACAGCGGCGTGCGCCCGTCTCGACCTCGCCATCGCCCTTCCGCCCGCCTTCATCCGCCATGTCGTCCCCCCGCAGCCTGAACGGCGCGAGCTCCGGCTCGGGCTCGGGCTCGCACGGCTCGCAGCACTCGGCCACCCCGCCCGGCGCGGCGGGGTACCTGTCTGCGTCGCCGAGCGGGCCGTTCCGGGGCTCGCCGCTGACGCCTCTGTCGCCTGCGTCGCTCTCGTCCGGCGCGTCGGGCGCCGGCGCGGGCGCGGGCGCGCGCTCGAACCGGCCGACGCGCTCGTCGTCGCCCGTGCTCCTGCACCCGCTGCCGCCGGCGACGGCGCTCGAGCGCGAGTCGCGCGCCGAGAGCGAGCTCGAGCTCCAGCGCCAGACGGAGCAGGCGCGCCGCGAGCGCCTCCTCGCAGAGGCGCTGCAGGACCAGCGGCACGAGGTCGAGCGCATCGCGGCTCGCTCAGAGCAGGGGCTCTGGGCAGGCGAGCAGCGCGCAAAGGCGCGCAGGCAGGAAACAGCGCTCCCTGAAGCTAACGAGCCGACCAAGGCGTTCACAAGACCGCCCCAGGCATATGAGCTCTACAAGGCCATCGACAAACGCGACATCGAGTTCATCAGCCGCGTAAGGGACCACTGCTTCACGATGCTGCTGCAGAAGAACGCGGCAGAGTTCCCCATCATCTACGCGGCGCGCATCGGGCCGAGCCACCGCGATATCGTCATCATGTTGGTCGGCGCTTTCTCGAGGTGAGTCTGCCAGTTCAGCGAGGGCTGCTGAAGGGGAGGGGCAAGCTGACGGCAGGTACGTGAACAACCTCGACGAGGACGACTTCAAGAACAAGGACGTGCAGAATACATTGAAGATGCTGCGGACTAACGTGAGTCTGCTACTGCATCGAGCTAGCTAACGCATTTCAGCTGAAAATGGCCATCGACAACGCGCTCCTCCCCGCGCAGCAGTCGCACCTGCTCTCGTCGTACCTGCAGGTGCTGATCATGTCCGAGGGCGACTCGTGGGTGCACCGTGCATCGCACGATGTGGGCCTGCTCATGCGCTCGGAGCGCAGCGAGCCCGCCGCCGAGGCCGAGGACCGCGTGCGCCGCTTCAGCACGCGCGAGCTGCGCGGCGTGCCCGGCGGCGTCAACGACGTCGAAGAGTACATCGCCAACGCGGCCGTCGACCTCGTCATTCTCGCCGCGTGGGGTGTCGCCGCGGGCCAGATTGGCGCGGAGCCGCTGCCGGTGAGTGTGCCTCTGACCCCCAGCCTCAGAGACAAGGTCTTGCCGCCAAGGAAAATGAACAGGCACAACGCGAAGCTAGCTGAGCCTCAGAGATAGCTGACCTCAGACTTACACGTTCGCGCGCGACCTCAGGACGTGGACGCTGTTCATGGAGGCGATGGAGGAGAACAAGACCAAACTGCCGCGCGTGAACAGGCGCACGCGCCAGATCCTCGACGTGCTCAAGGACAGGGCGGGAGACAGCAAGGTCGGCGTACAGGCGCGCCTCCGGGCTATCCGCGAGGCGATCGACCGCAAGCCCGACTCACCGTGAGACCCCTCCGGCGAGCTCGGCCACTCGGCCAGCGACTCGGCTGATCGACACCTCGGCCTTCGGCCTAGTGGACACTCGGCGTCATCTCGGCAGCACCTCGAGATTATTTAGTGTCAGTTGTATGGTATGACATTGTTCTAACTGGTTTTACATGCGGGCGGTCCAGCGCTCGGACGACTGCGCGACCGTTCCCCGCTTTTGGCATGTCTACTTCTTCGTCGCGACCCAGAACGCACACTGACGTTAGCTACATGGAGGCTTCGTAGCTCACGTTGTAGATGTGCTCGAGCATGCTGTCGGGGATGCCCGTGTACGGGGAGTGGATCATGTGTTCGTCCTGCCTGTCAGCTTAAGCAAGGGACATTAGCAGCTCACCTTGATCTCGAAGCCGACCAGGCCCGCCAGCTCCTTCACCTCGTCGAGGCTGAGCTCGATCGAGCCGATGCCGTTGCGCGGCGCCGAGTTCTCAAAGTGCCACAAAAGGGGGCCTGTTGTTAGCTAAAATCCGTGCTGCTTCCTAGCTTGCTCCTCGGCAGCCCACTCACCGACGTTAATCCACACTCCACCCTCCTCGAGCAGGCCGTGGATGATGCGCATGTAGTTGAGCACGGAGCGCGCCGTGTCGATGAAGAAGCAGGTGACAACTGCGCTCCACCGCCCACGCTGGTTCACGCGGCCCGCCTCCTCGTCATCGCTCTCGGATCCCGACGACTGCGGCGTGAACCAGTGCGTTGGGCCGTAAATCTCCTCAAAGTCGCCCGCGACTAGCGAGAAGTTGCCCGGGGTGATCCCAGCTAGGATGTCCGCCGGCACAACGTCGGGCACGCGCACAGAGCGCAGCAGGTGGTTCCCCGTCGACTGGTGGTTCGACCACGAGTGCAGGTAGGGGAACAGAATGTGCTCCTCGGCTGTCGTCGTCCTGCCCGTCAGCTACGACGGTGAAGCTCAGCTATTACTCACTGGTTGAGCGCAAAGTGGCTCGCAATCAACATGTACGTGCTGAACTCGTTTCCCTGGGCCCAGAACCCACGTGCAGCGATCTCCATCGCTAGTCGGCCCAGACCACACCCAGGGACGAGCACCTTCTTCTCGCCACGGGTCGAGACGTCCGGGAAGTGCGCCTCAAGCGCCTCGAGGAGCGGATTGTAGCACGCTTCGCGCTCTGATGCGCCCTCTTTCGTCCAGTCACGCACAAAGGAGCGCAGTGTCGAGCGCACCTTGTCCTGCTGGTTGTCGCGGACGGTATGCGAAGCCTTTGGCTTCGGGTTTGCCGGGGACGGCACCGCGCGCTCCCCGTCGCTGTCGCCGTGCTCGTGGGAGTGGTCCAGGGTGTCATGAGAGTGTTCGTGGCCGTGAGAGTGGGAGTGTGCATGGTCGTGGGAGTGGTCGTGCGAGTGGGCGGGGGCGGCGTTACCGTCATCGCCCCCAGCCAACATGTCCGCGAACACGGGGTCCTGGATCATCAGGTCGATGAACTCGGAGTTCCTGCGGTCAGCTCGGAAGGATGACATGATAAGCTCACCTCCTAATGCCCTCATCGACAGCTTCGAGCTTTTCGCGGTAGCCGATCGCGTCGTACAGCTGCTTCTGGTCATCGGGGAGGGAGAGGAAGGCAAGTCTGCGGCTATTGTTCGCCGACAGCTGGTGGGTTAGCTAGACTCACGCGATCCCGTAGCTTACATGGTACTGCATGTAACCATCAAATGCCTTTAAGATGTCTCGCCAGTGCGCGCGCTCCTCTGGTGAGTCGGCCATTATGGTCTGGGTCGTAGTGTTGTTGTGAGCTCGTCAGACGGTCCTGACGCGTTCAGGTGGTCGACCTCCACCTCGAGGGTAAGCTTAAAGTGGCCTGAGGCACGCGGCGAGCGACCGCAGGTACGGAGATTGGGATAACGCCGCCGGTGGCGGGACCTTTTTGGTCTGAATGGTGAGCGGGCGCCGCGCATAGGGCCGGGCGCTCGACGCCGGGCGCTGGGCTGGCCGTGGGTGGTGGTGACCCTGGCTGCGCTCCTGCCGCTGCCTGCGGACGCGTTCATTACCAACCGGCCACTCGCAACTGTTGCAAAGTCAACTCATACCCATCACGTCGGACGTCACTCCACCACCATGTCGTCCGTCGTCGAAGCAACCGCGACCGCGACCGCCCGCGCGGCCGACGCCAACCCCGACATCTCCCCCGTCCTCCTCCCTATCATCTCCGTCCTCTCCCACTTCCTCACCCAGCTTACCGAGCTCTTCCACCGCATCCCCGGCTCCCCCATCATCCTCCGCTACATCAAGAGCAGCTACCAGAATGACCCCTACCGCTCTCTCCTCGAGGTCCTGCTGCTGGCCTACGCTATCCGCACCCTCCTCATGGGCCGCACCCGCGGAGAGGGTGCCGAGGGAGCACTCAAGCTGTCTGACAAGGTGCGTCGACAATAGTAGTTGGCTGGCTGGCATGCCCCCGGCTCGGTCAGGGTTCCAGTCTAGCCGCTCAGCCACGGTCCCACTGACGTTGCACAGGAGGTTGACGAGCTCGTCGACGACTGGCAGCCGGTACCCCTGATCAACGGCCTCAGCGAGCTCGAGAGCAAGACGCTCGACTCGGTGCCGACGATCTACGGCCAGAACGGCGTTCACGCCAAGGTGACACCGGGCGGAAAGCCGGTGCTGAACCTGGCGGTGACGGACTGGCTCGGATTCATGGAGAACGACCACATCAAGGACGTTGCGATCGGGACGCTCCGCGAGTACGGTGTCGGCTCGTGCGGACCGATGGGCTTCTACGGTACAATCGACGTGCACACTGCGTTCGAGCGGGACGTCGCCGACTTCCTGGACACGGAGAGCGCGATCATCTACTCGCAAAGCTTCCTGACCACCTCTTCTGTCATCCCGGCGTTCGCGAAGCGTGGCGACATCATCATCGCGGACCGCGGCGTCAACTTTGCGATCCACAAGGGTCTGCAGCTGTCGCGCTCGACGATCCGGTGGTACGCGCACGGCGACATGGAGGACCTGGAGCGTGTGCTCACGTCGGTGCAGCGCGAGCTGAAGCGTAAGGGCGGCAAGCTCACGAAGCGCTTCATTGTGACCGAGGGCATCTTTGAGAACGACGGCATGATGTCGGACCTGCCGCGCATCTGCGAGCTCAAGAATAAGTTCAAGTACCGCCTGATCCTGGACGAGTCCATGTCGTTCGGCATGGTCGGCAAGCACGGACGTGGTGTCACCGAGTTCTACGGCATTCCGGCGGACGAGGTGGAGATCCTGGTCGGTTCGATGGCCAACTCGCTCGGCGCCGGTGGTGGCTTCTGCGCCGGCTCGCACCACGCGGTTGCGCACCAGCGCATCAACTCTGCGGCGTCTGTGTTCTCGGCGGCGCTTCCGGCAATGCACGCGACGGTTTCGTCTGCGGCAGTCAAGATGATGGAGCAGAACGCGAACCTGATCCCGTCGCTGCAGGAGAATATCCGGGCGTTCCGCGCGCCGCTGGCCAAGCTCGAGCCGTCGTCGCCGTTCGCGGAGAAGCGCGGGGCCGAGAACGCGGACGCGCTCATCTCGATCCCGTCGCACCCCGACAGCGCGCTGATCCACATCTTCCTCATCAAGCCGCCCGGCACGCTCGAGCAGGAGGAGGACGTGCTGCAGGAGATTGTCGACGAGGCGCTCGCCAACGGCGTGCTCGTCACGCGCGCGCGCCGCCTGCGCGGGCAGGAGATCTTCGACCCCGAGCCGTCCCTCAAGGTGTGCGTCTCGGCGCTGCCGTCCCGGAAGGAGATGGAGCGCGCGGGCAAGGTCCTCCGGGACGCCATCATCAAGGTTGCGGGCAAGCGATAGGCGCGTGCAAGCACCGCGCGAGCAGCCTCCGGTCGCAGCCCTAGAGTCATCCACATACAGTCAACTATAATACGAACCACGTAGGGTCTATGCAGTGCATGCAGAGCTATTCCTCTATTCTTATGCCTGGAACCAAAACGGGAGTCTAAGATTGCTTGATGGATGTGTTTAGGGTCGAGTGCGCGGAAGCCGGCCTACGGGGCGAGGGCGGTCTGGCGGACGGGGATGCCGTCGCGCTTGAGCTCGTCCTTGACCTCGTCGATGCCGACCTCGCCGCGGTGGAAGATGCCGGCGGCGAGAGCGGCCTCGACGCCCGTCTTCTCGAACACCTCCTCGAAGTCCTTGGGGCTGCCAGCGCCGCTGGACGCGACAACGGGGATGGAGACGGCGTCGCGGACGAGCTTGATGAGGTCGAGGTCGAAGCCCTTGCCGGAGCCGTCGCGGTCGACGGAGTTGAGAAGGATCTCGCCGGCGCCGAGGCGCTCGACGCCGCGCGCGAGCTGCACGACGTCGATGTCGCGCACGGCGCGCCCGCCGCTGATCGTGCACTGGTACCACCACGCCTTGCCCTGCTCGTCGGGCTTGGTGCGCGTCGTGCTCGTCTCGCCGGTCACGAGGCACGGGCGGTGCGCCTCGGGCACGGCCTGGAGCCAGTTTGCCTCGGTCGTGTCGTAGTAGACGCGCTTGGGGTCGATGCTCACGACGACGGCCTGCGAACCGTAGCCCTTCGCGATCGTCTCGATGCCCGTCTTGCCCGTGAGCGCGGGCTCACCCTTGGCCTCGCGCGCGAGCATGTCCTCGACGTTGAGGACCGCCTCGGAGCCGATGCTGACCTTGTCGGCGCCGGCGCGGAAGTAGGCGCCGGCGACCTCGAGCGCCGAGCGCGGCGTGCCGTCCAGGTCGATCGTGTCCTTGATGCCGCCGCCGACGGTGAGGGGGACGAAGACGGTGCCCGCCGAGGCGCGCACGACGTCGAGCATCGGCTGGTCCTGCAGCGCGCTCGAGCGGAACGACGTGATGTTGAGGAAGCACACCTCGTCCGCGCCCGCCGCGTAGTACCGCCGCGCGAGCTCGACAGGCTTGCCGAGGTTGCGCACGCCCGCGCCCTCGTCCTTCTCGCGCACATCGTACTGGTCGCCCTTGGTCACGACCAGGTCGCCGGCGTCGTTCGACCGCACGTCCAGGCACGCCACGATGCGCGCAGTCAGCCCCGTGCCGGCCACGCGCTCGGGGCGCGGGTCGGCCGGCACCCACGCAGACTCAGCGCGCGGCGCAAGCGGGTGCGGCGGCGACGAGACCGACGCGAGCGGCGCCGCCAGCCAGCGCCGCAGCGTCTCGAGCCCCGCCGGGCCAGACTTCTCGGGGTGGAACTGCGTGCCGAACACGTTGCCCATGCGCACGCTCGAGACGAACGTCTGGCTGCCGTAGCGCGACAGCGTGTGCGCCGCCGCGCGCACCGCGTCCTCGCCCGCCTGGCCCAGCAGCGCCGCGTACGAGTGCACAAAGTAGTAGTCCTCCTCGGGCACGACGAGCGCCGCCTTGTCGGCCGCCACGTCTGCGTACGCGCCCCACGCCCCGTTCCACCCCATGTGCGGCACGCTCTTCGAACCGCCCTCCGTGTCGAACTTGGTGATCGGGTACGGGATCACGTTCAGCCCCGCCTCGCCCGGCGCCTCCGTCGAGCCCGCGAACAGCACCTGCATGCCGATGCAGATGCCGAAGTACGGCTTCCCGCTCCGGATGTACGCAAGCAGCGGCTCGAACACGCCCCGCTCCTTCAGGCCGCGCGCTGCCTGGTGGAACGACCCAACGCCGGGGAAGATGAGCTTCTGCGGTGTGTCAGCTGGCCGTACGCGGAGAAGCTGGGCGGTTGCAAGGCGCAGAGCACGGGCCGGGATACAGAGTGCAGGTGTCACACCTGCCTTCGCCACCGCCCACAGCTCGCCCCCCCTACCGCCCGCCGCTACGCACCTCGGCCTTGTCAAAGTCCTCGGCGCTCTTGATCCACTCGAACTCGTAGCCCAGGCGCTCGATCGAGTTGGCGAGCGAGCGCACGTTGCCCGCGCCATAGTCGAGCACGTAGAGTCGTGGCCGCGCAGTGTCCTGTGATGTCGCCATGGTCGTTGGTGTGTGCAGAATAAGCAGAATGCAAGCTGCAGCAATGTCGAGTCGCGGCTGCGTCCAAGGCTGTCTCGCGGCCCGACTGGGCGGGCCGAATTCTTGACTTTTGAGTCGACCGCCGCCATCAGCGCGGGAGCAAATCGACTCGGCCAAGCCAGCCGCGGCTGCGCTGGGCCGGGCCGGTGGTCGAGTCCGCCGGTTGCGGGCTCCCGAATGCTTGACTCGGAGTACTGCAGCGCACTGCACACGCTGAGGGGAATTTTTGTGCACCTGGGTAGGAGCACGAAGCCGTAATCAAGCAGAGCCGAATGCATACCATGCGAAAGAAGTCTACGTCTGTGCAACCGCCGAATCAAAGCTAGCAGGCGAAGTCAAGAGTCCGAACGTGAACGGGGCAACCGGGTATATGCAGAGATGATGATGCAGCGCGCTACTCGTCCTTGTGGTGCGCCTTGATAAATTTGAGTACGTTTCCGGGGCTGTTATTGTCAGCTGAAGGTAGGCACATCAACAGCTCACTCGTCTGCCGGCTTGACACGGAACGCAATGTCGACGAGCTGGCCAGTGCCCTTCTCGAAAATGAAGTGGGACCGGTTTGTGCTGTGCTGTCAGATATCAATCCATGCCTGCATCTCACTTGTTCGGCTGTACGAAGGCTCCGAGCCTGTCGTTTGTCAGCTAGTGGGCGCGCACATCAGCTCACTTCTTGATCAGCTGGCTCTGCGGGTCGCACAGCAGCCGGTAGTTTAGGTTCTTCTTGTTAATCCACTGAGGTCAGCTAAAAACGACGGAACTGGCAGCCATCATGATGCGAGTACAATGACGGCCAGAGAATGTGGAAGAAGTTGCGGAGTCGCACCTTCTGCTGCGCTGGCGGCTTGTCCTTGCTGAGGCCGTACACGTCGTACCCGAGCGCGGCGATCTCGTCGTGCGCGTCGCGGTACCCGCACGCCTGGTTAGTGCATCCCGGTGTGTCGGCCTGTGGTGTTAGCTGTATGAAACGCTCCACGCAGCTGCCGTTTTTAAGCCTCCCTATGCCATCCGCATGGCGCAGGCATAAGAAAGACCACATAAGTGACAGTCCAACGAGAGACTTAGTACTTTCCGCGTGTGACTACGCAGTGACAGCAAAGCACGCCGATCACCCACCCTAGGATACAAGAACAGCACGACGCCCCTTCCACCCTCCGTGAGCGTGCTGACGTCGACGTCCTCCTCAGTGTTGTCCTGCAGCGTGATGTGCGGCAGCGTCTGGCCGAGCTTGAGCGGGCCGCGCGAGTTAGTCGCGGCCTTCTTCTTGTCCTCCTTTGCCCCGGCGTCCTCTCCGTTGGCCGCCTTGCTCGAGCTCGACCGGGCGGAGCGCTTGCTCCCCTCCTCCTCCTTGTCCTTGGAGGTCTTCTTCGAGGCGGCCTTGCCGTTCGCAGCCTTCGTGCTGGTGCTGGCTGCCTTGGAGCTGTCGGCCGTCGCCTGATGTTAGCTAGTAGAGAACGTCAGCTGTACCTTGGGTCCGGCAGAGGCAGCGGCGACGCGCGCGCTGCGCCGCGTCGCGGGTGTGTCCGACTTGGGCATTGTGCCTTGGGTGCTTCGGGGGTGTTTTGGTGTGCGTCGCCCTGGCTCGAGCGCGGTCCGGCTGTGAAAGCGGCGGGGAGCGTGGCAGCGGCAAGGATGGCACCCGGAGTGGCGAGCGGAGGTGGGTGCGGGGTGTGGGAGATGTGCAGAGTGTGTTGTGGAAGCGAGCGAGGGAAGAGGACAGGCCCGGCGCGGCAATGGAAGCGCTGCACGCACGCGGGTTCGGTTGACCGGACCTGGCCCTCTTCATTAGATGCCGATGACGTCCCTGCGCCCCCATTGGGCCAGGCACGCCCCCAGCCAGCCAGCCAGCCTCTACTCGCGCGTCGCAGATCGCTGCCCGAGGCCCGGAAACAAACTTGTGCATGGGACTGCACTGACGAAAGCCGTGCGGACGAACGTGCACATACGCTTCCACCATGCATGGGTCTCGCCTGAACAGCTATGGAGATGCATCACGGCTCCCTCTGGTGCACCGGCGTTGCCCCTGCGTTGCTGAGGCACGGCGCCGCTAGCTGGAACGCTACCAAAGGGCTGGCCAGCGCTGGCTGCTATTTCCAGACCAACGAACGATGTTTGGGCGCTTTACGTAAACACAGCTAATCGGGGCTCCAGGCCGCGCAACCGTAAATTTCTCAGCGGGACCATGACACGAGCAGCAACGCGCCTGACCGCTGTGCGAGATGACGCGACGGAGTGCATGCTGCAACGCTTGAGGCCTGAATATTTCCACGGTGGCAAGATAAAGCCTGCAGCTCTCGCTGATAAGCGCGGTATGCGTTAGTGACATGATCGGTGCGATCGAGTGCTCAGGCGACCAAAGGCAACAACAACGATATCCATTCCATCCAGAGTTCCCCATATACAATATGCAGCGCAAGCGCGATCACCCCAGTGTCCAGAGCAGCCGGATTCACGATCGCGCGAGCCTGAGTTAGTAACCAGTTCCCAGTGATGGTCGTGCGCAGCTAGACGTTGTGTTTCACAAATTTTCATTCCTGAATCGTCAGCGACCGTGTTCCTCCAGCAGTTTCAATCAAGAAGAGGGGGAAGGAAGTTGTTCGTCAGAAGTTTAAGTTAAGGTAGCGTGGGTTTTTCAGCAGAGGGCAGCGGCGCCAGAATGGCGGTCGCCGACCCTAAAGCCAAATGCACTCTGGTCATCATTCAAGCGTTGCGTCGCGAGGACGGCGCGGCCGGTGAGTGGAGGGGAGAAGATGTGTTGCGGAAGAGGGGAAGGTAATGCTCACCAGATATTAACAGTACATTCGGCTGTGTCTTGCTACGGAGAGAGATGGGGTACAGGTCAAGAAAGGGGGAAGTGGAATACGTCGATCAGAAAGCCCTCCCGTGCCCACGGCGCGGCATCGCCTTTCCACAGAGGGTCAGATTCTGCCAGCGCCGCCAGCTTCTTCGGAGCGAGCGCTGCGAGAGCGCCGCAAAGTGGTCTCTGTGAAAGAGCCGGGAGGGGACTAGATCATCTCCTCGACGTGGAAAATGTGGCTAGTGTGAACTAGCGAGAAAAGACAGTGACTATACAGAGAATCCTGGAGAGAGTTAGCACGAGCGCGGCGGAAAGGAGGAGAAGGCGGGGAAGAGTCGCTAGAGCTCGAGAGAAGCGCTGGAGAGGCTCTCTGAGGTAGCTGTGGCTAGGCTCACCTGATAGTATGATCTTCATGGAAAAAAGCTATAGGATGCTCGAGCAGGCGCCTTATATACACACTGGCCGCGGCCACCCTCCACCACCGGCGTTACTGAAATTTCTCATATCGCCGTGCAGAGGCGGCGACTAAACCGCTGGTGGCGTCTCGCACCCGTCTGAACCAATCGATGCGTCGTCCACTCCATGTGCAGCCGTGCCAGTGATTGGGTCTGCCAGGCGCGAGGCCGCGCGAGCGATGCGAGTGCATCAGCGAGTGCGAGCGTGCACATGGCCGAGTGGCTGGTCGGTCTCTAAAACTCCTGCCGTTGGTTCCCGGCAGGGCGAAGTATTTCAGCAACCCGGCCAGTGACCATCGCAGTGCGAGCGCGGGGCGAGCAGTGGGAGCAACGCTTCCAGTGAGTGCGAAGAGCTGCAGAACGGGGCGACAGCACCGGGGCGAGACGCCGATGTGATAATGAGACTGCTGCTCGCGCCGTTGTCACCGATCTATGTCACATGTCGAGGCTGTGAGCCGTCTCGAGCCACTCAGCGGCTTCGACGAGAGCGGTTCGGTGTCTTACACCCGTTCCACCCGCGGCTTAGCTTCATCTCAGCATTCGCTGCTGATAACCGAATGCACTGTTCTCCTCGTCATTGTTGAACTTATCATATCTGCATGGCTGTGAACTACCCCGGCGCTCGCAGGGCTGGCTTAGCTCACGTGGCTGGCTAGACCGGAGCGACGCCGGTGATGCTGTAGAGTACCTGCCCTACAGGTGTCCTTTGGCCAGCTAATCACACCATGAGCGATGGACCGTGGAACTTAGGACTGCAGGGCTGCCTTCCCTCACGTCGCCGGCCTTAGAGCTCACGTGGGCGAGTCTGCTCAGCTCAGACATCGCTACCGCTAGCTGCCGTTCCTCCACCTCTCCTCTTGTCATTCTCTCACTCTTCTGTCCAACTTATCGCCCTCCGCCACATCTCGATTGTTCGTGGATATCATATAAGTCATCTCCGATGGAGCTACGTACAGAGCCTAGATATGAGGCCAAATCGTCTACGATCTACACCGCCATCGCGTGCATGGCGGCTATTTCCGTCCCGACACTGCCCAGAAACCCAAAGATCAGATTCTCCTGACAGCCTCTCCCACGGCGCACCAGCTTAGTAGCCGGCAGCACCGGGCGCCTTGTCGCCGTCACGCTTCAGAGACAGCAGGATCTCGCGCATGCGGGCGAGATCTGAGCCGGCCGAGGTGGGGCGGATCGTCTTCGACTGGCTGTTCTCGAGGCCGACCAGCTCGGCGATGCGCTCCCAAGCGGTGCCCTTGGCGATGTCGTCCTTCAGCTTCTCGACGAACTTGGCCTCGTTCTCCCTGTGCATGTTAGCGGCTATTGGAGGGGAGACAGCCTAGGTGCGCTCGCGCCCAGGGGCGTACGCCGGCCAGAGCCAGAGCACTCACTTGTTCTCGCGGATGTTCTTCTCCTTCTCCTTGTTGTAGTCCTCGTAGAACTGGTCAATGGCCTTCTCGGCCTTGTTGGCCATCTCCTCGCGCTTCTTCTTGTCCTCCTCGTTGCGCTTGGCGATCTCCTCAGCCTGGCTCTTCTTCCACTCCTTTATGGGCTCAGAGTCCTCCTCGGTCTCGGGGAGCGTGTTCTGGAACTGGGGCGCGGGGAGGATCGAGACCGGCGTGCGGGGCTTCTCAGTGGGCGGGTAGGGGGACTGGCCGTACGGCTGGGGCGAGAGGGCGTTGAAGACGGGCTTCGCGGGCTGCTGTCAGGTCAGCACAAGGTCAAAGTGGAGGTCGCCATGTCACGCGGCGAACGCTGTCCAGAACATTACCGCGCCCGCCTGGCATCAGCGGTGTCCTTTGCGACTCACGGCAGCGCTGGGAACCTCAGTGGAGATGTCGGGGAACTCGGCTTCGAACTTCTCGCGGTCCGGGTCCTCGCCGAGCCCCTGCGTTCCCGTCACGCGGACCTCAGTCTTGGTCTCCTCCTCGAGAGCCGGGAAGGCGTCAATGCCGGACGGCTTCTTCTCGGGGCTCGCGGGGTTGCTCAGCGCCGGGCTGTCGGCTGCTCCAGCTGCCTGTTAGCTCAGTCCAAGCAGCGAGTAGCTCACAGATGTCCGGGAACGAGTCGATGCCCGAGGGCTGCGACGGGACGTCGCCCGAGGCGAAGAGGTCGGCGTCGTCGCCTGATGTCAGCTAGGTCCAAAGGGCGGGGTAAGCTAAAGCGGCGGGACGCACCAAGGATGGCCTTCTCGCGGGCGAGGAAGTCGGCGGTGGGGTCGTCGGACATGGTGGGTGTGGCCGTGCTGATGTTGACGAGTTGCAGCAGAGACAGAGATCCATGTAGTGAGCTCGACGTCGCCATGCCATGCGTGGCAGGGTGCCGTGCTGTGACGCGTGCGTCACGTGGCAATCGCCGGTGAATCCGGGAGGTGGCGTGGGTTTCTGTGGTGGAGGCATGTCTGGCTCATGTCCAAAGTTAGCCGGCAGGCACAGGCCCTGCGCTGGGTGCTGAGCCTGGCCTCGACTGGAATTCCATAACGCCTCGATCGCGGCGAGAAGCCGTCAGTCGTCTCCCAAGACTGCTAGTCCGCTGTCGCCATCTCCCACACCACCACCATGAGCGCACGCCAGCCCGAGCTTCACGTCTCGGCGGTACGTACCCTGACCTGCGCGCGCACTGCAGCGGGCGCAGCGGCTTCCCAGTTGCAATCGCCGATCGTCGCTGACGACAGCTCTCGCCCGCAGAGTACACAGCGTACAAACGCTACCTCGACCTGCTGCTGCTCGCGCAGGCGGCGCAGGGCGACGCTGGCCTCGACCCGGACGGCACGGCGCGATTCGAGCGCGGCGTCGTGCGCGACTTCGGCGCGGATCGGCTCGACGTGCCCAGGCCGCTCGTCGATGACGTAGGTGCTGCAGCGGCCAGCCGTGCCAGCTGCTGCCATGCAGCTTCGGCCCAGCTACAAATTCGGCGATGTACAAGCTGACGGGCAGGTGCTCCGACTGATTCCCGGACGCGACCGCCTGCAGGCCGGGCAAGTGTATGCGGTCCTGCGCGCGCTCGCCCACGCCGCGAGCGGCCGGCGCCCGGAGCCGGACCTCGTGTTTGTGCCTGGTGAGTGAGCGCGTAGTGAGCGTGGCGAGCGATGCTTGTGGCGCGACACATCCTCGCGATCTCGATCAACGAGTTTATCGACGACGGCAAGCTGACGCACAGTCGACCCGCTTCCGCTCGACCCAGCGTCTACGCCGCCACCGGCCCCGCCGCGCCGCACCTCTGCGCCGGAACACAAGCGTCGCCCCTCGCTGCCCGCGAAGCCGAAACCGCCGTCGCCACCGCGACGGAGCAACCGGCGCTCGCTGCCGGCAGCAGACCCGTTCCGCGACGCGCCCCCTCCCCCTCCCTCTCCTCCCGCGTCCGCCCTCCCCCCGAAACCGGACTTCGAAGGCGGTGGTATCGCGAGCAAGAACCCATTCCGCACAGAGCGCAGCGTGTCAGACAAGAAGCCGCTTCCGCCGCTGCCTGCGCGGAAACCGAGCATCAAGCCGAGCCTCCCGCCGCGGACGCGGCAGCGCGCGTCGAGCACGTCGAGCACATCGACGCTGGAGACAAGCGGGCGGCCTCCGAGCGGACTCATCGCGACGAGTCTTGCGGCCGCGCGCGCCGCGCCGGCGCCGGAGCCTGGATCGTCGGTGCACGTCCTGCGACGGGCCAAGACGACGCGCGAGTCGAGCGGGAGATACGGCGACCTCGGCGTGGGCGCCAGCGCGGGCGAGAAGCGGGGCGTGCGCGACCTCGCGGACGAGGTGCAGCGGGCTGTGAGCCAGAGCGGTGTGGACCCGCCTCCGCCGCCGCCGCAGCGGCACCCGTCTGCGAAGGGCAGCCGGCCACCGCCGACGCACCGCTCGGGCTCGAACTCGGCGTCGGCGTCGTCGACCACGCCGGTCCCGGGACCGCGCAGTAGCTCCATGTCGGCCGCGCCCGCGAGCAGCTTCACGCAGACGGCCGAGCGCTACCGGCGCGAGTACCCGCAGCTGCGGACGTGGAGCCTGACGGGCCTGCTGAGCGACACGGGGCGGCCGCTGCGGCACCCGCTCGCGCTCATCATCCTGAACCAGCCGATCACGCGGCTGGACACGCTGCGGCGCGCATGGGCCGCGAGCTCAGTGCGGCTGTGCGCCGACGGCGGCGCGAACCGGCTCTACGACGCGCTGTCGCCTGCCGAGCGCGAGGTGCTGCTCCCGACGGTGATCAAGGGCGATCTGGACAGCCTGCGGCCGGACGTGCGTTCCTACTACTCGGCGCGCGGCGTGAAGGTGAAGAAGGTGGCGGACCAGGACTCGACCGACCTGCACAAGTGCATCGCGGAGGTGGAGGCGCTCGAGGCGGCTTCGGGGGCTACATTCTCCCTCCTCCTGTTCGGCGGCTTGAGCGGGCGCTTCGACCAGACAGTCGCGACGTGCAGCACGATGCTCAAGCTGGTGCGCAAGGCGGCGACGTTCATCATCAGCGAGGACTCGCTGGCGTGGTGCCTGCCGGCGGGCGCGCACCTGATCGAGATCGACCAGGCGACGATGGGCGAGACGTGCGGCCTGCTGCCCCTTGCCGGTCCCAGCCGGATCCGCACCGAGGGCCTGCGCTGGGACTTTGACTGGGAGTCGTCGCTTGCCGGCCCCGTCAGCTCCAGCAACCACGTCACGGACCAGAACGCGTTCGTGCACACGTCCGAGGTCATCTTCTGGACAGTCGAGATCCGCCCCGACCTCCCCGCCCCGCGCAGGAGCGCGGGCGCCGTCGAGGAGGTCGCGCGCGGCATGAAGGAGCTCGGCACGCGCGTCGGCAGCGTCGGGCGCGAGGTCGGGCGCGGCGTCCAGCGCCGCATCAGTGCGCGCGACCGCCCCGACCGCGGAGGGTGGGACAGCGATGACGACCGCGACGACGTGCGCCTGAACGACTTTGGAAGGGAGCGCGAGCGGCCCCACACGATGCACGACCACGAGGAGGACGGGTACGCCCAGCTCGACTAGCGAGGGCAGCGAGCGAGTGGCGGTCGGGCGGAGACGCCGAGGATGAGGCCGACGACGACCACATAGAGTTGTGCAAACATAGACTTGTGCCATTAGAGACAGCGATGTGACGCAGTGTGCAGCAGTGGCAGCTAGTGACGGTCCCTTGATCGCCACGGAAGTATGGATACATGCTTGTTCTATATTCAATGTTCTAAGTGGTCTTGGTGATTGATTCGCGGACTCGCCAACTCGCCCACTAGTACAGCGCCCTGTACGCCTCCGCCATTTGTGCGAGGAGGTCGGCCTCGCGCAGCGCCCAGTCCTGGGTGATCTCGAGCTGCACTCTGCGCATCTGGTCCGGCACTATGCGCTTGACCTGGACTGCGAGCGCGGCGCTGACGGGCTTGTGGTCGCTGACGGTCGCCTCGTACCGCCTGTAGTTGATCGCGGCGATGCGCGGGCTGTTCGTGAAGAGCACGCGGTCGCACCACGCGGGGATGCGCTTCTTCTCGCTGCTGTCGTACTCGCTCGTGCCCGGGTCGTACTTGTACGTGGGGTGGAAGTCGATGGGCGCTTCGGCGAAGTAGCGCAGGCGGAACGCGTGGTTCGACTTCATCTCCTTGCGCAGCTGGTCGTGCTCGAGCAGCGACACGAGGTCGCCCCGCCCCAGCGCCGCTAGCACCACGTCCCGCCGCTGGTCGATGCGGTAGTTCAGGTCGCCGTTCAGAATCACGAACTCGTGGTCCAGGATGCCAGAGCCGTCGCCGCCGTGCACGTACGGCAGCTTGTCGGCCGGCGGGAAGACGGCCTTGTCGTCCATGATCGCCGCGAGGTCTGCGTTCCGCGCAGCCTTGTGCCGCTGCCCGGCCGCCAGGTGCACGTTGATGAAGCAGATCGACGTGTCGTCCAGCACCATGCGCGCCACCAGCGCGCCCTTGTTGCCGTACATGCCCCCGATGCCGCGCTTCACCGTCGACACCGACACGTCGCGCAGCGAGTCCCGCAGCTCCGTCTTCACAAACATGACTGCGAACAGACCCACCAGCTGCTCCGAGTGCACCTTTGTGTACGGGCCCAGGTTCTTGCGTACCTCGAGCGCGAGCTTCTCCGCCCACGCCTGGTACACGCCCGACACGCGGTCGCTGCCCCCCTTCCCGAACAGAAGGGTTTCTGGAGTCAGCAATCTGCCGGTGTCATATCGCGCTACGCGCGCACTCACTTGCAGTCAGCTTCTTGTCCGTCAGCGGGATGACCTCCTGGAAGCCGAACACGATGATGTCGGGGCTCTCGACGGACGACAGCAGCTCGGGGAGGAAGTTTGCGTTCGTGCCGCCGACGAGGTCGGACGGTTTGGCGCTGTCAATGTTCCACGTGCACACGAGGATGCGCACCTCGCGGAACTCGCAGTACTGCGGCTGGCGCGCGACGAGCTGGTTGTCGATCCAGTCGACGGCGAGCAGCCCGTCCCACGCGTGCAGTCCGTCGCGCGAGCACGACCACGCCATGAAGCGCCGCGTCGCCTCGATGCTGTACGGGTCCACAGTCAGCGTGTGCACGGGCTGGTCGCCGTGCGCGTTCCAGATGTTGGTCGTCGCCCACGGCATCTCGTCCAGCTTCCACGCGTGGATCTCGCCCCGCCGGTTACCGGCCCACAGCCGCTCGCCGACGCCCTCCAGCGACAGGATGTCCGTGCTCGACACCTTCAGCACGCGCACACACTGCAGCTGCCCCTCGGCGATCGTCCACAGCGACACGAAGCCACCCTCGTGCCCAATGTACGTGATCGACGGGTCCAGTGGCATCACCGTCGCCGACGTCGCCGACCCCGTCCACTCCGACGTCAGCGCCATGAGCGGCGGTGGCGCCGTGCCGGGGTACGCAATGTCCCAGACGCGGACCGTGGGTCCGCGCGCCGTCGCGCTGTTCGTCGTCGAGCGCACCGCAGGCGCAGTGGCAGCCCACAGCTGCCCGCGGATGATCTTGACGAACGTCGGCTTCTCGGTGCAGCGCAGGTTGCGGATGATTTTGACGCCGCCCTCGTCCTCGGGCCCGTCCGAAGGGCGCACCTCCCACACGTTGAGCTTGCCGAACTCGTCAAGCGTAACCATGTTGCGCCCACTGCGCATGATATGCGTAACCGCGGCCGAGTGCACGCCGGGGTGCGTCGCCGTGATCTCTCCGGTCCTGATGTCGAGCTCCCAGATGTGCCCGTCCCGGTTTCCGCACCACAGGAAGCGCCCCTCGTGCACGTCGTTCGTCGATGGTCGGAAGCACAAAGAAGTCACGCGCGGCTCCTTCACCTTGCTGTCCAGGCCCATGTGCTTCGGGTCAAAGTCCAGGATGGGCGACTCGGGCATCTGCGTGTCGTACACCTTCACGTGGTGGTGCGCGCACACCACGAACCGCCCGTACACCGTGAACGCGGTTATCGAGTGGGCCGCCTGGATCTTGATGTCAGGCGTGAACTGGGGCGGTCGTCTGTTCGCCTGCGATCCATCGGGGTGCTCCTCTAACAGCCGCGCTGCCGTCGACGTGAGCCCCGGCGCCGTCGTCGTCGACCCGTCGTCCTCGTCGTCCGAGTCCACTGCGGCCATCATCGTGCCGCTGCGCTGCGGGGTCGACATCGTCTCTCGCCGTGGCGGGGGAGCGTATCCCGAGCTGCGCGAGCTGACCGTTGAGCTGCGGTGCAGCCCTGTCGACGCAGTGTCGCTGCGCTGCGGTGGCGGCGGCAGCCCTCCTCGCTCGGCAACCGACGACGCTCTAGATCGCGACACCGGCGAGGGACCGGCAGAGATGGTGTTCTGGCGAACAGGCAGAGGAGGTGCTCCCGCTGGCCGAGTGCCCACCACCGTCCTAGAGCGGGGGCGCTGTGGAACAGACTCTGGCGGAGAAGGGCTCTTAGGCGTAGGAGCGACCGGCTTGTTACCGGGCAGCGGAGGCCGGCTGGCTCCCTTCGCATCAAGTGGTAAATCCGCCATCGGGCCCAACGTGTTCGAGCGCTGCGGTAGCGGGGGCGGAGCCGTAGGGACAGCCCCATCTCCGACGTTGCCAGTCGGTCGCCGCACCGGTAAAGGCGGCTTCGGCACGCTGCCTGCCTGTGAGTCTGCAGACCCGATCGACGCGATAGACGTCGTTGACTTCTTCGGTGGCGGGGGAGGAGGGCGATGTGAGTGCAGAGTCGGTGTCGGTTCAAGGATAACAGGCTCATCCCTTTGCGCGGCGTTCTTTGGCGGCGGCGGAGGTGGCCGATGCGCGTGCGGGGTCTGGTCAAGCTGGACAGGCTCGTCGAACTCGATAGGTGACTCAGAACGGGCCAGAATCGGCGACTGGACCGGAGAGGCGGTCAGGGTGTTGTTGCCGGGCACAAGACTAGCCGGCGAGGCAGTCCGCTGGATTCCAATGGGCGAGGCTGTCCGTTGGATCCCAGACGGCGATGCAGAGCGAGAGATGGGAGGAGGGGGAGGGGGAGCGCGCTCTGTCTTCTCCGGACCAGAGGCACCGCCCGCCGTTACCTTTGGCGGTCGTGACGCGGGCGGAGCAGGCGGCGGCGTGAACGAGGACGGAGGGGCGACATACGACGATGGCGGGTGCGACGGGCTTGTAGGCTTCTCCTTCTTCAGAGGCGGTAACAATGTCGGAGCCTGGACATGGACTGAGGGTGCTGGCGACGTCCTCGCAGAGCTAGACCTCGTGCTAGGAGCATCTCGAGGCTTACTGGCGGACAGGTTCCCTGATGGTGATGGCGCCGCAGCCGCTGTGCCCTTTGCGAAACGCTCACGGATCGCCGCGAAAGACTGGGGTGCTTCCTCTGCGTCGCCTCTGAGGTCAGTAGCGGGCGGTGCTGCGGCTGGAGCAGGGGGCTCTTCCATGTCAAGAGGTGGGCCTGGCTCAGGAGACGCAGTGACCCTGGGAGGTGGGCTAGACTGGCACAGCGGCGACCGCGGTCTGGAGTAAGTCTCGTATATCGGTGTCGGCGACAGAACCGGCGACAAGGCCTGTGCCGGTGCCTTCGGAGATGCCGAGAGAGATGAGATCGAAGGTTTCGGAGGCCGCGGCGGCGGGACCTTGGTTGCCGATCCTGGGGTAGGGATATTAACGGGTGTGCCGACAGCCGTCACCACCGTCGTCTCCTTGACGGGCGGCGGCTTGGACGAAGGCTTGGGCGGAGGCTTGGGCTTCGCCTTGACAGGCTGCGGCACGTTGACGACTAAACTCGGATTGACGATCGGTTCCTGCTCATGTCAGTCACCCAAACACTGCGGAGCTTGGAGGCGACGTACGCTTTCATCCTGCGGCGGTTGGTCGATAGGCGGGACATCGACGAGCGTAGGATCAATCGAGGCCGGCGCCGAGTGAGTGGCCTCTGTGACGGGGTCGGCGGGTGCTGGCGCCGGTGGCCGCGGCGAGACGGGCCTCGACTTGCTCACGTAGTCGCGGGTGTCGTGAGCCAAAGTTTCAAACTTGCTCCGGAGAGCCGAGATGGAGACATGGTGGTGGTGGTGGTAGTCGGAGGGGCTGCCCGAGTCCTTCGGGGGGCTCGCCATGGTATATCAACTCTTGGCTGGACAAGCCAAGAGCCGAGGGTAAGTGTGCTGATGCAGCGACGGTGAGTGACGAGCGACGTGGGTTGAAGATGGACGAGGGATGGCGGTGTCGGCGATGACAGTGCTGGGCTGGGGGCTCGCTGGTGGGAGGGAGTACCCCGCGTCGACGCAGTGCGGGGTAGCGGATACGTAAGACGGCGTGGCGAGGAAGGCTCAGTGCTCGCTCGCGATCACCACATGGCGTTCTCCTGATCTGCTGCGAGATCCTGAGCGGCACGGCAGGGTGCAAGACGCCGAAGCTGCCAGCAGAGCAAGCCGTTTTTGCGACGAGTTCGGAAATTTGCGGTGCAGGACGGTTAGCGCAGCATACATCGAGGCTGAATTCGCAAATGCTGCGCGGTGAGGGTGAGCAGATGCACTTGCCTGGCTGGGATGGAGCGCTCGCGGGCTTCCCTATAGGGACCGACCCTCAGCAAGGATTCAACGCGATCGATCGCGGGTTTGGCCAGCTTGAGACCTCCACCTTAAATTGGCTTTAGCTGCGTGCTGCTTGCTGCGCGCTCAGAGCTGAACGAATGACAAGACACTCATCAGCGCCGCAGCAGCAGCAGCAGTAGAGAGAAGCACAAACAAATACAATGCATGGTATAGCGACGAAAGGGCCAGTGTCAGGCAATACTCGATACAAGCGACACGGCTGGCGGATCCCACAGTTCTAAGTCAGAGTCTTGGTCTCTAAGTTGGGTCTAGTTGCGTCTAGCAGAGAAGTGCGAGCGCGCCGGCTCCCAGCGCCAGGCCGAGGGCGGGGGCCGCCGCGGCGGCGGCACTCTTCGCGAGCGAGTCGGTGCCGAATCTGTCCCGGTCAGCTCACGCGACAGTTTTCAAAGCTCACGGTGTCTCGACGATCTTGACGGTGAGCACGGCGACGAGCCCGTCGATGGCCGGGAAGCCGTCGACGGGCACCGAGCCCCAGTGGTTGACGTCGTCGGACGAGTTCTTGAGCAGGCCGCTGACGTAGCGCACCTCTGTCTCGTACGTGTAGTTGTTGAACGCGCTGCGGCCCGTGAAGACGGTCTCGTTGGTGACGGAGCGCGTGTCGAACTCGTGCTTGGTGACGTTGCCGACGAGCTGGTCGCGCCCGATGTTGTAGCCGTTCGGGATGATGTCGTGCGCCTTGTCGAGCGGCAGCTCGCTACTCACCGCCATGAAGTACGCGCCCGTGCTTCGCTGCCGCCAGTAGCGCAGGTGCAGGCCGCCCTCAAACGTCTCCTTGCACGAGCCGATGTACGGGTCGCCGAACATCCAGCGCAGCACCGCGAACTCGTCCACGCCGTCGGGGCCGTCGATGGCCGCCTTCTGCTTCGCGCCAAAGTGCATCCCGAGGCACTCGGCCGCCAGCTCCGTCGACCTGTTGTCAGCTTGGTCCGTGACGCGACCCGGGCGTCGCCGTCGTAAACGCACAGCATGTAGTTCCGGAAGCCGCCCAGGTCCTCCGAGTCGACGAGCACCGCCGGGTCAGAGTCGGCCGACAGGATGGCATTGAGCGGCTCGCCCTCGTGCGTCCCGTTGATGATCTGGAGTCAGCTGGCCCAACCATTTCTGCAGCTGGGGGTGCTCGGAGGTGATGGCTGCCCTGCAAGTCACATGTCGCAGCGATCCGCCGGCCGGGCACGCAGGATTTCGTTTTCGGATTCCAGCAACTGGCCCGGTGCGATTTCGCCCCCTGCCAGCTGCGCGGTCTGGTGCGCAGCGGCCGACAACAAACACGCCCGCTGCGCACACCGACGCTCCCAGAACTCACGGTCAGCATGCGCCCGCCCTTGTCGGCGGGGTCCTCGTACGGCTTGCCGTTGCCTTTGAAGTCGTCGTCGCGCCGTCGGAATGCCAGGGCAGGCACGCCGAATACCGCGAGGCCGGCGAGGAGTGCTGTCGGTCGCATGTCGATGCTGTCGATGGCAGCCGGTGATCAACAGAGAGATGGAGAGGTCGCTCGCTCGACGGGATAGGTCGAGCCAGGCCTGATAAGAGCAGAGCAGGGGTGCAGGGAGGGCTCGGTGGTGGCTTGGCGATAAGGGCCCGGAGTCAAGTTTCCGCTGGTGGCCAAAGCAGTGCGGTGGTGCGCGTGGTGAAGCGTCGATCGTGTCCAAGGCGATATGTGCGGTACTGAGAGGAGGGAGCGACAAAGAGCGTGGGGTAGCGAACGTGGTGGAGCTGCAGGGGTACAGGTCAATGCGGTGATGAAAGCTAGTTGCGTAACGATGGTCTGCGGACACCGCTGGCCGCTGCCAGACCGCGCCAAAAGTTCAAGAGCCCAAAAGCTCCCCGCAACGTCCGCACCGCGACGCACCCTGCGCTCTCTGCGTGCACCCTGGATGACGACCCGCGCGAGTGGCGTGGCACACATCACCCCGCCGTCGTCGTCCGCCGCGTCCACCTGCGTCTGCACCGAGTTGTGCATGCGTACATTTCTCTCCGTGACGTTCGTTACGTTCATTTGCATATGCATACAACCGATGACACGGTACGTGTTACAATATGGACACCTGTTACCCAAGTATACCAGGACTCGATGCTAAACTAGGTTTCTAAGGGCAGTCTACGCGCTGACGAGGCGGCGCCAGAGCTCGTCCGAGACGCGCTTGCGCTCGACGCTGGCGCCACCCTCGCCAGCCATGACGGCCTTGTTCTCGATGGCGCGGCGCGCGAGGAAGGGGAGGACCTCGTCGAGCTTGCCGTACGCGATGTACTTGAGGGCGACGGGGACGGCGCCCGAGTCAAAGGTCTGGACGACGCCGTCGGTGATGTCGTCGCGCATGCCGAAGAGCTGGGCGACGAAGAGCTTGCCGCGCACGTCGTCGCGCAGGCGCAGGCGGCCCGTGTACTCGCTGTCGGGGCCGGGCTCGGCGAGGCCCGCGCGCTTCAGCTCCTCGGTGACGTGCGCGACCGACTCGGGGTTGTGCGTCGCGAACACGACCGAGAGCGCGAGGTCCGGCCGCGGGCCGGCCAGCTGCTGCTGCAGCGTGCCGACAATCTTGGACACGGACTGGTTGTACGCCGCGTCCGTCGCGACCTTGTCCGGCCAGATCGGGTCCGCGCCGCTGCGCCCGTCCTTGAGCCAGCGCTTGCGCTCCTTGACAAAGTACGCGCCGCGCACAATCTTGATGCCGAGCGCGTACCCGTTCTCCTCGGCGTGCTTGAGCGCGCTGTCGAGCAGGTGCGGCGCGCGCCGCAGGTAGCTCTGGTACGTGCCGAAGATGATGGGGCCGTAGAACGGCTTGCCCGGGCGCGGGCGGTTGTACTCCATCGACAGCAGCTGCGTGAGCGCGTCCATCGCCGGCTGCGTCGACGCGTACTCGGCGTCGATCATGAGGCGCACGTTGTTGTCCGCCGCCAGGTCCGACAGCCGCCGCATCTTGTCCCAGAACACCTTGAGCTCGGCGAGGTCGCCGTCCGTCACGTCGGGGTCCGACGCGAGAATGCCCGTCGGCTCAATCGCGCCCGCGACGCTTGGAATCATGGCGCGGCTCGACGGCGTGTCCGTCGGCGCGATGACGACCGCATCGCACACCTGCGGCACGCCCGGATACGGCGCGTCGGTCAGCGTCTTGTCGCCGGCGAGCGGGCGCATGCGGACGAGCGTGTTCGACGCGCGCTCGAGGATGTCAATGTCGATCAGCCCGCTGAGCTTGATGGCATAGCTCGCCGAGCCCTGCGCGGCCGGCGGGAGCGACGCCTCGTGGCGGCCGAGCGCCTCGATGGCGTGGTACGACTCCTGGTAGTTTGCGTCCTCGGCGGCGCGGTGCCAGTCGCCGTGCTTGCCGTCGTCGTGCTCGGCCTCGGCGCTGTAGTTGAGGACGCCGCCGATGCCGCGCGCACCGAGCTCGTTCACGGAGCGGATGCACTCGGGGATGTCCTCGCCGGCGACGAACTGGTCGAAGAACGTGCGGCGAATAACCGCCTCGGTGATCGACTTGACGCCCGGGATGGGCGACTTGGTGCAGATGTCGAGCAGCTTGGGGGAGATGTCGATGAGCGTGGGGAAGCCACACAGCGTGTACACGAGGTAAGCGCGCACGAGGGCCGAGGCGGGAACGCCGGCAATGCCACTGATGCCGCCAGCAGTGGGCTCCTCGGCCTTGGCGCGCGAGCGCAGCGTCAGGACGGCGCCGGTCGCGACGACGAGGGGGACAGCAGCGTAGCGCCCGAAGCGCATGCGGCGCTGGTTGTTGCCATGCTGGTGGCCCTGGTGGTGAGAACCGGAGGACGCCGGTGCAGGGGCGGCCGACGTGACTGGCCTGGCCTTGGTGGCCTTGAGGGGCGGGACACGGCCTCCGAAAGAACGCGAGAAGAGTCGGAGCGGGGATCGGGAGAGCATGAGGTCGTGAGTCACAGGGGGGCCTCTGCATCTCGACCCACAGCTTGCATTATGTATGCGAGGAGGGCGGACAGGGATGCAGTGCGACACACGATGGAACTCTTGATCCGTCGCCACTGTGCCGCTGAGCGCTTAGCTGCGGCGCTAAGTTTATCTGGCCGGAGGGGATTAGGATCTGATTAGTCGCGGTTAGCAGGAGGTTCCGGCCGTTTAGGAGATGATTAGGGATCGTCGCCAAGCACTTGCAATCACCAGGGACGGTGGGTGTCAGCTGCCCGTCAGCAGCCGCGTCAAGTGGTGCTCTCGCCAAACGTCGGCGCCTGGCTCACGCTGGCTCACCGCACTTCGCCGACAGGTCGAGGCCCCCACCGCTCGCCCTCGCCCCTCCCGCCGTACTGCCCGAGCCAACCGTCACGAGACTCGCTCACTCCACATCCTCCCCGGGGCCCTTCGGCACTCTTCCAACGACATCATACCATTAATGCCCCGATCCTTGGCACGAGGCGTCACCGCCGCCGAAACGAATCGATGGGAACCGGCCGAATCTGGTGCCACCAGAGGCGTCACTCTTGCCGCGATACGAGCAACGCCTCCTGCGCTCTGGGCCCCAAGGCAGCGAACGATCTGACGTATCACCAGCCTGGCTATCACACTCCCACACACCGGCACCAGCCAACACGAGGACGTCGCTAAGCAGGAGGCGTATGCCTTGGGTCATGGCGTCGGCTTAATCGTCGGACGTCTCGACGTGGTGGAGCGCCTCGTCTGCCAGCCGCCAGCCATGTGGTGACAATAGCGAGTGGAGTGAGCTGGGGCACCCAACCTTAAGCCGTCTTGCCCGCTGATCGTCCATTGAGCGCGCGGCCCTGGATATCACCAGTTCGTGTTGCATGCCTCGTCGAGCGTTCCTCGAGTTCCGGGAGAAACGCCTAATCCTCGGATGGAGCTACACCTGCCAGTTGAGCCAGCCGCCCACTGCCGCCCGGTCGACGCCACTCATCGCAGAAGACCGATGTGCCGATCACGTGACCGCTCCACCCAGAATGTCTGTGCCGAAGAATGCCACAGTGTCAACAAATCCCTCCACCGTCTCCACCTCGCCTTCGTCGCTCCCTCCATGCCCATCGACGACCGCGCAGGGCGCTCGTCCGAATCTTCCGATCCGGAGCGGCTAAACGACCACGAATATGCAGCTTATCTCGCTCCGGACGCTTCTCCGCCGCCGGAGAAGCCCACCTTCCTCCGCCAGACCGCCCATTATGCCGGCCTGGTCCTCGCGGCAATGATCGGCACGCTTATCAGGCTCGGCCTCGTCGCACTTATGGACTGTGAGCGTAATCAGCTGCCCAAATTGGCTAACGGCAGACGACGGCAAAGTCATCTTCCCGCTAGCGTGGGTGCAGGGTGTCGGGTGCGGGATCATGGGCCTGGGCAACGCGAGGAAGAGCCAGATCACTTGGATGTGGGTTCATGTGCCTGGCCTTCACTAACCGGCAAGTTATCCTCCACTCTCGACCTTTATTACCACAGGTTGGCTATCGCGCGCTTCCAGTGCTTACTCCAGGTGTCGCCGGGTCCGTCACGACGTTCTCGTCATGGATGCTTGAGGGTTACGAGGCCTTCTCCAACTTTGACGGCTACCCACGCGGCGGGCTGTACGACACGATCGACGGGCTAGCGTACTCGTTCGCGACCTTCGCCATCAGCATGGCGTGCATTAGCCTCGGCGAATTCGTGTCGGGGTGCCTCCCTCGCCTTCCTCGGCCCCGGCGACGGGTGCGGAAAGCGGCATTGGCCAAGCGATCGGGGGGCTCGGGCGGCGAGACGGCGCCGATGGCCGATGCGTCCATGGTCGTCCTTGCGTGTGTCACGTACGCGATGGCGCTCGTGGTGTACTTCTGCGCCCCGCGGCCGTGGCGGCACCGCGCCGTCTTCCCGCTCCTGCTCGCGCCGCCGGGTGCGATGCTGCGCTATGCGCTGTCGAAGCTGAACAGCCGGGCACCGTTCCAGAACCGCTTCCCGATCGGGACCTTCATCGCCAACATTGCGGCGACGCTGATCATCGGCGGCGTGTTCGCGGCGCAGCGCAGGCCAGGCGTCGGGACCGTGCGGTGCGACGGGCTGTACGCCCTGCACCAGGGCTTCTGCGGCTGCCTGTCGACTGTGTCGACGTTCGCCGTCGAGGCCAGGTCGATCCGCGGCCGGCGCTGGAAGCTGCTTTACGTCCTCGGCAGCGTGATCCTCGGGCACCTCCTGATGCTGGGCGTGGTCGGGGGCGTCGGCTGGACGCGGGGCTATGTGTCGGCCTGTTCTGGCTCGGACTAATGTCGCTCCACCCCTGTATATGTATGCATCTCCTCGACCCAACACGCGCATCTCATCGCCGCGCTGCCCCAACTCGTCCAGCGTTCCGGGTCGTCCCACTCGCGGCCGTCAATTGTTGTTACCGGGAAGCAGCAGATCGTGGGGATCTCTGATATTTCTCTGCGGTGGAGAGCGTGCGGCACCGGCCGAGATATCGAGCTAGCCGCGGGAGTAAGCGCTAGCCGCCGGCAACCTCGCAGTATGATTCTGCACGAGGCAATGCGGAGTCTCCACACTTCTTGGATCCTGGGACTCGAAAACGAGCACGAGCACGAGTCGCAGTCACTCTGCGTCGAGAAGCCGCCGGCCGTGACCAAGCAGGGAATGTAGCGTACGAGTCGAGCATACACCTGGGCCTCGAGCAGCCCCGAGCGCCTGACACGGATGAAGTGTCGATCGCTCTGCACGAGCTCACCGATCGCCGAGCGCTCGATGTGCTCTGCGACCGAGCACAAGCAGCGACGACGCGAAGCGAGCGGTCAGCGAGATCGAGCCTCGTGCTGGTGCCCAGCTGCTCGATCCGCTCACGTGCGAGGCAGCTGTCGGAGCCGGTCTAAGTGGCCGGGGTGCTAGTTCCCACGCAGTGGACACCGATCCTACACCGAAGCCCAGCACGACCAGCTCGCAATAGCTATGGCTTCCGGCCGTGGTCATGTGGCTGGCTTGCTGGTGAAATTGCCTCACCGACCGGCCCCCGAGAGCAGCGAATGAGTAGGGGCGGAATTCTCATCGCGCATCGCTCAGTAGGCACGGGCAGCTGATGGTCGCCTGACCTGTAGCCTGTGGGTTGTCATATTGTCATTCAGCACGGACCGTGACAGAGGCGTGGCGCGCTCCGTTGGAACTGCAGCGCGGTTGGGGCGGCGGCGGCGGCGGCGGCGGCGCTGCGCGATGGCTAGTTCGTCATCTTGCTCATCTTGCTCATCTTGCTCATGTGCTGGGTGGGGTTCGTGATCCGCCACGTGGCCCGCCGGGAATGACGAATGGGACCAGCCGGGAAAAGCTGGGTCGGGTGGCGAGAGGGCCGATTAGGTTTGCGGTTTAATTCTGCCTGCCGTGCCCCGTCCAGCGTACGCGGGTGCCATGGTGCCAAGAGATAGCGGGCGCATCACGGCAGAACCGCCGCGGATGGCTCGGCTCGCCTCACAGCTGGGGGCGATGACGAGCTCGCGACGGGCTGGTTGCGAGTGGGAGTGAGCGTGCGCCTTGCACTCGGGCTCTGGGCAAGGCTCGAGATCTGTCAGCGAGGCGGGAGGATGCATGGACAATAGACGGCATGTGTGTGTAATGTCGCGGCGTATGCATCGAGATCTCAGTGGAAGATGCGTGACAGCGACTGGGGACCGAGAGTATTTCGAGGGTTCGAGGGTGCTGGTGACGGAGGCGACAAGGCCGGCGAGCCACGCCTGAGTCATCACGGAAGCATCCCCAGCCATGCCATGCCAGCTTATGTAATGCCGTACGTCTGGCGTGGGCCGCCAGTCTTCGCGTGCGGGCCGCCGGACAGCAGTGCCTGGGACCCGCTCGTTGGCCGCCTCGGCCTCGGGGTAGACCGGCCATCACCCTCGCGGCTCATGCTCACCTGACACCGCCGTGCCCAGTACAGCCAGTACAGCCAGTACAGCCAGCGCGCGCCGTGCGTCCACCACAGACAGCCGGTTGATTACCCACCGTCCTCGACCGCATCCTGACCTGAGCCTCCTGAGCCATCCTCCTCTGTCGTCCCTCCTCATATGACAAACCACTGGCTGCCTCTTTGCCTCTTTTCTCTCTCACACACTCCACTGCACCACTACCTCCATCCAACTCTCACAGCTACCGCCCTCGACACCACTGCCCCTCCGCCCGACGCACACCTCTGCACTGCCGCCGACCGACTGCCACCTGCCCAGATCCGCGCACCGGCGTTGCCGCGGGAGCATATCCGATACCGACTTGCTTCTTCCTCGTTTTATCACCCCGCGCCCTCCTCCTCGCCGTCACCGTCACCGTCACCTCTGGCCCCCTCGCGCCCCACCCCGCCAGCGCCGCTGCCCCGTATCCCTCCGCCCTGGCCGACCCCTGGGCGATATACAAAGCTCGCGCCGCTGACCCCGACCCCGACACCCTGCACCCCGATCCCCCGATATTACGCGGCAGCCATCCCCGACCTTTGACCGAGCCCGATCCTCCGCCATGTCACGAGACAACCGCTGCCTCAAGATCGACGTTACGGTGAGCTCTAGCAAGTGCGCACGCAGCGCTGACCCCAGTCGGACATCCTGTGCCCGTTCTGCCTGCTGGGCATGAAGCAGCTCGAGCTCGCGATCGACAAGTACCGGCAGAAGGACCCGACGCTGTGCATCGAGATCCACATGCACCCGTTCCAGCTGAACGGTTTGATCACCGAGACGCCGGTGCGGCGGCAGGAGTTTGGCGAGCGCAAGTTCGGCAAGGCGCGGTGGGACGCGATCAACGCCTCGCTCGTCGACAAGTTTAAGAGCGTCGGCATCGCCTTCAAGACGGACAGCTACATGAGCAGCAGCCACCTCGCGCACCGGCTCGCGGCGCTGTGCGCCGACCGCAAACCCGAGGCCGAGGTTGCCCTCGCCATGGACTTTTACGACATGCACCACGTCCAGGGCATCCACACCAGCGACAAGGATGCCCTCGCCAAGATTGCCGTCAAGCATGGGCTCTTCGACGACGAGCAGCAGGCCGTCGCGTGGCTCAACAGCTCAGAGTACGACCTCCAGGTCAAGAAGTGCTACCAGAAGGCGCAGCAGAACGGCATCACCGGCGTCCCGTTCTTCGTCTTCCAGGACAAGTACGCCGCGTCTGGCGCCATGGGCGTGGACGAGTTTGTGCAGGTGAGTGCCCCGAAGCCGCACCGAAGCCGCACAGCGGCTGAGGGTGCGGCGCAGCGGGTCGTTGCCAGGCGAGCGAGCTGCAAGTTTCGGGACAAAGCTGTCCTCATGCTGTCAGCTCGCCCGCCTCCCTCGACTCCGCCGCAGCTTCCAGCCTGTACAGGAGCTCACGCTAACCCGCAGATCCTCTCCGAGGTCTCGCGCCGCGAGAAGTCGCTCTCGCCCCCGCCCCTGCAGGTGTCAGGCGACACGTGCCCCGTCAACGCGCACGAGGACGCGTGCCACCACGAGGACGCCTGCCTGCAGGAGGCCGCTCCCGCGCAGCAGCCGGCCACGGCGGCCGTGTAAGCGGCGAGGCCAGCTGGCCCGGTGTGCAGGCCCGCGCGACGCCGGCCCGCCACGCCCTCGCTCGCCGAAGCTGCGCCCAGCTGCCCGCGCAGCGCCGGTGGCGAGCAGAAAGTGCACCCCCGTGTGCAGATACCCACCCGATCCCGACCATCTCTATCCCGACCGCGGCCCTGTCCAGTCACGTTGTTGTTTACTTGATGAATACTTGTTGAGTCTGCGACTCGCCGAGCGCAGCGAGGCGGGCGAGGCGGAGCAAGCCACTGAGGCTGCAGGCGATGAGCACCGCGCAGGAAGCAGCGTGGCTGTGAGTCCGAGAAGCCGACCGAAAGGCTGTGGGAACGGCGCCACTGGCTGGTATGCTGCTCGGAATGCCTGCTTGTCGCATTCGGGCGCCGCGTCCCGCGTCCCGCGCCGTTCGCCGCGGCTATCTGGCACGCTCGAGCTGTCTCGGGCGCAGAGTCAGTCTTCTATTCCTGGCTGGCGGGGTATGCGTCCAGCTGACGTGGTGACCTGCCGCCTGAGCCTTGTTCCCTGCGCCGCCTTCGCGGTCTCCGCGTCCGCGCCGATGCGACAATAATGCATACAACTAACACCTTTCGTACATTCTGAGCCAGTACCGTCCGTTCTCGAGCTTGCACCTGCCCCACCTCTCGGTGCCGTCCAGGCGGAACCAGCGCGAGTCCTCGGCGCGCACCTTGCGCCACGCGCCCTTCGGCACGGCGAGCCCGAGCAGCAGCGCGTCCGCGATCATGTGCACGGGCCACGTGCGCTCGCTGTTGCCCAGCGGGAACTCGGCGATGTCGCTGGCCGAGTCGAGGATCAGCAGGTGCCCGCCGCGCGGCGTGGAGGCCGTCAGGTGCCGGAGCAGGTTGATCGTGCGCGGGCGCGACTGCGACAGGAGCTCGGTCAGCGTGAAGAAGATGGTGGTGAGGGCGGGCTGGAGCTCGAGCCAGGGGGGCAGCTTCGGTGTCGGCGGTGTGTCCTTCGCGGCCGGAGTCTCGGTGGGAGTGTCGGCGGAGGGCTTGGCACCCGGCTTTGGCGCATCGGAGAGGGGGAGTTTCAGCACGTCGGCCTCGATGAACTCGAAGCTCGCGGGAATCTCCCACTCCCCCACGGCGTCCGCGAGGCGCGACACAACCGAGCCCCAGTCCCCGATGTCGACGCCCGTCCACTGCACGGCCGCGTGCGCGGGCACACACAGCGCCGCGACGGCCAGCAGCTCGCTGCCGGCCCCGCCGCCGATGGAGAGTATCCGCGCGGGTTCTTGCCGCGTGTGTCCGTTCTCGGTCTCGTCTCCGCCGATCTCCTCTGTCTCCTTCTCCGTCGGCTCGGCGTCCCCGTCCCCGTCCCCGTCCTCGCTGTCATCCCCATCCTCCTCGCTCCCGTCGGTCGCAGCAGCCGGGGAGAACAGCGCGCGCACGGGGCGCACGTCCGCCATGACGGCGCGAAACATGAGTGCGCGGCTGGGCACCCAGCGCCCGGCGTATGCGTCCAGCAGCTCCGCGTCCAGAAAAAGGTCGAGCCAGCGCCGCTCGAACAGCAGCGCCTTGGCTTTCTGCACCAGCTCGGGGAACCGCTCGTCGTACCGGATCGCGCGGTCGAGCGCGTTCAGCACGCCCTGGTTGCTCGGCTTGGCCTTGAGCGCGCGCGCGGGGAGGACGCCTGATGCGCCGTCTTCTTCGTCGGAGTCCGAGCCCGAGTCGGGGGCGGCGGGGGGCTCGGCGGACGCAGAGGCGTCCTCGGCGGGCTCGGGAGGCGGCGGGTGGTGCAGCTTCGGGCCGCGCTTCTTCTTCGACGCAGGCTTGCGGCCGCGCTGCTGCGCGCCGGGGCCGCCGGAGCGCGAGCGGTGCGTCATCTTCCTCGAGCTGTGGGTCGGGGCGGAGCGGCGTGAGGGTGGGAGCGTGAGCGAGCTGGGAGCGGGGAGCGAGCGGGGTAGAGCAGCGATGGCAACACAAGCAGACGGCCCGGCAAGATTTTGGCGCTCGTCAGACATCCCAGGCCCGCCAGGCACGGATATCGGCTCCTCAGGGTCTGGCTCGTGTGGTTGTACAGAAACCTTTACGTAACTTGCTACATCACTTACGGGCTGAGATCAAGGTGTGAGGACTCTCGACGAGGACGACAGCAGGAATCTGCATGCTGTGCCCGCTTAGTCGGGAGTCAGCGCTGCAGATATGGGATGTGAGATGGTGCTTCCCGCCCGCGAAGCTGCTGCGGCGCGCTTCCGGTCGAGGCACTGATCGACAGACTCCGGCGCTATGACACTAGCTTGCATCAGCAGCTGTGCCACTGATTTCCCGGAAAAGATTCTGCGCTCGCACTCGTTTACGCGCACGTGCAGAGGTGAAGGTCTTCTGCTGATGGAACGCGTTCGCGCCTGCACCCTTTGCCCGCTTCAGCTCTTGAGCTGCGGCATGACGGTGGACCTGCAGCGCGTGCGGTGCCTCCGACGATCTGCTGTGGTAAGCGCCTGATTCTGCCCAGATCACGGTAGGCCGGTGGAGTCTCTCGACGTGGAGGACGTGGGTATGACTGAGCTGCTTCTCGCGGTGTTGGAGCACGCTTACTGGGCCGAGAGGCATCTGGTGATCGCCCATCGCTCAGTGGCCCTTCGATCAGCCAAGCCAGCAGACCGACCGCATCTGTTTGCGGGTCTCCATTCTCCCATGCCGATTCTTGCTTCCTCCTATCGCGACCGCCTGGCTTTGTGAGTCTGAGAGCGCCGGATGCACAAGCAACGCACGCCGACACTGAAAGCGCTTGGCACGGAGGTGCTCGCGAGATGGAGGCAAGGACGAGCCGCGCGGGCGAGATAACAGGGCAGATCCGATGCCCACTCCGCCCGAAGCTTGCCGATGCGTCATGGCATTTTCGACCTCCAATCCACCTTAATCTCCCACCGACACCACACAAACCACAATGAAGCAGGTCGTGTGCACTGCGCCGTTCACGGTCGAGGTACGCGACGTGCCAAAGCCCGAGATCGAGCGCGACGGCGACGTCATCATCAAGGTGTCGACTGCGGGCCTGTGCGGTGCGTCCGAGCCTCCCCTTCTGCTACCCTTCTCCCCCGACCGAGCTCTGTCCCAAGCTAGCAGCTGACGCCAGGCTCGGACCTGCACGCGTACCGCGGCCTGGAGCCGGGCGGCCCGATGGGGCACGAGGTGTGCGGTGAGATTGTGGCCGCGGGGCCGGGCGTGCACAAGTTCAAGGTCGGGGACCGTGTGCTGTGCCCGTTCTCCAACTCGTGCGGGGCGTGCTACTTCTGCGAGGCGGGGTGGACGTCGCGCTGTGCGGACAACTACTGCCTGACGGGGGGGCAGGCCGAGTTCTTCCGCGTGCGCGACGCCGACGCGGACCTGTACGCGCTGCCGGCCGGCCTGCCCGAGGAGCTCGCGCTGCTGCTGACCGACATCCTGCCGACGGGGTACAGCGCGGCGTTCAACGCGCGCCGCCTGCTCGACGACGGGTGGCTGACGGGCGCGCAGTGGACGCTCGCCGACGCCGAGGCGGGGCGCGCGCCCAAGGCAGGCACCGCCGTCGTGCTCGGGTGCGGGCCCGTGGGCCTGTGCGCGATCAGCAGCGCGCGCACGCTCTTCGAGACGGTGTACGCGACCGACCTGAACGCGGCGCGCCTCCCCGCCGCGGAGGCGCACGGCGCCATCGCCCTCCCCCTGCCGCAGCTGCGCGAGGCGCTCGCCGCCGCGACGCAAGGCCGCGGCGCAGACGCCGTCCTCGAGGTCGTCGGGCACCCCGCCGCCGTCGCGGACGCGCTCGAGCTCGTGCGCCCGTACGGCGCGCTGTCGAGCGTCGGCGTGCACAACGCGCCGCTCACCGTCAGCGCAGAAAAGTTCTACGACAAGAACATCCGCATGCAGTTCGGCCGCTGCTCCGTCCGCACCTTCTTCCCCGCCGCTATGCGCGTGCTCAGGGACAACCTCGACCTATTCAGCAGCTTCGTCCAGCACCGTGTGCCCCTCGACGACGCGCCAGAGTACTACGCCCGCTTCGAGAAGGGCGAGATCGGAAAGACCGTGTTCGTCCTGTAGCGAGGCGCCGGGCATCGATAGAGCGTAGCTGTTAGAAGGGCCGGGAGGCCCGTGGTTCGGCGGGGTATGCATCCTTCACCGTGGCACTCTGGCTGGGCCGGATGAGCAGGCTCTGCGGGCTGGACAGCTGACGAGCATGGTGAGCGCAGGACAGCTGCGGCGCTGTTATATGTTCGCTGGTCTGGATCGCTGGGCTCGACAACAAGCCGCGCGGGGCCGATTAGCTGGAACGGCCCCCGCCCACGACCGCGATTGGCCGGCGAGCGACGAGGCGCCGAGCGCGCCGTTAGCGCCGCCGTCCGGTGTCCGGTGGCTCGGTGCTGCGACCCTCGATCCCTGGAGCAATCAACGAAGCCAGGCCGAGCCCTGCCGCATGCAGCAATTGATGTTAGTTTTGGCCTGAGGCGTATGCCGTGCACGCTTACGTTGGCGCTCTGCCTCCGTCCACTGCAGGAGCCGGCGTGTGCTCCACGCTCCGCGCTCCGAGCACCGAGCATCCTGCACCGTCAAGGGAGCTCGGTGACACAGGCACCCCGACAGCGTTCTCTGCGTGAATCATATCCCTGGCCTCCGAGGTCCCCGGGTGCTGCAGGGGGGCGATTTGGTACGCCTGGTGAGTACGGGTCAGAGAACGGTGCCTTAATAGTCGTCTGTCAGAGGCCTCACCCATCGTCTCCGCTGGTGGCTCGTTAACGTATGGTCACGCAACTGTCGTAACAAACCACAGTCTTGAAGCGCACAGGCCGCTGGGACCGCACGTCGAACGCCGCGCGCCGAGCAGGGCGGAGGCCATGTGGCGTCGGAGCCGGTTGAGCTTGCGCCGCAGCAGCAAAGGGCTAGCGCACAGATCAGATCTTTGCGTGCTTGGCGCCCGGCCCTCGCGCCCTCGCCGCCGTGTGTCGCGTGTCATGTCCACTGTATCACCGTGCATCTCGACCCGTCAGCGTCTGCCTCTGCTCTCTGTATCTATCTGTCCTCACCTCTTCACCCCACCATGTTTGCCCGCTGGCTATCGCGGGCAGAGGCCGCCACCCTCGTCGTGGCCGCCTGGCCCACGGTCCTCGCCTGGGTCTTCGGCTTCGACCTCTCCTACGCCCCGCTGCGTACCGATCTCACCCTCTTTCTCTCGCCGTGGGCTGTCCCGCTCGACTTCGGCGACGGCCTCTCCCGCCTCCTCCAGCTCGCCATCCTGCTCTACACCCTCCCCCACCTCGGCTGGCTGTGGGCCGCCACCTCGGCCGTCGCCGTTCTCCGCGCTCCCCTGGGATTTCTCTTCACGCGGAGCGTCGGCTGGGCCGCACCCGCCTTCTTCTCCCACTGGGCGCTGTACGAGCCGATGGCTGGGTGGGGCCCGGGGCTCGTCGTGTGGCAGGCGATCGACCCGACGCACGATTGGAGCCTCGCCGCTGCTGCCGGGCTGGCGCTCCTCGAGCGCAGGCCGTGGACGTACGGCTTCACGCTTGTGCTCGCTCTCAGTGTGCTCGTTCTCCGCGCCGCCGTGCCCAACCTTCAAGAGAGGGTCGTCGAGAAGCCTCGCCAGGGGCCGTTGCGCACTCAGCTGGCCACGCTGGCGCTCGCCGCCGTCGCCCTCCCTGTCGCGGCGCTGCTCCGCCCGCCGCTCCGCGAGCCCTTCCCCGCCACGACACTCGACGTGATGCTGCTCTCCTTCCCGCGTCCCGGAAACAGCAGCCTCATCCTGCAGAAGACGGTCGACAGCTACACGCCTTACGTGAACGTCAACGTCACGCTGGCGGGCTTCACGCACGCGCCGAATCACGCCGCGTTCCGCGCCCTCGCCGAGCAGGGGTACAACTTCCACATCGACGAGGACGAGCACGATGCCGACGAGTGGGGCCACTACCTGCACCTGGCCGAGGCGTTCCGTTGGGCGGAGGGCAGCCTGAGCGGCGAGTGGCTGATGCTGGCCGAGGACGACTTTCCGCTGTGCCCCGGTGCGTGGGCGGTGCTGAGCACGGTGATGGCCGAGCTGGAGGCGGAGCGGGCGGCGGGGCGCGTGCGGGCCGGCTTCGTCGGCACGGGGGGCTCGGGGCTAATCATGCACCGCTCGTACCTGCCGCTGCTGCAGGTCGTGCTGCGCGAGTACTCGCGCAGCGCGAGCCGCCTGCCGGCCGGCGTGCACCGGCGCGCGCCCGACCAGGTCGTCCAGGACTGCCTGCGCGGCACGCCCGGAAGCCTCTGCGAGCGCAGAGACGGGCAGCGCATGCTCATCTCGTCCCGCATCGTCATGGACCACATCGGCGGCATGGCCACCACCACACAGGGCAAGGCGCTCAACAGCGACAAGTGGAGGTGCGGATGGAGACACGCCTGGCACGGCGCGCCAGACGTCGACGTCGTCGTCGTGTAACTGTTGTATATGTACCGGGTTCTGGATATGTGCGGCACTGACGGAGACTGACGGGCACTGACAATACGTGGCTGACACGGGCACCTGCGCTTGGCACAGAGGCAGTTGCCAAGGTGCCACTCGAACGGAGATTACGAAATTCTCGCTCACGTTGCGGAGAAAACGCTGCGGCTTAGCTCTCTACCCCGCATTCTTCTTGGCCAGTGTCTCGCACCCTCTATCCCGCAAGCACAGCGGGGAGCATCTCGGTTTCAGTGGTGCTGTGCTCTTCGGAAAGGGTGCAGGCAGGAAGTAATGTCATGTGCATTGCTTAGGATTGGGCTATGTACAGGGAGCGGCCAGGGGCTCAGCAGCCGAAGCCCCACTCGGTGAGGTCGGCCTCGGTGGCCCTCTTGAGGGCACCGTCGAGGTCGACGCCCGGCTGGTTGATGGGGATGACGTTGGGGTCGGTGTCTGCGTCGTAGTCGTCCTCGCACTCGGGGACGGGGGACGATGCTCCACGCGAGCCATGGCACGCCGGCGGCGTTGAGCGCGTCGGTCGTGGCCGCCCAGTCGCGGACGATGTTGTAGGCCTTGTTCTTGCGCCACCCGATGCCGAGCTCCTCGACGAAGAGCTGCTTGCGCTGTTCGCCCGCGAGTGCCTTCCACGCGTCGATCGCGGCGCCGACTCCGTCGGCCTTCGGGCCGGGGTAGGTGTGCACTGTCTGTCAGCTGGGGCTGGCGCGCCCACGCACCGGCGAACAGGTCGAGCTCGGGGCACATGAGGATGCGCGCCGTGCCGCACTTCTTGTTGACGTCGCCGCCGAGCCCGCCGCTGGCAATCTTGATCGGCGAGCCGGGGGGCAGGACCGTGTGGCGCAGGTGGCGCGCGCGCTCGCACACCCAGTCCTCCTCGGGCTCGCCGATGGCGGCGCAATTGTCGGCGCTCTTGCCGACGTACGGCTCGTTCTGCAGATCGATGGCGATGATGAGATCAGACAGGTCCTTCCACTTGCGGCGCGTGTGCACGCCCTCGTAGTCCATGATCGCGGACAGGCGCGCGTCGTAAAAACCGCTCGGCGTCGGGGTGCGTGTAGAAGTCGGCGCTGTACTGGTTGTACAGGTCGGCGGGTGCCGTTCAGGCTGGTGGCGTCAGCAACTGTGCCCGTTCGCCCTCCAAACTCAGCCGACTCACGCGTAGACGTTGTTCGCATCGTGCGGCGACAGAATCACCTTCATGCCGCCGCCGTGCGCGATCACGTTTGCGAGCGTCTGGTCGAGCACGTCGAGCGCCGAGTAGTCGTACTGCCCCAGCCCGCCGGCGAAGTAGTGCTCGAAGGGTGAGCACCACTCGACGTCGCCGCGCAGCGAGCCCTTCTCGCACCTCTTCATGAAGGTCGGCGGCTGCTCGCGCACCCACAGGCGCAGGACCCGCACGCCCATGTCGCGCAGCTGCTCGATGTGCGCGACCTGCTTGGCCTGCGGCAGGCCGGGCAGAAAGTAGCTGTTTGTACCGGCCCACGACTTCTGCGCGGCCACGGCGCCGGCACAGAGCGCAGCCGAGAGGAGCTTGAGGACGCGCATAGCCACCACAGGTGACTGGGAGTGAGGAGGAGAGCGAAAGGAAAGCAAGGACTGAAGTGAGTACGAGAAACGGAGTGTGAAGGTGGCGGTGTATGGAGAGGAGGACAGGGACGCTGTAGACAAGAGCGAGCGAGTGCTCCTTTATGCGTCCACGGCCAGCCTCCCAAGCGCAGTTGTTCGCGCGCGTTCTACGCCGTGTGCCCTCCGAAGGCAAGTCCGGTCGAAGTCCTCGACACCTCCTGCGCCCAAAGCCGGGGCTATGCTCATTAAAGGAGCTCTCAGCCCCTTTCGAACAGATATTCGAAACAATCATTGAAATCACCACCTGCGGTCGGCTCCCGCGCCGTCTCGGCCTTGTTCGCACACACCGTGTACTCCGAGGAGGACAGCGCGGGGTCTAAAGGCGAAAGGATGCGATCTGCCACTTGCCCCCGCGGATCCTTGCAGCCCCCTTCATGCCCGGTGCGCCCGGTGTGCAGGAAACAGAGCAAGGCTTTCTGACAAGACAGCAATCTCGTACGGGGCCGCGTCCGAGCTCAGACCCACGCTCGCTCGGAGCGGCGGCCTGCGACTGCCGTGTGACTCCACGGTCCGAGGACTCGAGGTGGCACATGGCACTGAAAGGAAGCCCAAGCCCCGCGTCTCGTGCGGCGACGCAGCGATCGCGCGAGATGGCCAATGCCAGGGGGCGCGAATTTGTAAGGGGCGTGTAGCGTCATGTTATCATCGCCGATAAGACCATTGAGTTGCCGGGAGAGAGGCAGTACAGTCGGGGATCGGGGACATGCAGCGCTGCACAACCTCCACGAACCAGCCCATGCGCATGGGTCTGATAGATCAGCCCAAACCAACAGGACCACGGCGATCTGTCGGGCGCTTCTTACACCGTACCTCGTGAGTCCCGCTCTCCGAGCCCCATGACCACTTCGCCACGCCACGCATTAAATGATCTAAACCTCGCTGTCTGGGCTATGTTCAACCGCCAGCCAAGAGCAATGCGTGCCAGATGGGTTGTGTCTCGCCACGATTGTTGATGGACCTATAAGTGCTGGGCACTTGCGAGGTCAAGGATAGCATGCACATATCTTACAGTTCGGTCCGTGTACAGAGTTCAGCTATGAAGCGGGAGTGTGCAAGCGACTACAGCTGGAAAGCCCACTTGAAGGCCTCCTTGTCCGCCGCGCGGGTCATGGCGCCGGAGATGTCGACGCCGGGTTCATGGATGGTGATGACGCCAGGATCACCGTCCTTGGCGTCCTTGCACTGGTCGACGACGTCGGGGACTATGCTCCACGACAGCCACGGGACGCCCTCGTCGTTGAGCGCGTCGGTGAGGTCCTTGTAGTCGCGGACGATGTCAAAGTCCTTGTTGTCGCGCCAGTTGATGCCGAGCTCCTCGACGAAGATGCGCTTCTTGAACTGGGTTGCAAAGTCTTTCCACCCCTGGATCGTCTTCTGGAAGCCCTCCTTGCCCGGACCGGGGTACGCGTGGACTGTGGTGTCAGCCGTGCCCTCTGCTTACACTAATCCTAGCGGCTGTGCGCGGCGGTGCGCAGTGACTCACTTGCGAACAGATCGAGCTCGGGGCAGACAGTGATGCGCGGCGTGCCGCAGCCTTTGTTCACGTCGCCTCCGAGGCCGCCGCTGGAGATCTGGATCGGCGACTTGGGCGGGAGCACCGTGTTGCGCAGGAAGCGCGCGCGCTGGCACACCCAGTCCTCCTCGGCCTCGGAGATCGCCGCACAGTTGCTCGTGCCGACGTAGGGCTCGTTCTGGAGGTCGAAGGCGACGATCAGGTCCGAGAACTCCTTCCACACGCGCTGCGTGTGCTTCCCCTTGTAGTCCAGAATGGCCTGGAGGCGCGCGTCGTACTGCGACCCTGCGTTCGCGTCGGTGTAGAACGACGCCCCGTACCGCGTGTACACGTCCGGGGTGGTATCTCTAATCCTGCAGTAGCGTCAGCGGCGCCGAGCACGCGACACTCACGGGTACACGCTGTTGGCGTCGTGCGGGGACAGGATCACCTTCATGCCCTTGCCCTCGTTGTGGATGTTGAGCAGCGTCTTGTCCAGCAGGTCGAGCGTGAGCGGGTCCGGTGCACTGCTGCCATCATGCTCCAGCGCCGGGCATGACTGGGTCCGCAGCGAGCCCTTCTCGCACTGCTGGTCCGCCGGCTGCTCCCGCACCCACAGCCGGATTACCTTGACCCCGGCCGCGGCGAGCTCCCTGATGTGCGCAATCTGCGCCTCGTCGGACAGAGACTGCAGGAAGTAGTTGTTCGTGCCGCCCCACGACTTGGCGGACGCGGCGGCGGCCGCCAGGAGAAGGGCGAGGGTGAGGTTGAGGAAGCGCATGGTCGTCTGTCCTGTTCAGGTGGTCTATGAGGAGACAGGGAGGATAAGATGTCTGTGTGATGAGGGGAAGGCGGTCTCAGCAGTGTCGGCGATGGAGACCACAGATGTTAATGGACGAAAGATAGCAAGCATGCGGAGCGCTTATATGTAACAGCACTTGTGAGAACAAGCACTGCCTCCTCTGAAACCGCCACTGGCCGGCCGGCCGGAGCGGTCCATCGCCGCTCGCCGCCGCCCGTATCGGAGCCGGTGCGCGTTCGACTCTCTGGGACGCGATGCTCTGGAACGCCGGCTCTCGCGCTCTCAGCGCATTTATGCAGGCCATGCACGCGACCAGCCCAAACACAGATGAGGCGAGTGCAGGCCGCAACCACGTGCCGGCGGGTGACCGGCGGAACCCAGCTCTGCGCTCGGCACCGCCATGCCGGCGATCGGGGCGTGCCCGCTGCCGCCGGCTCCGCGTCTGCGGCCCGGAGTAGGACGTCGGCGCACTCCTCGGGTGGCTGACGCCGAGCGGCCGGCTCGAACGGCACTGCATACGGCGTGCTCGGGACATGCTGACCGTCTCTTGAGCTGGCGTCATGCCTCACGGGCTGCGGCGGGTTCGGAGTGGCAGACGAACAGGTGTGACGTGAAACCGGCCGGCCCCGCCTCGGCGAGCAGCGGCCCAGAACCCGAAACTGACCCGTAGCTGCGGTGCATCGCTGAATCGGGCCTGGTTTCGGGGTCGCCACCCGGTTCCAGGACATGTTTGGGCTCTCTTGCCGGCTGGGTCGGGCAAGGGCCGCTTACCGCTGCACTGGGGCGGCGGGGCTATAGATAGAAAATACGCTGCAGGGAAGCAGGGAGCCAAGGACGCGCGTATGCGTTCCAGGAAGCGACAGGCAGTGCAAGTCGCCACTCAGTGACGCCGGCGAAGCGTGCGGCGGGTGCTGTAGACTGGGGGACTTCAGTACGATCTCAGCGACGCGGGCGATCTTTACTGGTCAGGCTGACGGAGTGACGCAAGTGCCACACTCGCGTCACAGTCATGGAACACTCTTACGAGAATGATGCGCCATCGCAGACGCTCGACCCTCGGTCACTGTATAGTAGATGATGCATCCACTGTGAGGGGATAAGGTATAGCACAACTTATAACTAGCTACTACAATATGCATCTATCTAACCACACTTCCAGTAACAGATGTCACCGTCCACAATCTCGTAGGGCTTGCCCTGCTGCCTGAGCTTGCCCGCGGCCTTGGTGGCCGCCTCGCTGCCGTACTGCTTCAGGTCCTCAAAGGCCATGATCTCACCGCACACGAACTTGTTCTCGAAGTCCGAGTGGATAACACCGGCGGCCTGGGGCGCCTTGATGCCCTTGCGGACGGTCCAGGCGCGCACCTCGTCAGGACCACAGGTGAAGTAGCGGATGAGGTCGAGGACCTGGTATCCGGCGGTCGTGATCTTGCCGAGGATCGAGGGGTTCTTCTTGCCGAGGCCGAGCGTCTCGCCCTCAGCCTCAGCCTCCTCCTCGGACAGGCCGACGAGGCGCTCCTCGAGGGCAACCGAGAAGGGGATGAGAGCGTCTCCGGGGTTGTTCTCGTCGATCCAGGCCTTGATCTTGGGGAGCCACTTGTTCTTTTTCCTGACGAAGTCGCGCTCCGAAAGGTTGACAAGGTAGGTGATGGGCTTGGCGGTAAGGAGGGTAAGACCGTTGATGATCTCGACCTGTTATTCGTCAGCCACTGTTCCGTCTCATCGAGCAGAAAGAAAGGAAATAAAAGCGGTTCAGTAAAGTGGAAACTTCTCATTTGTGTATTCGGGCGTGACCCCGACATCGACGAGCTGGGTTTATAGGGCATTTCGCCCGTTCTCATCATTTAAGATGTGGTGGCAGAAGAAGACTGATGACTCACCTCCTTGTTGGACCACTGGCCCTTGCGGACGTCCTTGTTGTCGTCCTTGAGGGTCTTGAGGATCTTCTCGACGGTGGCGAGCTCCTCCTTCTTGGCCTTGTCGGCGAGCGAGACGTTGCCGCAGGAGCGGACCTGCTTCTGGAGCTTCTCGATCTCCTTCTCGACCCACTCGATGTCCTTCAACCGGAGCTCGTTCGAGATGATCTCCATGTCACGGATGGGGTCGACGTCACCCTCGACGTGGATGACCTCGGCGTCGTCGAAGGCACGGACGACCTGGAAGATACCGTCGACGGCACGGACGTGGGACAGGAAAGCGTTTCCGAGACCCTCGCCGGTCGAGGCACCCTTGGTGAGACCGGCAATGTCGATGCAGGTCAGGAACGCGGGGACCTTGGACGCAGGCTTGTACAGGTCGCACAGCCAGGTGAAGCGGTCATCGGGGACGGGGATACGGGCCTCCTCGGGGTCGATGGTGGCGTAGGGGAAGTTGGCGGCCTTGCCGAGGTCGGTCTTGGAGAGGGTGTTGAAGAAGGACGACTTTCCGACGTTGGGGAGACCGACGATACCACACTTGAGGTTGTTTCCGGGACGGCCGAGAATGACCTTCTTGTCCTCGACGACCTTCTTCTTGGGGGGCATTTTCTTCGTTCGCTTTGCGCGCGGGGCGGGGGACGTGGAGAAATACAAAGACTGGGCTTGCGGCTGTCGGACTCGCAGAGCAGGAGCAGCGGCGGGCTTTACAAGGGGGAGAGCGTGGGGACGAGGGGAGACTCGTGCGAAATTATAAAGAAGAGGACGGAGACAGCTGGGGCGACGAGGGAGCATGCACCTCTCTCGTCGGTTTTGCGATTGAGGAGAGAAAAGATCCGAGAGCAAAGCTTGTGCCCGCGAGTTTTGACTTTTCGTCGCCCGATTTGGGTGCGAGCGAGCGTTGCACCCTGGCCGGCGAGCGTATGGGCGCCTGCGCTGCGCTGGTCTGCTCGACACGCAGCGGAGATTTCGTCCGTTGTGCGCGGAGAATGACTGGGCCACGTTGTGGCCTATTCCTACCGCATCCAGCAAAATTTCTCCCGCTTGACTTAGCGAGCGTCCTCGTGTCACGTGAATGCGTGGACCTCCACCGGGTGGAGGTCGACCCAGTCCATCGGCGACCACCGAAGCGACGCGACGGCGACAAACGGAGCACGCTCCAACGTCACCGGCCCTCCACACCAACACCGAGCAACAATGACCATGGACCCCGCCAAGCTGCACCGACTCGCCCAGCTCGCCTTCAAGAGTGAGCTAGACGTATTCGGGGCATGGCTGACGAGCAGCGAGGGACAAGGCGTATGCGCCGTACTCCAAGTTCCGGTGAGCTGGTCCAGGTCGTGAGAGCTGATAGCAGCGTCGGCGCCTCGCTCCTGCTGAGCAACGGCGAGATGATCGGCGGGTGCAACGTCGAGAATGCCTCCTTCCGTGAGTTTCCGGGCCATGAGCGAACTGACGCCCAGCGGCCGGCGTGTGCGCGGAGCGTAACGCGATCGGGCGTGCCGTATCGGAGCACGGCAAGATTGCGGTCGCCGCGGTCGTCGTCGTCAGGTATGCTTTGGGGCCTTTTCCACTAGCTGACAGCAGCGACCTGCCGACGCCGAGCGTGTCGCCGTGCGGCGTGTGCCGCCAGACGCTGCGCGAGTTCACGGCGCTCGACGCGCCCGTGTACATGCTCGCTGCGACGTATCCGTGGGCCGACGGCGCGACGCCGTCGTATATCAAGCCGGGCAAGGGCGATGGACTGCCGACAATCGACGAGCCCAAGGTCGCCGTCACGATGACGCTCGAGGAGCTGCTGCCCATGAGCTTTGGGCCCGAGGCGCTGGCCGCGGCCAAGTGAGCGCCTGGAGCTCAGCAGGGGGAGGGTGGGGGGTAACGCGTGACGGCCGCCCGTGGAGCCCAGCAGGAGCCTGGGGTGCCCGCCTTCTGCTTGGCTGGAATCGGGCGTGGGACCTGGCTTCAGCCTGCTTTAGCTGGTGCTAGGTGCTGGCTGGCCCGGCGCGCTCTGGGCCCCAGGGAAGCGGAAGCGGCTACGTGCCGGAGACCGAACGCGCCGACAGTAGGTTCAAGCCACGTCGTCATGAGATGTCACACTGTGCGCATGTGATTGTGCCCCGGCTCTGCAGCACGGACAGCGTGATGGGCGCGGATATCGCATGCAAGTGGGGCGGCCTGATCAGCTGAGCGGCTGGGCATCACGCAAGCAATAGGCGACGTCAGCGGCGCGCTGTGGCTACGGCAGCAGCATCGCCGGCCCGGTCGTCGGCGGCAAATCCGGCGCGCAGGTCGTTGTGGGGAATGGTTCACTCGTTCATGTGCGACGCGCGGCCAGGTGTGGCGGTCCAGCTGGCAGAGACGAGTGTGGCGCCGAGGTGCAGTGTGACTGACGAAGACTTGACTGATGGTACTGCACCTGCTGGGCCGCTGATCCCCTCGCGGCGAAACTCTCCAGTTAGAGCAGGGCTCGCTGGCGCGACGTCTCGCCCTCATATATGGCCTTTGCGCGCCTTGCGCCGGCCGGGGGACTACGCCTCTGCCGCCTCGGCCCCTCCGGCCTCGCTGCGCTGCGGCCGGCCACAGACCCCGATCTGCCGGTAAGTGACAGCGGACCCCTAGTGTAGAATACAGATATGCATCGCCTGTGCGCGACCGCCGGCCCCTTCTGCGCGCGCGACCAGCGCGGCACAGCAGCGCGACCTGCTCCTGCCGCGCCCACAGCGCCGCGAGGGCCTGCGCGGTCCCCGCGGCCTGTTCGGCCCAGTACGCCTCGTCGCAGCGCAGTTCCGCGACGCGGATCTGCTCGCTTGCTCGTGCGCGGCTGTCTGCCGCCGTGCTTCCTATTCGCGCCTCTAACGCCTCCTCGGCTGCGGCGCGGCGCAAGCTGACCGCGGCGAGGAGCGCGAGCTGCCGGTCCTTCTGCGCCTCGAGCGAGGTTATGCGCGACGCGAGCTCGAGCAGCTGCGCGCGGAGGCGGGCACTCTCCCCGGCGCGCTGGGCGCGGGTTGCGTACTGCGCCAACACTATCGAGGCGGACGCCAGAGCTGCGGTCAGCGCGCATCGCCGGAGATGGGTTGATGGAGGGGAAGGGCAGGGGCAGGGGCAGGGGTCACTCACCGAAGACGAGGTACACCCAGAACACGTCCAGCGCGACGGTCCCGAGGCCCGACGACCAGACGGGGCGCGACTCGCACATCGTCTGCGTTGCGTTTGCGGATCGCCGAGTGATGGGATGTTCGATGGCGAGGGTCTTGATGCGGGGCTATCACGGCCGGCGTCATTTACATTACCGCACTAGGGCAGCACCCAGGACCCAGAACCGTGGGGCTCGCTGCTGCGCGCTGCGCTGGCACGTACCGCGGCCACGAGGCAAGCGTCGCATGCGCCGTATGCGGGTGGCAAACGGTGCCATGCTGCTGGTTCCAGCGAGCACTGGCGCTAACCCAGGCTAGGCGGGTGGAGCAGCACGCTAGCGCGGGTGTAGTCTGATCCGCGCCGCTACGCCAGCCATCGAACGAGAGTGAGCAGGTGTGACCCAGAGCGAGGGAATTCGCGCACCGCCTGCTGCTCGCCTTTGCTGGATCCAGTATCCAGAGCGGTGGATCGCGGTGGACAGCAGCTAGACATGAAGCGGGCGCTGGGTGGAGCGGCGCAGAGAGTGCCACAACTGCCCCCGAGCCCGACTGTGCTCCTCACTCATGTCTCCGCCCGGCTCGCAGGTGCCACCTGTATGCCCGCGGAAGCGCAGAGAAGCACATGCCCGACAGGCCGACAGAACAGAAGCACGGCGCCCTTGTGGACAGAGTTCCGCCCCCAATCAGCCCACTTGTTGGCAGAGTTTGAGCCGCACCGGCCGTGCGCCACCCCATACGTACCCCACCATTGTCCACATCAGCTGGTGTCAGCTCGCGTCAGCCCGCTGTAGCCTTGTTCCCCCGCGCGTCGGCTGCACACTTAAGGTTCGCCGAACAATGCGCAGAACTGGCGCAGAAGGCGCCCCCCGGGCGGGGCGCGGACGCGCCGATGCCGCTCGGGCCTCTGCTTCGCTGCATCAAGCAGACAGGGACGATCGCCACGACGCCAGCGGCGTCACCTCGCATCAGCAGGTGACGCGACTACGCTTGGCGACTACGCTTCGCCCGCCCGCCCGCCCGCCCGCCCGCCCGCTCGCTCACTCGCATTCAGTGGCAATGTCAAAATATGCATGGCACATTCATTCGTTACAGAAGGGGAGGTGTATCGCTACGTATGTCGTCGGGCTCGGGGCGGTCGTGGTCATGAATCAATCGTCAAGGGAATTATGGGTCGTTAGAAGATGGTCGTCACGAGATTAAAAGGATGTAGCACGAGAGAAGAAGAGGGAGGAGAAAAGAATCCGTATGCGTCGCGAGCGCGCGGGGCGTGTATCCGAGGTCGGCGTGAATGGGACAAGGAGCATGCGGTCGGGCACCGGTCCGCTTGTGGCCAGCACGAAGCGGTCAGATGATCACTCGGGCGGCGATCACTACTGGTTGAAGCCCTGGAAGACTTGGCCGTCGGGCCGCATCCCGGGCACGGGGGGCTGCTGCGGGAACTGCGGGTTGTAGTACAGCGGCGTCGTCGCAGGGACACCGCGGGCGTTCTGGTTGAATGCACCGCGGGGCGCGCTGAAGTCCTGCCCAGACATGCCCGGGGACGGGATCACCACGTTCGGGTTGCCGTACTGCTCCTTGCCCTGTTGGGCGAACTGGTTGCGCCAGTCCGAATCATACATCGGCGCCGATTGCCACGACGGGTCGCCGCTGAACGGCTGCGGGGGGAACACGCCCTGCTGCTGAGCCGGCGTCTGCAGGTTCGGGTTCGTGGGCGAGGCGTTCGACGACGAGTGGCCGCCGGCACCCTTGGTCTGAGACTGGGGCGTTCCCGGGGCTGCCGGAGCTCCACGGGAAGAGTTGGGTGGCGACGGCTGCTGCTGCAGCACATCCGGATGCCTCTGCGACGGGGTGGCAAACGAAGCCGAGCTAGGGGACGTGGGAACCGGAGGCGATGAGGTCTGAATAGACATCCTCGTCTCCTGGTCCAAGGTCACGGGGTTGAGGCCCTGCTCGACCCGCCACCGGTCGTAGGTGATCGCGAGATCGTTACCCATGCGCTCCAGCAGCTCCCCAGTCAGGCCCAGCCTAGACTGAAGGATCGCCGACCACTCGCTCGCCGACACAGCCGCAACAACCGAGGTGGCAAAAAAGATGCCCTCGGGCGTGGCCGTCGACGACGGAGGCACCCGAACAACGTTCTGGTGGAAGTTGGACGGAAGCGTGGGGGGATCCGAAGAGTGCACGTCAAAGGTGGCGCCGTCCGGGACGGATGCAGTGCGGCGAGACTGGCGCGGGCGGCGGGCCGTGTTGGACCAGTCGTCGTTGTCGACCGTGACGCCGAGGCCGACAGCGACCTCGCCGGCGTCCGACTTGCGGCGCTTGCTTCCCGATCGCTCCGAGCCGTACCCATAATCGTCGTTGTCGGACGCGTGGCGCGACATCGACTGGCCGTGGTGGTTGAATGCATGGGCGGGCCGATGCTTGGATGCACGCACCGTGCCGTCGCCCGACAGCGAGAGGTTGCTGAACACGGCGGTGTGCTCGTTCCAGGACGAGTCGGACGCAAACCCTGCCATAGTGGGGGAAAGCGAGGCACCGGGAGAGGAGACATCCGAGAGGGACGCCGTGGAGGCGGATGACACGAACGACTGGGACGGCGAGAAGCCCATGCTGAGTGGCGGGATGTTGGAAAAGGACGCCGACGACGAGATGCCCTCGAACGACGAGGTCGAGGTGAAGGAGGAGCGGTCCCCAGCAGGTCGGCCGGCGAACTGCTGGTAGACGTCGCCACTGAGCTGTGCTCTGGCGGCCTCCCGCTTCTCCTTGTCCCTCAGACGCTTGCGGCGTTGACGTTCCCGCCCCATTTCGCGCTTGCGGGCCTTGCGAGCCTCCTCGTCCTCTGCGGTGCGTTGCCTGGGGCCCATGGTGCTCTTGGGAGGGGGTGCGGAGGGCGTGGATGAGGAAGCGGATGGTAGCTTGGGAGCAATGGCCATCACGTTCGGATAAGGCTCGATGGAGACTTGGAGGGGGGATGAGTTGGGGATGTCGGAAGAGGGATGTTGCGATCGAAGCTTGGTTGGGGTAGCGCCGGTCACCTGTACTCCAGGCACATGGTCGGGTGGCGCAATCTCTCCTAGGTCGGGCTGGATGAATTGCTGTGGAGGTTGCTGGTGTGGAGGTTGCCCATGCTGCATGTACTGAAACGGCGCATACATCGGCGCGGTCGTCATGAGCGGTTCTGATCCGTGGCCGTGGCTGTGGCCGTGCGACGAGCCAGACGACGAGGACGACTGGTGCTGGTGGTGCTGGTGCGGATGCTTGGCCGGGCTGGGCGGGACCTGCTGGTACGGCTGGTTGTGCATCCCTCGACGGGTGGCGCTAACCTGCGGCGGTGGGAGTGGGTCAGCGGCGAGTTGTCGGCGGGCGGACCGTGGGACGCGAGCAGAGCAGGCAGGGGTACAAGGAGCAGGAGGCGGGGGGTCCGGCGTGCGTCGGGTCCCTAGAGTCGAGTCGTATATGCACGGGGTGGATGGGGTCGGTGGCCAGACGGATGGAGGGAGCGGCGGGGATGTGTGGAAGTCGTTGCGTTGAAAAACGAAATTGGCCGCCGAGGCTGGCTGGAGTGGTGCGGTTGCGGTTGACGGTACGGGCCGAAGACTACGTTCAAAGACGTCAGGCAGCGGTCACCTGGCCTGGTCTTGGGTCGTGTCTGGGACAGGACTTGTTTGCGCTAGCGTGCTGTGCGGCTCCACCGAATGAATATCTATCTCGGGTGCGTTATGGCGTGTCGAAAAGATAACAGGCAGAGAGATCAATGTCACGCTCGGCGGTCGATATGGGATATATGGGTCTGCCAGCGGCCGGGGCCAGGTCGTATGCAAGACACTGTCCAGGGATTGAGGGGTAGTACCGAAAAGTCGAGCGAGGAGCCGGGACGTGAGTCGCGAGGCTGCCAGCGTGCGCACAGGAGAGGTTGTACGTGTCGAGGTCGTAAACAGGGGGTCGTCCTGGGAGCGAGTAGAGCTGTGGACGAGGGGAGGAGCAATATAGAAGATGGTAGGTCGTTAGATGTTTTCGTAGCAATGTAGCGTGGGCGGGGCGGGGAAGAGGAGAGATCCGTTCGTTTGTGCGTTGGACAGAGAGGAGGTGGGAGTTGGATCGCGGGTTCGGGCGGACGGGAGTCGAGGGGGGGGGCGGCGAGGGTGGTCGGGAAGGGAGGGGGAAGGAGGATGGAGTGGTGGGATGAAAAAGACGGGTGGTTGCTGGCTGGCTGGGAGTTGAATGTTGTTGGGAGGCTGAGTCTGCGGCTGAGTGCGTGCAGGGTGAGGCGAGGGTGAGGCCGGTGAGGGTGGGTGGGGAGCTAGGCTGGGGGCCGGGGGGCAGAGCGAGAGGAGCTGGCCGAGCCAGCATACGACCGCAGAGCGAGCTGCGTGCCTGGCCTGCAAGGGACTGGACTGGGCACAAGCATGGCATGGCGCGCGACCGAGGACGCAGCACGGCACCCGACCCGAGCCCATGTCCATGTTGCTGCGTTGCGTCGTTGCTGGGCCAGACATTCCAGGCACGCCCTAATGCCTAAGTCGCATCATTACTCCATGACCCATTAGCCCCATTCACTGCTGCTCCTAATCTCGCGCGTCCTGCAGGACTCCAGGGCACCCACTCGCGCCCGTATTGTCGAGAGATCTCTTGCATTTCTGTCCACCTGCCATGCAATTGCCAGGGCCCGCCCGCAGCGCAGCCCTTGAAGCATTCAGCATTCACTGCTGTATTAATCCTCCTTCGTCCACACCCCGCCAGGGAACACGCAAAGGGTACGCGACCCAGCACCGGCAGGCTTTCCGGCGAGCGAGCGTCTTGAGCCTCTTGTGCGGGTCGGCGGGTCGCTGCTCGGCATGCCCGGCTCTGCGTCGCGCTTCCGGGCCCTGTCTCTCCCATTTGGCCAGGTCTGACTCGCGATGATGCCATTCCAGGACTCTGCACAGCACGCGATAGGCCCGGCGCCAGCAGAACACGCAGCTCGCAGGAAACAGAACAGGACAGCAGGATCCACAGGAAAGCGGGACAAGGCGCCGACCCTAAAGTCAACTTGGTGCAGGACGCAGGATCTGGGTGGCCGTAATGAATGGCGCCGGTGCCAGTCTAGCGCGGCCGCACGCCGCACAGCGCAGCGCGGATGAGCTGCTGGGCATCCAGCGTCCAGCATGCCAGCACTGTGGGCCCGGCCGGTGCCGGGCCCGGGGTGGGATCTTGGCTCGGCGCGAAGACGAAACCCGACATGAGCAGCTAGGCGAAGCGCAGCCCCGCGCCGTAGGAGCAGGCGAGGCTGCACTGTCCTGGCGCTCAGGCCGTCGTGCACGGCGTGCGGCCGATCTGCAAGCGGCTTTGGGTAATAGCGTCGCGAGGCAGGGCCGGGCAGCGTCCAGGCGACAGCAGGCCGGGCGTGCGGTAGTCGGCGTCGACGACGCGTGCGCTGCGCTGCGCGCTCCGGCATCGCCGCGACATGGTTTGCGCTTGCGCCGGCATGCGCTTTCCTCCCCCCTCTCTCTGCATTCTCTGGGTCCCGGCGATTGGCCCAGCACTTAGCATTTCGGATACTGATCCTGAGCGCCAGGACACAGGAGCGCCCAGGATCGCCCTGCCCCGAGGCGACAGCGGGACTGCCGCTTCCGGCAAGACGCGACGCGCTGGCAAGCTTGCAAGCTCGCAATACCGGCATGGCGTGGCCGCGTGGCGAGCGCGCGGTGCGTGTGCGCGTGTGCTCCCCGCTGCCGTGTCTTGGAGCTTGCTTGCGCTCGAGTTCGCGCTGGGTCGCGGAGCGCGGATGCGGCTCGCACAGTAGAGAAATTGAGTCGCCTGCGCCTGCTTGCGCAGAGGCGCTCGGTCGCCCGAGTCAGCGACGAGCGACGAGCACGAGCACGACGAGCGACGGGACTGGCATGCATGCCATGCTGTACACATGCTGTAATGTTGGCAGGTGGCAGAGGACATGACACGGCGCCCCCTGCTGCCCCTCGCGCATCATCGGCGCGACTGGCGCTGCAGTGGCCACGCCTGAGGCAGAGACCCCACCCCCTGGCGTCCAGACGCCCCCTCCAGCCTGCCGTCATGAGCTCGCTGGCGCTGTGCCGCTGCACCACCTGCGACGCGCACCCCTGCGCCCCTCCGGCGTCATGTCGCAACCTCCTACCTTGCCCATGTCCATGTCCATGTGCGCGGAGATGTCCTCGGGCACCAGTAAGCGACCCGCGGCCCCGCTCAGTCGCAGCGGGCCTGCTGTACTCGGGCATGGCTGGCCGTTTGTCCTCCCCAAGGCGCTCTGCATCAGCTGCGCCTCTCGCTCTGCTCGCTCTGCTAGCTCTGCCGCCCAGACACCGCGCAATGGGAACCAGGCGTACCTGTGCCTCGTGTACCTGCGCCGGGAAGCTAGAAGCCACGCGCGCCCGAATGCCGAGCTGAGCTTGCAGGGGATGCCGAGATCGGGCAAAGCTTGCTCGCTCTGCTGGGCTGGCTGCCGTGATGTCCTGTCAGCTTGTCAGGTGAGTGCGCGAGCGCGTGCGAGCGCGCGAGCGTGCACTGCGTGCGGCTCGGCGTGCCTGCAGACGTTCTGCCTCCGCCCCGGGTCGCGGGTGCAGCCAAGTCGAGCAGCAGTTCGCAGCAAGCAGCATGGCAGGCGTCGCGCGCACAGTAATAGTACGCACGCTGGCACGCTGAATTGGGCGTCGTTAAGGTGTCGGAATCGGAGCATTTCCCCACCAGCGCTGCAGGCGTACGTGCGCTTGCATGGCCGTTGCATGAATTGCGCCCACCGACGCACAGAAAGGCCGCACAGGGCCGGGTTTAACCTTGCGCGGTTGCGGACCGTCGGTTGGGCCGGCCGTCGTACCGTCGTCAATTGCGCTGCTCCCAGCTTCCGCGGACGCCGGGGCGCGGAGCTTGTTCGTCCTCGCTTGCTGTGTGCTGCACCACGCGACGGACGCAGCGTGCATTGCTCGGCCAAGGTGACTTGCCGGGCACGCACGCATGCATCGCAAGGCTGCAGCACCCGGACCCGAGCTCGGGACACGGCATGAGCCTCACCAACAAGATTAGCACTGATCGCCCGGGCAGATCGCCGCACGTGGTGCGCCGTGCCAAGACGGCGCAAGCTCGAGGCTCTGAGGCGTGCAGGACCCGCATTCCGCAGCGAGTCACCAGCACCTTCGTACTCCCCCTTGTTGCCTCGTCTCGGCGCCACTCTGGCCCACTCACGCACTTATGCTGACCGCTGGCCGCAGCGAGGCAGCACGGTGCAGCGGTGGACTCTGGGAACGGCGCCACCACATGCATACACGACGGCCGAGCGGGCCAGACGGCGGGGACACAGGGGACGCCCGGAGAAACGTCGCGAGAACTGTGCCATCTGTGCCAAACTGGAGTGCGCAGCCCCGGCTGGCTACTCACTCGGTACTATTGGTGCTGGATCGTCGCCGTCGGCGGCACAAGGGCCACAAGGACTCGGGCAGCATGGCAGCACCGGGGAGGCGAGGCACGCGAACCGCCGAGGCTGGGCCGGCCAGCGTTCTGCATATGACAGTGGTGCTGCGCCACGGACCACGGAGCGAACGTACCTCGCGGAACGGCAGCGCGCGCGACGCTACGTCCGTGCTCCGTCTCGTACAGCGTGGCGTCGCGATTCCAGCAACGTAAAGTCGTGCTTTCAGTGCGCCCCAAGATCGGGGCGAGGTGATCGGAAGCCTGGGCTGATCGCGCCGTGGACGCTGAGGGCTAGCGGAGTGCGTGGACGCGTACGGCTGTGCGCCACAGCAAGCGCTGCTGCCGTACGACCCGCTGCCGAGATCCAGAGGCGCCACGCAGCGTACCATCCAACTGAGCGATTCAGATAACGTACAGAGGCGCCCGGCTCAGAAACGTAAGGGCGACGTCAGAAGCGCGGATCGCGTGGTCCTCGTGTGGCCGCGCGTCGACGCGTCCACATTGGCATCGGGCCATGTCTGCCCGGGCGTCGCGCCTGCCGCGAGCCGGCAGCCAAGCGCACAAGAGCCCCGTTGCGGAGCATGTGGAGGCCGAGGCGGGCGCTCGGACAAGAGGAGGGACAAAGGGTGTGGCGCCGGGCGCAGTGTGGACTGCGCAGCAGGGCGTCCCTCTGAGCGTCTGACTGGCCTCTGCGCCGCGCGCCGCTTTGTCGGCAGACATTTCCGCCACGCTCTGTAGAATGTCCCTCGACATGACTGCAGACAGCGGAGGTGCCGACGCACCTGTTCGCCGCAGAGAGGGGGTTCCAGCGGACTCAGGCCGAAACGCAAGCCTGGAGACTACGGCTCGTGACTCACCGCGCCGCATACCGCACGCCACGGCAGACGCGACGGGCTGCGCGCTGCGTGCCGGCCGGGAGATCCTCTAGCCACCCTCCGGTGCCATCGCGAATCACGACTGCGCGCTGCGCGCTGCGCGCTGCCGGCTGCCTGCTGCTGCATGCCGGGCCATGCCCGTGGAGCGCGTCAGACTGCTCTCATGTGACACTTGCCCGCATGCATGGTGCGTGCTTGCGCGCAGCCTGCAGCCGGGGATCCCGAGCCGTGGCATGCTGGTGAGACAGCCCGACCCGCAGCCCGCAGCCACGGCCACGGCCAGCACGGCGTGCGGATGCAGGGCCGCATTCGCATTCATTGCGCGCGACGGTGCGTGGTGCGCGGTGGGCGGTGGGCGGTGGGCGGCGGTGGGCTGCTGGGCGCGGCGGGCGCGCTGCCGCCCTGCTCGGTGCATGGTGCATGGAGGGCGCGATGGACGGGCTCGCCGCACGCACGGGTTGAGGCAAGCCGGGTCGAGCGCGAGGGTGGAGGCAGGGGGCAATTGAATTAGCGGAAGCAAAGCGCGTCGAGGTCGCGGGCCAACGGGTGGGCGAGGTGTATTGCGAGCTTAGTGGGTCGGGCAGAGCCATTAGGACAGCAGCAGCAAAGAGGTGGATGTGAATAGGAAGAGGATTAGGGCATTAGGGAGGGAGGGACCGTGCACGCGCGCGCGTGGCAAGGGCAGGGAGGCCATGCAGGGCCGAGCTGAGGCCGCGTGGCGCTGGCCAACCAGAGCGCGGACAGCCTTCTCCTAGTGCGCTGGGCGCTGGGTCGCTGCCGGTCTGCCTGCGCTGCACACTGCACACTGCACACCGCACACCGCACACCGCCCGAGTCCAACGCGCCCGTGCCCGTGCCCTACGTGCCCTGCTGCTCTCCGCCATTCACCCGCCGCCGTACAGCCAGCACCTCCCGGTCCCGGTCCACCGTACACCACGGCCACCCAGCCAGCACCCAGCCAGCCAGCAGCCCAGTCGTCGACTCTGGTCTTGTCCTTCCATCCTGTCCAAGATCCTCTCTTCGCCATCGCCTCAAGCCCCCGTACCACCCACCCTCCCCGCACCCCGCACACACACCCGCCCTCTGCCCCCGCCGCCGTGCATACCCCCGCCAGCACAGCTCCATCGCCCCATCCCATCCTCCGCAAGACCGCCCTCCCCGTCTCCATCTCCCCCCCGGTCCCCCCGGTCCCCGTCCCCGTCCCGTACACGCGTACTACTCATATCCCAACCATCGTGTATCATTTTCCACCGCCCCGCCCCATCACCTCCCCTCCCCACGCCCAGCAGACTCCGCGCCCCCTCAGCCCCGACCCCCGCCCGACCTCCGCACACCGCACACCGCACACCGCCGCCGTCGCCCGCACACGCCAACACGTCAGCGGCTATCGGCGCAGCACCTCCATCCCCCGCATCCCACTCTTCTCAACGTCTCGAGCGTGACCAACCTCATTTTTGCATAACGCCGATTCGATCACTGTCCCTTCTCCCATCCTCCCTCCGTCCCCCCGCCCTCTCCACCCATCATGGCCGCCACTCGCAGCATCAAATGTAAGCATGGGCACGAGAATGCACGCGCGCTAACGGACTAGGCGTCGTAGTGGGAGACGGTGCTGTCGGCAAGGTGAGTGCGCTCCATCCTTGTGTGTGTGTGTGCACCAACCCCCTCGCGACGCGATCGGCGCACAGCACGTACAAAGACAGCCCTGCTCGCTCGCGGACCTCGCGCTGACGCTTCTCCAGACATGCCTGCTCATCTCTTACACGACTAACGCGTTCCCGGGCGAATACGTCCCCACCGTGTTCGACAACTACAGCTCCCAGGTCATTGTCGACAACATGACCGTCAGCCTCGGATTGTGGGACACGGCCGGTCAGGAGGACTACGACCGTCTCCGCCCTCTGTCATACCCCCAGACGGACGTCTTCCTGCTTTGCTTCTCGGTCGTGTCACCAGCGTCCTTTGAGAACATCAGGACCAAGGTGAGCAGACACCGCACCCGTTTCAGAATCATTGGCGATGACCTGGCACTGACTTTTCCCAGTGGGAGCCGGAAATCAGACATCACTGTAAGTGACAAACGCTCGCCGCCTTCAGTGCCAACTGCTGTGGGGGGCATCGACAGAGGGAGATCTGGCACTTGGCAAGCACGGGCGATCGCCCGACATGATGGCTTCCGACGTGGGCTCGGCCTTCAACGCGTCTGCGAATCGCTCCTGTTGGCGGCACGGAACGGATCCTCGGAACGAACGGAATGCTGACGCTGCAGCTCCCGGCACGCCCATCATTCTTGTCGCGACCAAGCTGGACCTGCGCGAAGACCCCGTGGCGATCGAGAAGATGCGCGAGAGGCGGCAACAACCCGTCTCGTACTCGCAGGGCCTGCAGATGCACAACGACATCAAGGCTGCGCGATACCTGGAGTGCTCTGCGCTGACGCAGATGGGTCTGAAGAACGTGTTCGACGAGGCGATCCGCACTGTCCGTAAGTATCCGCTTCCCAAGCGTATCTCAAGATGCTGTGCCCGTTCCAAGCTGATTCAGTTAAACCAGTCAATCCCGGTCGCCGTTCGGGCAAACCTAAGAAGCCCAGCAACTGTGTGGTGATGTGAACACGGCCGCGAGTCCGACGCCGTCGCAGCTGCGCCCGCCCGCTCCGACACTCCTACTACTACAACACTCTCCATATACGACCTCTCCATGTCTTGCTCCTAATACCGGCGATTTTCTTTTCTTTATTGATATACTCTTGCCATCTCAAACTCACGAGCTTGTTTCCGTTCTTGTACTACCACCGAGAGCCTTGCATCCGACCCGAAGCGGTCCTTCCTTGTCCATAGATAGGTTTAACGTGCGCGAGCCCAACGGTCCCTCTCACATATGATGCAAAATAGTTGCAGTAAGTACGTCTGCTGCTGTTCTGCTACATGATACATTCTGGACGGCGTCTACTTGGAGTTGTCGGTGGGCGCCGGCTCCTCGGCGTCCTCAAAGTTGCCCTCGGCGGGCGCACTCCACCCAGCAGGCGGCGGCACGCTGCCCCAGTCGACCTTGTCGAGGAACGCCTGCACTGGGTCCTCCTCCTCGTCGCTGCCCTCGCCGCCGCCCTGGCCCTGGCATCAGCGATGCCTCAGTAGTGCCTCAGTAGGGGCGATACCGCGCGTCGGGCCCGCCGCCCGAGTGGAAGTCGGATCTCACCCTTCCGATCTCGCCGTCGGCTGCGTCGTCGCCGTCGTCGTCGTCGCCCTCGTCGTCGTCCTCCGAGTCGTCCGCGAGGCCGAAGAAGTTGTTCGGCGTGCCGTCCGGGAGCAGCGACGCGTGCAGCGCCGAGCAGCGCGAGAGCGCGGCGAACAGGGGTTGCACTGGGGTCAGCTGAGTCTGCGTGCTGTGTGTCCCCGCTCTCCCATCCTTCCAGCCCTTTGCAAGATGGAGCAAGGAAGGAGAGCCATGGGTAGGGGCACTCACGCTCGTCCTCGGCGACGAAGATGCGCATCTCGGCCAGCGCCAGGAACTCGTCCTCGTCCCCGGCCCCGGCCCCGGCGCTGGCGCCGTTCGCCGGCGGCGAGTCGTCCACCTGGCAGTAGATGTGCGCGGGCGCCGCGCCCGCAGGCGTCAGCGCGTGCAGCGTCAGGTCCGGGTACGCCAGCGTCCAGCCCTGCCCGGCGTCGCCCTCGATCGTGGCGGGGAGGAAGGTGACGGATCTGGGGTCAGCGCGTGCGCGTGTCAGTGGGCAGCAGGGTTCAGCAGCTCGGGCTCCCAGCCTGCCGCTCTGTGCGCTCAAGTCGGCCCTCGGCGGAAAAGCAGTACTCACTGCTCCGTCACGAACAGCGTGCCCTCCGACTTGGCCCACGCGCCCCAGCTCGGGACGTTCATCTCGACCTCGGCGCGCCCCTGCCAGTGCAGGACGGGCGGGATGTCGGCAAAGCTCTGCGGCGTGACGGACGTCAGGTCGTCGTGCTCCGCCTGGGAGACGGAGGGGGGCGGCGTGCGCGTTCGCTCGAGCATGGCTGTGGTGATCAGTGGGAGTGAGGTCACTCTAGCGCGCGTCAACAAATATCGCCTGTCGTACCTCCACCCGCACGCAGGCATATCTGGTCCCGCTAATGACGCTGCTGCGATATCTCCTAATGCCTCCATGTCGAGCACCACGTGCGGCTAATCCGCCCGCTTAGCTCTGCTCGCTACTTTGCCTGCTTTCGCTCGCGGTCCGGACGTACCTGGCCAAGCAGCTGCTCGGCCGCTCCGGGCTGTCTCCGAGTTTATGACGACGTCGGTTTTCCCATCGCCCTCTCTCACCACAAAAGCGCATGCACAAGGACGCCTGAGCCATGCCGCTCAAGCTTCCCGCGCCGATACTCCACCTCGAGGCGCTCTTCCGCCCGTCGCTGCTCCGGCCGGACATCAAGGCCGCGTCCGTCGACAACGTCGACTGGGCCGGGCTCCGGCGCGCGGGCTGGAACGCCGTCGTGATTGACAAGGACAACTGTCTGGTGAGTTGGGGTCGATCGGGCCTGCTGGCCGAGCCGCCGGAACCCGCAGAGTAGCCAGAGTTGGGCCCGGGATCCGTCGGCTGGCTCGCGCGAGCCAGCCTGTGCCGCCCTTGGCGCTGGACGCGCGCTGACACCAGACCCTGCCCAATGTGGACAAGCTGTGGCCGCCGTTCGCGCCCGGGTGGGAGGGCTGCAAGCGGGCCTTCCCTGGGCGGACGCTGATCGTGTCCAACTCGGCCGGCAGCGCAAAGGACCGGGGCGGGATCGGGGCCGAGTCGCTGTCGATGTCGCTGCAGGCGCCGGTGCTGGCGCACCGGCGGCCGAAGCCCGCGTGCGCGGCGGACGTCATCGACTTCTTCCGCGGGCGCCTGCCGCTGCGGACGGGGCGGGAGCTGAGCCCTGCGATCCAGGCGGCGGCGCAGGAGGAGGACGCGGCCGAGCGCTTCCTGCTGGACCGGTGGCGGGGGGACGTCGAGCGCGGCCCGCTGTGCGGCGAGCTGCAGCGGCCCGTCAAGGAGGGCGACGACCTCGAGGCCAAGATGGTCGCGGCGCAGCACGCCGGCGCGGGGCGGTACAACTCGGAGCCGGCGCAGCCCGAGAAGGCCGAGGACGAGGCGGCGGCGCGCAACGCCGCGGGGCGGGACGCGCGGCGCAGCGCGCACGACAACGAGGTCGACGAGGCGGCGCAGCGCGCCGAGCGCGAGCGCACCCACAGGTTCCCCGCCACGGCCGACGGCGCCGCCGAGCCGCTGCGCGTCCTCGTCGTCGGCGACCGCAAGTTCACCGACGTGCTGCTCGCCCGCCGCCTCGCGCTGTATCCCGACGTCGTGGCGCTGAGCATCCAGACGACCGAGCTGCCGCAGCCGCGCGACGTCACGCTCCTCCGCAGGCTTGAGGACCGCCTCGCAGGCCCCAAAGAGGACCCCGCCGGCGCGCCGTGGGACGCCTACGTCCGCGTCGACCCGCCGCCCCCGCCCCCGCCCACGCTGCGCGAGCGCCTCTCGCCCACCTACCTCCTCGCCGAGCCCGGCCCCCCGGTCATCTGGTACGACCCGCGCTCCTGGCGCTGGCGCCCGATCCTCGCCGCGGCGCTCAACGGCCTCGGGCGCGGCATCGCCTGGCTGTCCGTCGAGGGCGCGCGCGCCGCCAAGGAGGCGTCGCGCTGGAGCGTCGCCAAGGCCAAGGACCTCAACGAGCAGCGCAAGGTGCGCGCCGCTGAGCGCCAAAGGGAGCATGCCGCCAAGGCCCACGAGGACAAGGTCGAGATGGTCGACGAGAAGAAGTCAGAGCAGGACGAGCTCCGCGCACTCCTCCAGCCGAAACAGGCCGTCAAGGGCCCCGCGACCGAGACGGTCAAGCAGACAGAGGCGCACATCTAGACGGACCATCGCATGCATTTTTAGCTTACGCAAAGGCATAGAGGCAGGCAGTCTAGTGTCTGTCGTGCTTGGTACTGGCTCTCCGCTGGTCTGCAGCATCGATCGAGCGCGCTATACACCCGTCAGTAGGCTCTTCGGTGTCTCGCTCGGAGTGCAGATGGGAATCTAAAATACATGGTGGGTACTTCTTCTATGCTTCTACGGGGGCCTCCTCCTTGGCCTCTTCCATCACTTCGGCGGCCTCCTCAGCGGCAGGCGCCGGCTCCTGGTTCTCCGGGACGACGGGCTCCTCGTCCGGCTGCAACGCCTCGGCGAGGAAGCCGGGAATCATGCGCTCGACGCGGGGCGCGCTCGCGTTCCAGAGCTCAATCTGGTCCTGCGTCCGCGTCTCGCCCTTCGCCGGCGGCGGCACGAGCAGCTTGCTGCTGTACATGACGAGGACGACGTTCTTCAGGCTCTCGGCGACCTCGTTCAGCATGTCGCGGTCACCGCGCATGAAGCGCTCCAGCTTGTCGAGCACACGGACAAACTGCGGCCCGACGACCGACGAGCCCGTGAGACCGACGACGTACTGCAGGAACACCTTGCACAGCAGCGGCGCCGCGCGCAGGCGCATCTCGATCGCACCCTGCGGGTCCCGGTCGTGCACCTGTGGCTTGAGCAGCTCGTCCAGCACAGGGAACAGCACGCGGTCGAAGATGATCGGCAGCGTGTCCGCGTCCGCGGCCATGAGCTGCGGGCTGAGAAGGAGGCGCTGCAGGTAGCCGATGGCGCGAGAACGGATCTCGCGGTGCCCGTTCACGCACTGCTTGCTGATGACGAGCAGCGGCGGCAGCCAGAAAGTGTTGAAGGCATCGCGGCTCGTCTTGCCGCTCCTTTCGATGAGGCCGGGGATCAAGTTGCGAAGCTCGTACAGCGAGTCCAGAGCGGTGAGGCCACGCTCGAGTGTCGGGCCGAGAGTCGCACGGACGTCGGCTCCCCCGCGGCGCGAGGGTTGGCGCGACGCAGCCGCGGCGCCGGCGGCAGTGGCGAACTCGTCCAGCAGCGCGACGACACCGCTGAAGTTGTCGGTAGTAAGGCCAGGGTGGGTGCCCGTAACCATCTTCTGGACGATAGACATGGTGACCTTGCTCGCCTCGGGGTGAGCGACAGTCGCGCTGAACAGCGCGAGGATGAGGCCCCACTCAGTCTGGGACTTGGCCACACCGGCGTCCTTCTCCAGGATGCGGGCGACACCAGCCATGAGCTGCTCAGATACACTGTTCAGCACAGTCGACGGCAGAGAACGAAGGACGTCCAGAGCGATGTACAGCTGGTCGCGAAGCTCAGACTGCTCAGAGACTGCGAGACACAGCCGGAGGAGACCGACGACCGCACGCTCGATCAGAAGGTCGGGATAGCTCTGCGCCGAGTTCAGAAGCGCCGAAATGTACTCGAAGATGATGGGCCACGACTCGGCGATGTGCTCCTTGCCGTGGGCCGCCAGGGAGACCATCATCTCGAGGTGGAAGGCACAAGCGGGGTCGTACGGGAGCTGGCCATCGAAGTGACGGGGTCCATCGGGCGTCTCGCGAGGCGCAAGGCGCTGGGTGGTACGAGCTTCAGCCAGCTGGCGGATGGCCCGGAGCGCAGGGATGAGAGAGTCGACGCCGAGAGTCAGAATCTCAGCATACAGCTCCTCAAGTCGACAGGATGCGAGAGAGTCCACGGCGACGAGCGCATTCTCAATGTCCTCCTCGCTGGCCTCAACAACCACGGGGTCATTGGTCTGGCCGTACGGGCTCAGGAGGTAGGATGACAAAGTGGACAGCAGACCGCTACCCTCGGGTCGCCGCTCCGGAACAGGCGTGGCTGCCTTGAGGGGGATGGTGGAAGTTCCCGCGAGGAAGTCTTCCATTAGGAGCATCTCCGACGGAAGGAGGGAGTGAAGGAAGAGCGTCTGGAACATCTCAAAGATGAGGGGCCAGCCTTCACGGATATCGTTGCTGTTGCCATTCGCGATGGTAAAGAGAACGACTGTCGCAAGCTGGGAGCGGTAGCTCTGGCCAAAGTGGATGGCGAGGGGTGAGACGGTGAGGGTGACACCGTCGCGCTCTGCCGTCGGGTAGTTGCCCATCTGGTAGCCTTCCGCGGTCTCGTCGAGCAGGCCCGTAGCGGGTGCTAGCGACTGGACGATGTTGTCGAAGACCTCTGGCATGTTGAAGTGGCTGGCGAGCGTGGCGCACTGCCTGAAGCCTGTAATAGCATGCTGGATGACGTGCTCGTCGGCTGAGGACATCATGAAGGCGTAGGCAAGCGAGGCCATCATCGGTCGCCAAGACATCTTGAACATCTCGCGGTCGAACTGCGCAGTGTTGCAAGCGATAGTGAGACCCGCCGTTCGAGAGCGCTGCATCAGGGTCTTCCACGCGTAGTCAAAGCCGTGCTGGCCCGCGTGCTCCTCGGGAAGAATGATCTCGCGCTTGCGGATGCTGTCGTGGATGGCGGTGAGGTAGTCCGGGTCGAAGTCCTTGCCGTCGTTGCATCCTCGAACGTTGCGCTTGTAGTCCTCGATGGTCATGCGCTTCCGGTTCTGAGGGTTGTGCAGGTCCGTGTTGAGCATGATCACCGAGTACGCCAAGACATAAACCGCGTCCGTGGAAGCAATCTCCGGTGGGTTGAACGAGAAGAAGTGGTCCGCAAACACCTCGGTGATGCGACCAATCGGCTGAGCTTCACCGGGCAGACGGAAAGTCTCGAGCATCTCACGCAGAGCGTCCGCGATCGTCTTGCCTTTGAAGTCGAACAGCCCTATGAACTCCTTCAGCAGCTCGATCTGATCCGGCCGTGAAATGTAGTCACCGAGCTCGCGCTTGTCCAGTCGGCTCGAGGACTTGAGGAAGCGAGCAGTCGCTCGCCGCATGCGGTCTTCGTCGGTCCCGGGTCCATCGTCCGGCACGATGACGCCGTTCTTGCGAAGGTACTCCAGGCCAACCTTCGGCTTGACGTTGAACTGCTCGATGCCAGCAATGAGGACAGCCTTCCTGTCCTTGTCCTTGGCGAGCTCCTCGACCGGAACCGCGTTGGACGGCCAAGGCTCATCACCAAACTCCAGACGCGACGCCATGGAGCCGATGAACGAGAGAAGAATCTCCAGGCAGAGAAGCTGGGAGTTGTCCAGGCCATCAAAATGCGTTGATCCGTCCTGCTTCGGAGGACCAGCGGGGAAGACACCCCTGGTGAGGAAAGCGATCAGCCGCTCGAATATATCCTCGCTGTCCGTCGAGCAGTCGAAGTTGACGTAGCAGTCAACCATGAAACTGGGCCGAGTGGCAATCTGTGCGAGACTCTCGAGCCACAGCTCCTTCGACTGTGCCGGCATCGGGGGCAGCATAGCATACGGCTTAGGTGTAGAGGTCGGTGGGGTGTGGGACTTGTCGCCCTCAACGCTTCCGTCGGCGCCAACAGTTGGCCGTGGTGACGTCGGCCGAGAGATGTCACGAAGGTGAGGAGGAAGTGGTGACGGTGTCGGCGGGGTGAGGCGGTCAATGAGGTAGGACAGGAAGAGCTCCAGCTGCGGCTTCAGATGCGGAAGGAGTGTCGCAAAGAGAGTCGACGTCGTGCGTAACGAAGATGTAAGGAGAACCGGCGAGTCGGCGCGCGTCAACTGGAACAGGTAACGGCAGCCTTCGTCCCGCACACCCTCGCGCAGCTCGGGCCAGGTGCCGATGGACTTGCCACCAACCTCCAGAGCAGCGTTCAACACAGCCAGAGCCGACATGCGCATGGAGTCGGTGTGCGCTTGGTCTGTCGGGTTGAGAAGCGCGATAAGAACACGGAGTAGTTCTAACATGGTCGGAAGGCCGTAAGGAAGGAACTGAGGCGGCTCGGGCTCGTCGGCCTCGCTGGCAGCTGGCGGCGGCTTCACCGTCTCGGCAGCCTTTCCGAGCAATGACGGCTCGCCCTCGTCCTTCTTCTCCACCGCTGGCTCCTCCTCGCTGTCCTTCTCCTCCTCGACGGGAGCCTCTTCTTTCGACTCTTCCTCGGCTTGCTCCTGAGCCTTGGCCTCTTCCTCGGCGATCTCCTTCTGCGTTGCCACAACGACGGTTTCCTTCACTTTGTCGGCGTCCGAGCGCGACTTGAGCGCCAACTCCACGTCTTCTGGGCGAAGCGACTTCAGACGCAGGAACGTCGTTCGCGTGATTGCTTGGACACAAAGCTGCGCAGTGCCTCGGAGACCCTCGCTCAGACGTCCACGGGCGAGCATGCCCAGTCCGACCTCGAGAAGCTCACAGACACCCTCGTCACCCATGTGGTCGAGAAGGCTTTGCGGAACGGCGGTCGTCCCAGCCCTGCTGGGGAGGGTCGGGATGGTGAGGGCCTCGATAACCCTCAGCAACCGCAGCAGAACGAGTTCATCCTGCTGGGGAGAGCTCGAAGGGAAGCGACACTGTGCCAAGGCGGCGGTAACATGGGCCAGTGCGATCTGGAGGGGCGATGCAGGGCTGATAACCGGTGGCTTGTTGGCTGGGAAGTAGAGGGGAAGAATGTGGAGCGACAACGAGTGAAGCGAGGTCAGCGACAGACTGGTGATCGGGCCAGACGTCAGCGGCGAGCGGACCAGTGCAATGAACGGATCGACTATGTCCAGCGGCGTCAGGGTTGTAATGTCGACCACGCCGGCCAGCGACCGCCGGAGCTCGACGAAGCCGAGCATAAGGTCGCCTTCGTCGTCGGAATGCCGTTTTCCTTTCATTAACGGGGAGACGCGCTTTCCTCGAGCCGAGACAGACGGCACGCCGGCGCCATACGCAGAGTTCGAAACATGAGCCCAGCGCTGATTTCGGCGCATGGCAGACGTCACCGTCTGGATCTCCTGCAGGAGGAGGGTGACCGGGGAGAGGTCGAGGTCGAGCGTCGTCATGGTGGCGCGGAGTGCTCGGCCTCGTTGATTTCGATAGCTGTATCGCTCGTAAATGAGTTCGATGACACGTACCTCGGACACGACAACAGACGCCGATCGGCGGTGGACGTGCTGGGTGCCGGTAATGCCGGAATCTTTTCCACGTGCTCACTGCATCATTCTATCAAAGCCCCCCACATACCCTGAACGCGCGTTGCACAACGCTGACGACAGAGCCAGTGACGATGGTCAACTGCAATCTAGACTTCGCCAACGAGCTCAAGCACTCTCCCATCACCTCAACATGGAGTGCTCGTTTGGCATCACAGGTGAGTAGACCGCTTTGCTTTAGTATGGCAGCAACTGACGCAGTTCATTTCTTCTTCAACCTGCTCCTCACTCTACTTCGATGACGCATGACACATGATATTCTCATCAACAGGCAAGGACTATGTCCTCCTCGCATCAGACATGACCGCGGGTCGTTCCATCCTGCAGTTCAAGTCCGACGAGAACAAGATCAAGGCCCTCGGACCCCACCTCGCCATGGCTTACGGCGGAGAGCCCGGAGACACGAACAACTTCGCCGACTACGTCGAGCGTAACGTTCGCCTCTACAACATCCGACACAACCACCCCCTCCTTCCCCATGCTGCCGGAAGCTGGATCCGCCGCACCCTTGCCGACTCCCTCCGTTCCCGTCGCCCGTATGCCGTCAACCTGCTCCTCGGCGGATACGACACGACGACAGACATCCCGCATCTCTACTGGATCGACTACCTCGGCACGAAGGCCACTGTCTCGTACGCCGCCCACGGCTTCGGACAGCTCGTCTGTCTGTCCACGATGGACAAGTACTGGACGGAGGATGCCGACAAGCGTGAGGGTGTGGAGACGATCAGGAAGTGCATCGACGAGGTCAAGACCCGTGAGTATCGCGAGCAGCCACACTGCTTGTCACTCCCCGCCAAGCTGACCCTCAGGTCTTACGGTCAAGTTCGACTTCAACTGCATCATGATCGACAAGCACGGAATCCACCAGGTCGACCTGTCTTCGGAGGACCCCATCACCGCTATTGACGCGTTGGTCGCTGCCGCGGAGGAGAAGGCTGCCCAGGTCGCCGCCCAGGACCAGGCTCGTGGAGAGGTGCCGGGAGTTCTATAGACGTAAGAAGACAAATGTACAGATTACAGCAGGCAGACCAATGTTACATGGTATAGTACAACATATAGAGGCGATTATAGGAAGCGAACGGCGCGTGCACGTCTTATTCCTCTTCGTCCTTCTCGAGGCTCTGCATGATGCCCATGGCCTTCACAAGGAAGGGCCGGATCTCACACAGCTCCAGTGGCGTCAGGTTCGTGACCTGAAGGTACCGTCCCCGCATGACACCCTCAGACTGCAGACCGATGCGGATCTTCGCCTGGCGCGTCTCGCGGATATCCTTCAGTAGTGATCGCAGAGTGGCAGGCTGGGAGAGGTCGTCGGGAGCGCTGCAGGGTCAGCTCCAGTCACGCGTGTCAGCTCACACGTCGAGTAGCACCTTGGCAGTTTCGACGAAACGGCGAGGTAGCGGTTCAAAGCCCTCGGCGTTCTCTCGCTCCTTCTTCAGCAGCAGGGTGAGCTTGTCTGCCGGTCAGTTCGGCGTACTCAGGAGGTGACTCACCTGGGTTCAGCCAGTCAGGCGCCACTATTCTGCACTTCCTCTTGCGCTTCAAACTCAAAGCCAACCACAGCGGCACAGTGGCCTTGCTCGGCGGCGTGAAGGGACCGTAGATGCCAGAGATCAGGCGGACCTTGGACATGGAGAAGAGGGGCACGATGTCGATGACCTCCTCCTCGGCCAGGAACGTGTGCTCGTCCGGCGTGAGGCCAGACTGGAGATGTTTCGGAAGCGCCATGACGACTGTCGGTCTTTGTTGTCGACGGCCGTCTCGGGGTTGGACTGGCGCGCTGCTGCAGGTTGTTGACAAAACGACCTTGATTTCTGGGCGAGCAGATGGTCATGACGCGTGAGGACCTCAGACGCGCTAAGCTTCAGGGCACACGTGGCTCTGGTCCCGCCGTGAAATGTCGATCCCGCGCTGCCCTGCTACCCGCGGAAAGTCGCCACGATCGACTTCAGATCCTCAGAACTCTAAACCACCCTCTTTCTTGGAAGTTCACATCGTTTCTCGGCCAGCTCAATCGCAGGATGGGTTCGCTGAGCAAACCGCGCGACGAACGCGGCCAGTTTGGTGAGTTGCGGCGCTTGGTGAGGGTTAACTGACATCAGCAGGCCTGCCTCGACGCGTCTGGTACATCATTGGGGGCTGCTTCACTCTTTTCTTCCTGTCCCGACTCTTGATCTGTGAGCAAACCCAGTATGGTCCAAACTAACGGTAGCCTCTCCCAACGCGGTTCCCGAGGGACACTACACCGCGCCGACCGGCCTCCTCACGGCGAAGGACTACCTCAATGCCTCCACATCAGACCCTGCGCCGTTCGACTTCTGCCCTGTGTTCGGCCCCGGCGATGCGATCGCCCAGAGGCGAGGACAGATTGCGCTGCTCAAGTCCCGCGTTCACATCGGCACTGGAGCGCGCCTCCAGCGGGTCATCCAGAAGGCCATGTCCGGCCACCCGGTGACCATCAGCGTGCTTGGCGGCTCGATCTCGGCCTGCCACGGCGCCGGCGACGACCCCCTGTCGCCCCGGTGCTGGCCCAGCAAGTTCTTTGAGTGGTGGAACTCTGTATTTCCCCACCCTCTCAGCGAGCTTACGAACGGCGCCGCTCGTAGAACCGACTCGGCGTACTTTGCGTACTGCTCCAACCACCACCTCCCTGACGAGACGGACATTGTGATTCTCGAGTTTGACGCTTCTGACCCCTAGTGAGTTGACTTCCTCATTTCACCAGCTGACCTCAGCGACCCTCGCTGGATGGACCACTTTGAGCTGCTTGTCCGTTCCATTCTCCTCCGCCCTGAGCAGCCGGCGGTGATCCTGCTTGGCCACTTTGCGCCGCAGGTGCTGATCCAGAACGGCTTTGCCGGTCCCGAGCTGCTCCACGACATTGTGGCGCAGTATTACGACGTCCCCCACATTAGCGCAAAGGGCACGCTGTACCACGAGTACATGCTGGACCCCGAGGGCACGCGCCGGAGCTACTACTCGGACATGGTGCTCGCGTCTCCCACCGGCCACGACCTCATGTCCGACCTTCTCATCTCGTTCATGCAGTCGCAGATCTGCTCTGGCTGGAGCACGACGATGGGCCACGCGTTCGACGTGCCGTACATGGGTGCGCAGGCAGCGTCTGCGCCCGAGTCGGACGTGGACCTGGACGTGCAGGCGGGCGGCGTCGCGGCGCAGAGGCGTGCGCTGCGTGTGCCCAAGGCGCGGCTGCACTCGCGGCCGAGCGACATCCTGACGTTCCGGGAGGTGTCGCCGTCGTGCAACATGGCGAACCCGCTGATCAACCCGCTGCCGCCGTGCCACTTCTACGGGCACGGGTGGACGGCCGAGCACAAGGTGACGATCGAGGAGGAGGAGAACTACTGGCAGAGCGAGACGGTGGGCGCCAACATGCGGCTGCCGTTCAAGGCGTCGGCGGGCGAGGTCGCCATCTACTACTACCAGTACCCGCACAGCGTGCCGGCGGGGCGTGTCGCGTGCTGGGTCGACGACGACTATGCGAACCGCGTCGAGCTCAGCGGCAACGCCAACGTCGAGGACACGGTCACGACCATCACGAACATCAACGACAACGTCGCCGCCGGCGAGCACTACGTCGAGTGCGTCATGCAGGGCACCAAGCACGGCGCCAAGAGCCCGCCCTTCCGCATGCTCGGCGTCTTCTCGACCTAGAGACAGTGTATTAAAACTACTAGCAACTTTTATAGAGCGCATGGATCCGGGTTTCGTTTAGCTTTTGTGGCGGCAGGTGGTGATCTTTGCACGGCCAGGGGCTTGGTATGGCTGGGGTAGGCACTGCGGTCAGCGGAGCGCGGAGCTGGGTCAGACGGCGTGCGGCGTGCTGTGCAGCGTAGGCGCAGAGTGTGCAGGACTTGCTGCCGACCAGAGGACCGGAGCCGCGGCGCTAGCTCTAGGACGAGGGGGATGGAACGTCAAACGCGCCGATAAAACGACGGTCATCCTACCCCTCGAAGATCAGATAGCGATAAGCTGACGCAGGCGGTGATGCAGATGGCAGATGGTGCCGGTCGGCATGTCGCGATCTGGCTGTTACTCTCGCTGGGATCGCTCAGGCTAGCAGGCTCAGGCCGCAGGAACGAGGCTCGAGGGTCGGGACGAGCAAGGGCGCGCGCGCAGGCATGCTGTTCCCGCAAAGTCAATCGCGTCTGCGCTCGCTGTCAGGATAGCGCGCGGCGGGAGCCCTGCGCTGCCTACCGGCGCCTGCCAGAAGAAGCAATCTGTCTCGGTTGCGCGCCCAATGCATGCACCACGGACCCGTACGCCTCCCCTCAGCCGTATCCCTTCCGTCCGGCAGCTGGCGCGCCCTTGCTCGCGCCGGGCCCTCGCCCTGCGCCCTGCGCCCTGCCCTATGCACTTCAGCGTTGGGAGACTGCCATTTGATCGAGGAATAGAGTTTGCGCATTGTTAACACACCACTCGAAGCGCTTTCAACGACGCTCCATAGATCGGTGGTCCAGACTGAAGAGTCGACTGTGCATGACGGCGTACAGGCGCGCAGACGCGATGAGAAAGTGGTGGTGCTAGATTCCAATTCGCAGCCTCTGTCACGAGCCGAGGGGGCCGGGGCCGGGGCAGGTGCAGGCGTAATGCATGGCTACTGGCTGGAATCGTAATCGTAATCGGATGCATTAGCGCGCGAGGAATGGAATGACGTGGCTGCACGAAGAGGAGGGCGGACGTCAGTCGATAGTCTACAGGCGCGTCAGTCAGGCCAGGAGCAGCAGAGCAGCGTCAGGACACGACGGCCCAGGGCTCGACGCAGCCCTGCCAGTGGCCCAGTGGGCGTTGGCGCGGGCGCGTCATAGCACGGCTCACCCAGCAGCCAGCGACCAACTCTAGATGAGCACTGGTGGTGCACTGGCAGCGCATTCCATCGTATGGCCAAGCCGGCCCAGGACTGTCGTACCGTACCTGGGCCATGGCCAACGGAGTCAACCAGCCAGCCCGTCAACCCACATCTCACTGCACTGCACTGACGCCGTATCCAGTCCACCGCTGTGCCGCGCCGCCAGGACCACTGCAACCACCACCTTCCTCCATCCTCGATCCTCCTCCCGTCCCTTCCTCTCTCACCTCCATCGCATCGTCCCTCCTCACCACGCCTCCACGACACCCCACCTTCCTTCGCACAACCATCTAGTCACTCCCTCCCCTACCCTCTCTCAGTTCTCCATCGGTACTCTCCGCAAAGCCCGCCGTGGCCGTGGCGGTGCGCTCGCTCACTTCCAAGGTTAGTCGTTTCGCAGCAGCACCCACACCCCACACCCTCACCCTCATCCACACCACCTCCCAACCAACAACAACGTAAGCTGGTTACCGAAACCTTACTCGCACCGTGTCACTTGTCACTCTCCACCACCCACACCTTGCCCCGTCAACCCCTCTTGGCACCGAACCATTGTCCACACACACACACACTACTACTACTACTCACTCGTCCAACGACCCGCCGTTCTACCGCTTTCGGCTCCCGCTATAGCCTCCCAGTTCGCCGTCCCATCTCCTCCACCCCCTAACACGGTCCAAGCACCACCGTCCTCTCTCGGCCCTAGAGTCGTCCGTCCCTCCCCTGACAACCGCAACCAACCACCACCACCCACCGCAAACGACACCGTACTGACCCCGTCACCCAGCTTTCACTCTCAGCACATTCCTGCGCAACCCGTCTCCGTCTCCCCAATGGCCGAGACCCCGGACTCGTCGGCGGCGGCGGCCGCGGCGGCCGCGCCCCAGCAGCCGAGCCGCCAGTCCTCGCTTGCGCCACCCGACGCTAAACTCCAACGCGCCAACTCGTCCTCGTCCAGTCGCAGCAGCAACGGCACCCGCCGCGGCCACAGGTCCCCCGGCACCTCGGCCTCGGTCTCCCGAAGCAACTCATACTCATCGCAGGGTCCAGGTGAACGTCGCTCTAAGAATGGCAACACCACCACAATCAGCGGAGGCACCAGCCTGGGTGGAGGCAAGGCCGCCAAGGAGGGCGGAGGCGGCCAGAAGGGCAAGCTCCAAAGAGCCGACTCGCGCTCCTTGCACCGAAGGTCCTCGACCCGTGGTCAGAGCCAGCAGATCCAACCTCAACAGACCCCCTTACGCCCAGCCTCGTCCAACGCGGACAAGGACAAGGAAAAGGAATCAGGAGGAACTGCGACCCAGTCTTCTCAGGCAGCTGCTGCCGACGCCCAGGTTCGTTCTATCCACACCACCATGTCTCCTCCGGTCACTGCGATGGAGGCGGCGGTGAATGCGGCGACTAAGAAACATCATGAAACTCACGGCGAGGATGCGCTAAGCTCGTTGCAGCGCATGATCTCGGATCTCAAGGCCATCTCCCCCAGCAACTCGCAGCCCGGCTCCCGCTCAGCCAGCGGCAGCCAGAAGGACAAGTCATCAACAGCCGCCTCGTCGCCCGTCACCATTCCCATCTCGGCCGGCAACAAGTCTGAGTCGACCAAGCTCAAGGCCGACGCCCCGACCTTTACTCCCGGCTCGTTTGCCTCTGGCACGTCCCCCATTTCCCCTTCTGCGCCCAGCATCAGCAGCGTTGGTTCTGCTCCTCGCTCCTCCATCTCTGCCGCTGAACGCGCTGCCAGGCGTCAGTCCGCCAACATGTCGGTCAGCTTCGGCCAGCCCTCGATGAGCCTCGGTGGCCTTCCTCCCCATTTCCCTCTCGCCCCCTCCGAGTTCCCCGGCAGCACCCAGCCCGGTGGCGACGAGTTCACAGGCGACATGTTCCAGCAGCAGCAGCAGATGCTTGCCGCCCAGCAGCTCCAGCTCCAGCTCCTGCAGGCACAGCTTGTCCAGCAGCAGCTCGCTGCACAGCAACAGCGCGACCAGGGTTTCATTGCCCCTCGCTTCCAGGCCCTCGCCGCCCAGCGTGCTGCCGTCCAGCAGCAGCAGCAGCAGACCGCCCAGCTCGCCGAGGCCCAGCGCCTCTTCGAGATGCACCAGCAGCAGCAGCAGATGCTGCTCGCACAGCAGCAGGTCGAGAGCGGCCAGGCGCCCCCCGTGTTCGAGGAAGACTCGCCCGAGCCTACGCCAGCCAGCCTGGGCCCTACCGGCCGCCCTCAGCTGAACCCTGGCTTCACCTTTGGCAAGCGGAGGGAGAGCGCGGTGGAGAAGAAGCCGCGTCCGTCGTCCATGTTCGTCAACCGCGAGGAGGCGGCTACAAGCCTTGCCGGGCTTGCTGCACGGGCCCACAAGCGTGCTGGCAGCGAGATGTCTTCGGCTCTCGAGGAGCAGGTGAGTTTTCGGAACGCTCCTCATGTGACTGACTCTCCAGCTTGAGCTCCAGAAGCAGATCGAAGCGCTCCAGGCCAAGCAGAAGGCTCTCATGAACCAGGACCGCGGTGACAGCCAGTCGCCTCCCATCTCGGACCTCGGTGCATCCCTCAGCAAGCAGCCTGGCGGCCGCCACCGCCGCACGCACTCCAACGCGTCGCAGTCGTCTGCGGCTGGTGACACCACCTATGGCAACCTTCTCAGCCCCCGTGAGCAGCCTCCGATCGCCCGTTCGTTCGGCGAGCCCTCGCCCGTCTCTGGCGGCCGCCCTCAGTCCATTTCCATGGGCCACGGCCGCCGCCACAGCGTCAACACCTACAAGGGTGGCTTTGGCGAGTACGTCGAGGACGGTGGTTCCATCTCCTTTGGCCACAACCGCGGTGGCTCTCGTGCAGGCTTCGAGTCCGGCAACTGGCGTATTAACGGTAACGGTTCGTCGACGACCGACCTGGCTTCTGCCCAGGCACAGCTTGCATCTCTCGCCCAGTTCCGCGCGGCCGCCGGCAGTGGACACGCCAAGATGCCCTCCTTCAGCTTCCCCAACATGCTCCCCAACCTCCTCGTCGCCACGACGCTTCAGAACCCGTCGGGCCAGTCCTCGCTGTGGCAGCAGCAGCAGGCGTTCCAGATGCAGCTGCAGCAGAACCAGCAGGGTGGTGGCGGTCCTCAGCGCAAGTCGTTATTCGCGCCGTACCTGCCCCAGGCCTCTCTCCCTCCCCTTCTCAGCGCCGGAAAGCTCGTCGTCGGTATTCTTCGTGTCAACAAGAAGAACCGTTCCGACGCTTACGTCGCGACCGACGTGCTCGACGCCGACATCTACATCTGTGGCTCCAAGGACCGCAACCGTGCTCTTGAGGGCGACATTGTCGCTGTCGAGCTCCTCGACGTCGATGAGGTCTGGAGCACGAAAAAGGACAAGGAGGAGAAGAAGCGCAAAAAGGAGGAGAGCTACGACTACAAGCCCCACGGCAACAAGAAGCAGGAGAAGAAGAAGGACGACATCGAGGTCGAGGGCCAGGGCCTGTCCCTGTTCGAGGACGAGGAGGTCAACGACGACACCAAGCCCACCTACGCTGGTCACGTCGTTGCTGTTGTTGAGCGCATGCCCGGCCAGCTCTTCTCGGGTCAGCTCGGTGTTCTGCGTCCTTCCTCGGCCGCCACCAAGGAGAAGCAGGAGGCCGAGCGTCGCGAGCGCGAGGGCGACAAGGCTCGTGCTGCCCCTGCCGAGCCCGAGCCCCGTCCGAAGATCGTCTGGTTCAAGCCGACTGACAAGCGCGTTCCCCTGATCGCCATTCCCACGGAGCAGGCCCCCAGCGACTTTATCGAGAACCCTGAGGCCCATGCCAACAAGCTGTTTGTCGCGACCATCAAGCGATGGCCGATCACCTCGCTCCACCCCTTCGGCACCCTCATCGAGGAGCTCGGTCCCATCGGCGACTGCGAGGTTGAGTCCAGCGCTATCCTCAAGGACTGCAACTTCCCCACCGAGGAGTTTGCCGACGTCGCGCTCAAGTGCCTTCCTCCTCAGCCCTGGACCATCCCCGAGCGCGAGCTCGAGATTCGCGAGGACCTCCGTGATGAGTGCACCTTCACCATCGACCCGTCTGGTGCCCGCGACCTCGACGACGCCCTCTCCATCAAGACCAACGACGATGGCACCTACTCGGTCGGCGTCCACATCGCCGACGTGTCGTACTTCGTCAAGGTCAACACCGCGCTCGACCGTGACGCTCGCAAGCGCGCCACCTCTGTCTACCTCGTCCAGCGTGCTGTGCCCATGCTTCCTCCTCTTCTCGGCGAGGAGCTCTGCAGTCTGCTTCCCGGCCAGGACCGCCTCACCTTCTCCGCCAACTTTATCATCGACAAGGAGGGTAACGTCCTCGACAAGCAGTTCCGTCGCACCGTCATCAAGTCCTCGACCAAGCTTACCTACGAGGACGCGAACAAGATTATCAAGGACGGTACCGTCGACGCTGAGAAGATCCACGGCCACCACAAGCCCGAGGAGGTCGCCGCCAACGTCCTTGCTCTGCACGAGCTCGCCTCCAAGCTCCGCAGCAAGCGCATCGAGGGCGGTGCCATGCTCGTCAACCGACCAAGGCTCTCGTTCGAGCTTGACTCGGAGGGTAGCCCGATCGACTGCAACGTCTCGTCCAAGACCGAGGCTAACACTCTCGTCGAGGAGTTCATGCTTCTGACCAACGCCTCCGTCGCTGCTATCATCGCGAACGGCTTGCCCGAGCAGGCGCTGCTCCGTCGTCACGAGCCTCCTCTCGACCGCCGCATCGAGGCGTTCGTCAAGCGCGCCAAGAACCTCGGTTACGACATTGACGCCACCAACGCCGGCACCATCCAGCAGTCGTTTGACAAGATCGACGACAAGGAGGCCGTCTACTGCCTCGAGATGTACAAGAGGAAGACCATGCAGACGGCGCGATACTTCTGCACGGGCATGCTCGACATTGCAAAGTACGCCCACTGGGCCCTCAACCTGCCCCTGTACGGCCACTTCACCTCGCCGATCCGCCGCTACGCCGACGTTCTCGTTCACCGCATGCTTGACTCGTGCCTCTCGAGTCCGTCGCCGACCGATGTCAAGTTCCACATGGACCGCGACCAGATTGCCAAGTGCGCCCAGCACTGCAACATGAAGCGTGCCAGCGGCAAGCTCGCCGAGGACCAGTCGCGCCACCTGTACCTCAGCATGCTCATCAGCGACCTCTCGAGCCGCTACGGCCCCGTCCTTCGTCACGCCCGCGTAACTGCCGTCTACGACCAGGCGTTCGACGTTGTCGTTCCCGAGTTTGGCCTCGAGAAGCGTGTGCACCTCGACAAGCTTCCTCTAGAGAACTCGGTCTTTGACGAGCACAAGAACGTGCTCTCCCTCTACTGGACCACCCAGGACGTCCTCTCGTTCCTGACTCAGTCCTCTGAGGACGAGCACCTGCGCAAGATTAAGCAGCGCGTCGAGGGTAAGGTTACGGGTGCGGCGACCTCGCAGGCTGCCGATGCGTCGGCTCTGTTCCAGGACGACGTCCCCGCTGGTAACTCTGTGCAGTACCAGAAGTCGGCGTCGCAGTCGCCCCTCGTCTTCGAGGGCCTGCGCGAGACGCCCAGCGGACACCGCATCCAGGACATCAAGGAGCTGTCCTCGTTACCTGTCATCATCACGGCGGACATGTCCAAGAGCCCCCCTGTGCTGGTTGTCTACGCGTGCAACCCGTACTCGACCGTCACCGCCTAAGCATTACCATCCATCATCTTGCGTTCCGAAAAGCATCAATATCGACCGACTCTCTACTGTGTTTCTTTTTCTCTTTTCTCTCTCTCACACACACCCACATAAAGCATCTGTTGCGAAAGTCTGTTGTCTGGAAGTCTGCGAGTCCAACACGTTTGACGTGAGCATGTGCCCCGTCAGTAATCTCGCTTCACATCAAGTTAGTAGACTCAAGTTACGAGCAAGTAATGAAATGTACGATGTACATAGTGATATGGCCACAGTGATGGGGAGCGTTGGAGAGCATAATCTGATGATGGAGTTGGTGGTACGATAAAATGAGAGGCTGGGTAGTAGGGACTAATAGTAATCGATGGCGTAGTCGGTAGTGCCGACGCCACGGTCCTCCGTCGGGGCGAAGAGCTTTTTGTAAACAAAGCGCTGGTCGTACTCGCGCATGACCTCGGCGTTGAGGATCTGGCGGTCCTTGACGAGCTGGGTAAAGTTTGTCGCGAGGTGGTGGAGCACGACGTAGTTTGCGAGGTGGACGAGGGGGACGAGGAGCGGCACCCGGCTGGTGAGGAAGTACAGCATGAGGGGTGCGGTGGGGGGCAGCGCGCTGTTGTGTCAGTTCCTGCCCTGCCGGATTGCAACTCACCAGAAGAAGGCAAGGCAGAACGAGGGCGGGTCCCAGATGCGCAGGGTCTGGATCATGTCAGCGCCGCCGGCGGGGCGCGCGGGCTGCTCGACGCCGGCGATGGACGCGACGGTGCGCCACGCGAGGCGCGCGAGCACCTGCGCGACGCGCCACGCCGTGCGCGCGACGACTCTACCGTCGATCTTGGGCGGGGCGCGGCGCTCGTCCTCGTCGTCGCTGTCGGGCTCGGTGGCCGTGCCGCGGTCCTTCATCGGGGACGGGATCGGCGACGCGTTCGGGCTCTTGACCGGGTCCTGCGGCTGCCTGTCAGCTCAACGGGTACATTAAGCTTACCCCGCGCAGCATCATGTCGTAGTTGCGGTGCTTGGTGAAGAGGTATGCCGAGTTTGCGCCCGCGATCGCGAGCATCAGCAGCGTGATCAGGATGCCCTGGCGTCAGCTGTACCCAAGGGGAGGCGGCAGCTCACCGAGCTCGTGCCGAGGATGCCGCGGCGCGCCTGCTGCTGCCGCCACTCGTCCTCATAGCGGTGCCAGCGCGCGTCGACGCGGTTGCCCTCGGGCCCGTCGCGCCACATGCTCATCTCGTCGCGCGGCTTGACGACGGGCGCGAGCAAGATCCAGTGCAGGAGGAAGAGCACCATGCCGAGCGGGCTCGCCCAGCGCGTCGGGGGCAGGATGTCCTCGGCGCTGGTCGGAAGCGAGATCCACACCCACTCAAGCGCGTTGCGCGGCGCCTCGACGAGTCTGGCTGTCAGTCACGCGGGTGGAGGCGACGTACCGCTGGAACACGCCCTTGCGCCTCACGAAGCGCTTCCGCGTGCCGCCCGCGAGCGGCGTGCCCGTCGGCGACCCGTCGCCTGGTGTGCCGACCGGCGTCCCCGGGCCAGGCGTGCCGAGGTTGCTGCCGTAGCTCGTGCGGCGCTCCGCGGCGCGCACGCCGGCGTACGGCGGCGTGTACGTTCCCGGCGAGAAGACGGAGACGCGGCGGTTGGTGAGCCCGCGGATCGGCGTGGCGTAGTACGGCGTGGGCGAGTCCCACTCGCTCGCGGCCGAGGTGCGCTTGCGCGGCGGCGTCGCAAAGGCGTTCTGAGCAGCCGTGGGCGTCGACGCCCCGCTCCCGCTCGCCACCGAGGTTGTCGCCGCCTTGACGGGGCTGTTCGGCTTGCCCGGGCTGAACGTGTCGGCCTCGGCGTAGAGCTGGTCGGCGGTCTGCGAGCGCGAGAGCTTGGACGGCGGGCGCGCGAACGCCGTCAGCGACTTGCGCGACTTGCGCGCGAGCGGGGACTGCGACATGCTTGCGTGGGATGCAGAAACGACAGAAGGGAAGGTGTTGTTGACGAAGTTCGGCGGGGCGCGGACAAGCTCCGATGTCCGCGCGGTTGCATCATCGCTCCAGCACCGCAGGTGGCCAGGGCCCCAGCCCGGACACGGCTGTTGACATATCCTTCTTCCTCCTTCTCTGCCCACAGCGCGAATTCTTGTGTCACAAATGGTGAGCTGCGACTGATGTGCCGATGAGGCAGAAGGATACGGGGCTGACGGGCGTCCACAGGCAACAAACTTCCTGCCCATACCCAGCAAACAGGCGACGCCGCTGCCCGAGCTCGCCCAGCACCTCCTCGACTACATCTCGTCGCACTTCCGCGACGCGCACCCCGAGGCGTTCAAGCGCGATGTCGGCACGCTCGTCGGCATGCGCAAGGAGTGGGTTGAGCCCAAGAGCGAGGCGCACCCCGAGGTTGCTCGCGGCCTGATGAAGTGAGTGCGCACTGTCTGCGGCGGCGCAGTCGCCGCTTGAGCTTGTATCCTTTCGGCGAGCTGACCACCAGGTACTACGCGCAGCTCGCGTTCGCCGCAACCAAGTTTCCAGCCGACATCGGGCAGCAGTTCACGTACTCGCTCCCGTTCCCGCCGCCGTACAGCCTGACGCCGGACGCACCGATCTCGCTCCCGTCGCTGACGTACGAGCGCGCCAGCGTGCTCTTCAACGCCGCCGCCATCTTTGCCTCGCTCGCCGCATTCGAGCGTCGCGCGGAGGCAGAGAGCATCAAGCGCGCCCTCGGATATCTCACTGTATGTCCAGCTCCCTCATGTCCCTATAGCTGACGACAGACCGCAGCCGGCATCCTGAACCACATCCTGACCAACATCCTCCCGACGCTCAAGGGCGAGCTCGCCTCGCCCCAGGCCGCCGGGTACGACATGTCCGAGTCCTTCCTCACCGCCATGCGCGACTTTGTTCTCGCCCAGGCGCAGGAGTGCTACTGGCAGCAGGCTGTTCTGCGTGAGTTGAAGTGGAGAGCGACTTGAACTGACAGTCAGAGGGAACCTACAAGAACGGTTTGATCGCTAAGCTTTCCATGAAAGTGAGCTTATGACGTCCGCCGTAAGCTGACATTACAGGTCTCAGACTACTACAAGGCTGCCCTGGCCGCCGCCAACGGCCTCGACTTCCCGTGCGCTTCCTACCTTCCACAGGTGAGCTGTTGTGGTTCTTCAAAAGCTGACAACAGTCATGGATCAACCACATCACCGTGAAGCAGTGCCACTTTGAGGCGGCGGCGCAGTACCGCCTCAGCCGAGATGATAACGAGAAGGCAAAGTACGGCGAGGAGATCGGGCGGCTGCGTGTCGCCGAGACGCTGGCCAAGAAGGGCCTCGATGCTGGCCGGAAGGGTGTCAGTGAGAACGTCATCTCGGACCTGAAGCAGCTCCAGGGCGTCGTCAAGTCGACGCTCGAGAGCGCCGACCGTGACAACCTCATGATCTACTGCCAGGCCGTCCCGACGCCGGCGCAGCTCCCGCCGATCAACGGTGTCGGCATGGTCAAGCTCCAGACTCCGACCGAGGTCGCTGAGCCGATCGCCTGGCTGATGGGTGGCGGGTCAGGATCTGCGCCGCTCTTCTCGGGGCTGGTGCCGTACGGCGTCCACCTTGCCCTCAGTGCGTGCTGCTCCTATTGGAAGATAAAGCTGACTTCAGGCATCTACGACGACCGCAAGGACACGCTCATCCGAGACATGGACGGCAAGCGCGAGGAGCTCGACGGCATTGCGGCAAGGTTGGTTCACAGTACCTGGATTCCAGCTGACAAAACAGCACCCTCCAGTCTCTCAATCTGCCTGGCTCTCTGCAAGCCCTGGAGCGTCCCGTTGGCCTTCCCCCGTCTCTGCTCAAGAAGGCCGAGGAGGTCGACGCCGCCGGTGGCGCGGACAAGATCCGCAGCCTCCTCATGGATGTCAACCGGCTGTCCAAGTCGAACGCCAAGATCCTGTCAGAGGTGAGCTAATTGGCGTGGGCATTCAGCTGACCACAGGCGATGGACATTCTGGACCAGGAGGCGCACGAAACGGAGCAGCTCGTAGAGCGTCAGCCGCATGTCGCGGAAACCCGGCCGCCCTCGCACGTCGCCAACGCGAGCCTGATCCAGATGGCGGGCCAATATGATGGCACGCTGAAGCAGGCTGCGCAGAGTGATGCTACGGTTCGCTCGAAGTGGGAGGAGTGGCGAAACATGATTGAGATTCTTTCTGGAGGAGAGGTGAGTTGACTGAAGTATGCTGTAACTGACACTCAGGATATTATCTCTGATCACGTTCCCTCCACGACGTCGACGGGCGCGGGATTCTCGGCGCTCCCTGCCTCGGTTAGGCCTCTGAGGGCGTCGCTTGAGGATCTGGACGACCACATTGCTCACCGCGCTGCTCTGGTGTCGGAGGCCCGGCAGATCGCTGAGCACGACGACGTCCGCCCGCAAGTCTTGCAGGAGGCCTCGAAGCTGGCCCACGGCGGCTCGGGCGACGTCAAGCCGGAGTGGTTCGAAGGTATCTTTGAGGAGTCGCTCTCCAAGTACGACAAGCTGCGTGACGCCATGTCGGACGAGACTTCGACACAGGAGCAGCTGCTGGAGCAGATCCGGCAGCAGAACGACTCATTCCTCTCCGAGAGGAAGGAGGACCCGCGCGTGAAGGAACGAGAGCGGCGGCTTCAGGACATGGACGTCGCGTACTGGAAGTGGCGCGAGATTGTCGACAACGCCGAGGAGGGCATCAAGTTCTACAACTCGCTCGCGGACATGCTGCACGGCTTCAAGGAGGCGTGCTCCCAGTTCCTCAACGCCCGCAGGGTAGACGTTGGGTAAGCTCCAACGGTTTCGCACCTCAGCTAACAGCAGTCTCTCGTCCCAGCTGCAGAACGTCAACCTGTCGCCACCGACGAGCCCACCGGTGCATGTGGCATCGCCTCCACTTACGTCGCCTCAGTCACCCCCGGTTCCGGCACCCAGCCACTCGCCCATCGCCGCCAAGGCACCTCTCTCACCGCCTCCTCAGTCTCCGGCGCCGTCATCCTTCGCCCCTACTCCTGCCCCTGCCCCGGTTCCAGCTCGCGAGCCGGCACCGTTCCTGCCGCATCCCAACAGTGCGCAGTGGACTTCTGCCGACCTTTTACCGCCTCCGCCTCCACCGGCAATCCGGTCCGGTGGCGTGAGACAGGCCCCTGCGCCGGCGCCGGCGCCGGACACGCCCCGACGTGTGACGCGGAGCCAGAAGGGTCCGATCGGCGACCCGGACGTCAACCCGTACAAGAAGGGGTCGCGGAAGGGTGGCGAGGGTGTCATTTAGGTCCATATAGACGCTGCATATGCATTCGATCCGTGTCATACACACATGCTAACGAGAGACAATGGCCAGCACCAAGTGCGATGAGCATCACGTGCCTCCCGGAGTGAAGTGAGAAGTGCGGAGCGGAAGCAAACCCATATCTCGGCCTCAACGACGTCAGTTGCAGACACTGGACAACGACGAGCTCTCTCCCGACCTCTCCGCATCGACCGAAAAGGAATCCAGCCCAGCAACCCCAGCAATGTCGCGCGACAAGGAGGAAGACATCATCGACGTCGACGGCAGTGACGGCGACGAGGAGGAGTACGAGGTCGAGAGCATTACCGGCTTCAAGTGGGAGGTGAGTGACCATGCCATGGAACTTGCATGCAGGAAGACAGCAAGACAACCCCAACCGTGCGGACCCTGTTCATCTGGACGATTTGGATATCTGGGATCTGTTAGGGGTGTTCGTGGTGGATGCACGATCTGCGTTGGCCCGATGCAATGTTAAGGCGCGTCCGTCATGACGGCGCGTCCAGCCACTGGCTCGGCGCTGCGAAGAAGCATGCCACGCGCAGGGATCGAGGGGGGCAGGAGGGCAGCTCTTGAGCAGTTACGGTGAACTGAGCTGACGCGACACAGCGAGGAAAGGAGTACTGTGAGCGGATGGGCGCTGATCCTTGACTGACCGCAGACCTCGTTGCCTGGAAGGGCTACGGCAGCGAGCACAACACGTGGGAGCCGAAGGAGAATGTGTGCGTAAAGCCTGAGCTTCGGGTGTGAAGGATTTCGACCAGCTGACCGCCAGTGAGCACGCGCAGGAGCTGATCGACGCGTACTTCGACGAGCACCCCGAGTCGAAGGCGAAGCGGGACGACCCGCCCGTGAAGAAGCGCGGGCGCCACTCGAAGGCGTCGACGGCGGCGGCGCCGACGCCGAAGAAGCCGCGCGCCTCGCGGGCCTCGCAGGCCGCCATGCGACAGGACTCGCCCCCCGAGAGCGAGGACGAGGCCGCCATCGAGTACGAGCAGACCTACACTGACGGCATCGGCCGGTACGACGACGTCAAGGACTGGGAGAAGGTCGTGGAGAGCATCGACACCGTCGAGCGCAACTCGGAGAACTCGCTCATTGTTTACCTTACCATGTGAGTCAGGCTGGAGGGCCGATTGGGTGGCGCAAGGGAAGTGCGCTTGAGTGGGATAACGGATGGGGCGACGATGGGGTAGACAGGCAGGCCGAGGTATCCCCCGCGGGAGGACATGGCATCGGATGGCGTCGGGGCCGGCCGCTCGCGAGGCAGGACAGCTCCCGAGGACAATTGGATCGGGCTGCCGCGGGAAGGCCTCGCATTGACGGGCTGCTCTTTCTTCTCGGGGAGTGCTGCCCCAGAGCGAGAGCTTGAAGGCAACTGACTCTCACCCTTCGAAAGCCGCCCGCTGTCGAGTGGCCGTTTTGCTTTTGCCACCCCGTCGAGGGGCAGACTAGTGTCACCGCCCGTTGTAGGGCTCGTCACCCGTCGAGACCGAGGTCGGAGGCAGGCCATTAGCACCGCTCGGGGGCCCGCTTGCCTGTTGTCTGGACCGCCGTCGAGAGGCCAACGGTGTCACCGTGCTGTGCATAACAGTGCTGAGTGGCAACGTCAGCGTCGAGCGAAGCTCGTCGGCGGCCACTGACGACGAGGTTGGCCCTTCGCTACCTACACAGGCTGAATGATCGCTTCAGCGAGGCTGTCCGAGGTCGGCACTGCCTCGCCTGCGCACATGCTGTCCTGGTAACTGGAACACGCATGACCGCGTTAGCGTAACGAGCCTGGCCGTCTCGTTGGGGTAGCGACGAGGTGGTCGAGTGCAGTCGCTCGCCGCGGGATCGAGGGCTCGCAGAGTGTCTCATTGCCCACTTGAGACGGAGAGGACGTGCCAAGACCGTGTTATGTGGTTCATTTGTGGCAGCCGCCCGCGCGGTGTGCCGAGCCACGCGTCTCGGCGGGTGAGGAGCGATCTTGAGTGCGCGCGAGGGAAGAAGCGGTGGCGTCCAACTCAATCTCCCGCTAGGTCCGCTCGCAGCCCGGCCATCACCTCCCCTCCCCGTGGGGCTCGAGGAACGCGATATTGGTAGCAAGAACATGTGCTGCCCGAGCGGCCGTCACAGATAGGACAGCCCCGGGTGCCTGCTCCCCATGCCCCGTCTCATTCGCACTCCCTCGTTGTGCCTGCTCGCTGCCGCCCTTGCCGCTGACACGGCCGGCTCCGGGTGTCTAAAAATATGTTTACAATCCAGCGCTGACTAAAAGGGTGTCTGGGGAGAAATCGGCAGTGGCGAGTGATCTTGTCAACAAACGCTGCCCTCAGAAGATGCTTAAGTTCTACGAGTCGCACCTCAAGTAAGTGTCATCCACTGATGCACTGATGCCGTGCTGTTCCGGCATCAGCCGGTGCAGCTGACCGCTAAGAGGCCGGCTGTTCTGTCGTCGGTCCCGGATTCCAGGACATCCGGCGGATCCGAGAGTCGCAACTGCAGCTCTTGGAGTACGGATACCAAGGGATGCCGGACGCCGGTTGTTCCCAGTCGCCTTGGATACACTACTGAAGGGCACGGCGCTAACAATTCTCAGGTGGCGCTCAGTTTGATAGGGAGGTGCGACGTCCCAGCGGGGATCGAAAGCGGAATTTTCGAAGTGCAGTAGACTATGTACGACGCTATGATGTATTTGTTGGCCACTTGTTTCGCATCAAGGATGCGCCCAAGAGCGAGAGCGAGCGCGAGCGCTGGATCAGTGTTGTACGTTTAAGGTTTGCAGACGCAACTGTCCGGGAGAGGAACTGCAGTCATCCCTCTCTCGTAAAATGAACCTGAAGTGGAGCCTGCAGTCAGAGGGCCAGAGTATCGCGAAGGGCTGGTGCCCGCCCTGCTCAGCATGCTGACAGAACGCGTGACCGCGAGCTTGGCCGTCTCTTGGACGCATTCGTGGAGCAACTCTGGAATCAATCGCCATTACGCTTTGAGACCAAGAACAGGACCCGAAACCCAATCGCCCTCGACTCAGACAGCTGGGACCTTAGGTCCGTTTGTCTGGACATCTGCGCAGCTCATCATGGTGCAGCGGCCATCGAGATCTACACCGGTTCCCAAGGAACCCCAAGGAACAACACAGGACCGACCGCAAAGCAGGACCGCTTCAGCATGCAATGCAGAGCGCACCGGCATCTCCTCGAGGCACCCTGGCCAGGACCGCCGACAGGCGTACGCACTTCTGGAGCCTCCCGAGTTCGGCATGGACCTGAAATCGACCACCGCGTCACCAACACATTGCGGCATCGCTCGTCCCGCCCGCTTGCGTCTCGGCTCATCTGCATCGATTAACCATTCCGGCAATTTGCACGTGAGCTGTTCTGCTGGGGGCATGCCGAGACGGGTACGTGTCGTGCAACGCCCTCTCGGTCCAAGAAAACGGGTCAGGCATTCCGTGTGTGAAACGGTGTGGAGAGTTCAACTAGTACACTGCACTCGTTTCGGGGCTCTCTGGAATCGGAGGCAATACGAATCCCACACACAGCCCCACACTCAGCAGTCAGCACTGCGGCCGCCCCGGTGTGTCGGTCCGTTGTTCAGCATGACCTCGTCGCCATCCCCGGGCACTGGCCGATCGAGGTCCGTTCCCCCACTCATGAGACGTTCCAGCTTTGCGCATCAGACGTGACTCGATTCGCTGCTGCATCGCCTTGTAGCTGTCTTACCAAGACAACGGGACGAGCGTCACGATGGATCCGTCGGATTGGGATCAATGGATTAGAGAAGGAGCCAGAGAGGGCTGCGAAGGGATGGCCGCCCGTCGTGTGCCTTCGGCACAGGTCCTGCTCATCTGGGACGGCCCGGATCTACCTCAGCTTTGGTAGCGCAGATGGCACCCACTGCTACCGCGCCTGGTCATAGTTTTGGGTCTGATAGGCTCGCCGCTGGCCGCTCATCGTCAGGAGGGATCTCGTAGCGGGTGCCGGGGCGATGGTCGACGGTAGCGGAGCTCGGATCAGAGAACGGGTGGTCCCACTCCTGCCCCTTTGACAGTGTACAGCTCTGTCCCGGATGTCGACGGCGTACCACTCATCTGGCCCTGCCCCTACCGTTCTCATTAATCATTAGGTGATACTCGCTCATGTCGGGTATCTGTGACGGCAACGACCGCTGTTTCATTCCTGTGAGAGCCACAAGGCACCGGCCTGACCTGAGGGCACCTCCCCAACGCAGAATTGTCCCTCTCCCGTTGGGTTGGCTCATACCGTTGATACGGCCCGGGTCTGGTCCAGCTGGCGATGTACCTCTCAACTCTCGCCCGGTCTACCAGACCTCGCGAACGTGTCCACAGCTCATGAGCTCTCTGGACTCGCAAACCTTGTTCTGCCTAGACACAGCATCAACGTAAGTCATGTGGCCAAGCTGTCGCACCAGCCTGATGAGAGAGGCATCCCGAACGTGATGTCATCCTCAGAAGGCACCCCCGCTGGCGGTCGATCGCTTCCGGTCGGTCGCTTCCGGACGACGTACGGGCATTGTTTGTGTATCGCGAGCCGCTCACCAACCCGCAATCTCGGGCTTCAATGCCGTTCTCGAGCGCGACCTCGAAGCGGGGACCTGCGCGCGAAGGCTGTGACGGATAGAGTTCACGGCGGCCACTCTGAGAGCGATACCGACCGCCGAGATACCGTCGGGATCGCGACGATAATGGCTCAAGACAGCGTCGTCGTTGCCGCCGCCTGACGCGATGTATATAAGAGAGGCATTTGCGTTTGTTGGAAAGACCAACCGACTCGGATCTCGACTCTCAGCTCTTCAAGCAACGAACGATGATCCTTCCCCTCATTCACTTTGTGGCATTGGCCACCCTGGTCACTGCCAATCCACAGCGGCTCGACAAGCGTCAAGCCAACACCTCTCCTGGCCCGTCCGTCTCCAATGCGGTCAGCCCCTCTTCCGCCGTAGGAGCACCTGCATCAGTCTCCGTCGACAACGCCAGCGCCGTCCCTTCCGGCACCTCGTCCGCTGCTCCGCCCCCTGGCGCCTCAGTTGCCACTACCTCCAGCGTCGGCGATGGCGGCGCACCTCCTGTTTCTCCCTCTGTACAACCCAGCGCCAGCGATGGATCCACTGGAGCCTCCCCGTCGTCGGCCCAGGTGTCCGCTGGAATCCCTACCTCGATCGCTCAGGTAGACGGTGTTCAAGCAGGGGTTGCAGCAGCCGGTGGCCAGGTCGTTCCTGGAGCTGTCTATACCACCACCCGTGTCATCGACGGAGACCCTATTCCAGTAACCCTCACCCTTGTTGAGACGAAGACTATCCCCACCGACGCGGCAGGTGCCTCTGCTACTCTTCTCGGAGGTGGTCTATCTGTAGCAGGGCTCAATGCCGTCGGAGGAGGAAAGCAGATTGTCGCCTCGGGAAGCGTCGTCACCGAGGAAACCCTCATCCCCCAACCCCCTTTGCCCAGCAAGAGCAACACAGTCAACCCTGCCGTGTTCACCGCTGCGGCCGCCGACTGGGACATCTCGGCTCCGCCGCAGACCCGCGAGTATACCTGGGACATCGAGTACACTGCAGGTGCCCCCGATGGATTCCACCGCCGCATGGCAACCGTCAACGGCCAGTACCCCGGCCCCCTCCTGGAAGCTAATAAGGGCGATACGATTGTGGTCCACGTCAACAACCAGCTGAACCGCTCCCAGTCAATCCACTGGCACGGGCTGCGCCAGCTGAAGACACCCTTCATGGATGGCGTGCCCGGCACCACCCAGTGCCCCATTCGGGCAGGTGAGAGCTTTACCTACCGCTTCTCGGTTGAGGACGAAACCGGAACCTACTGGTGGCACTCCCACTCGGGCAACACTCAAGCCGACGGTCTCCACGGCGGCCTGATCGTCCACTCCCCCGACCAGCCCTACCTCAAGGGTAGGGACTACGACGAGGAGCGCATTGTCTACGTGACGGACTGGATGCGTGACCAGTCCGATGACATTGTCAATGGCATCATTACGAATGACGGTTACCGTGGCGGCCAAACAGTGCCCCCTCCCGACTCGAGCTTGGTCAACGGTATCGGCCAGACCGTTTGCGCAGACGCCGATCCCTCTGTGCAGTGCGATCAGACTACCCCAGGAACTCTGCAGGTCTCCCAGAACCGCACGCGCATCCGCCTCATCAGCACCGCCAGCCACGCCATGTACCGCGTGTCCATCGACAACCACAGGTTCCAGGTCATCGAGGTGGACGACACGCCGATCGAGCCTTATCCTGCCAACGAGATTGCCCTCCACCCGGGCCAGCGCTACAGCTTCATCATTGATGGCAGCGAGAACGCCCCAGGGGATCAGTTCTTCCTGCGGTCCCGGCTTGCCACCAAGTGCTTGGGAGAATCGGCGCAGGAGCAAGAGCAGAAGCTCATCATTCAGTACCCCGGCGACACCCTCAAGGAACCTGTCGACCAGCCTTGGCCTGATCTCATGGACGCCAGCATTCCTTGCCGCGACTTTGGGGTTGGCCCCGGGTTTGACGAGCCTCTGGTTCCGTGCAACATTACCCCTGTCCCCCAGACCTCATTCTCAACTGCATCATTCGTTACGAAGGCGGGCACATTCGTGAACTGGCTCGGCTTCGAGATTATCGGCTTCAAGGTCAACGACGTCCAGTATCTGAACTACGCCAACAAGCCCGCCTTGCGCGATGCGGCACTGGGCAACGCGATCAATACCTCTGCGGCTGGTGTGGTAGAGTTCAACGGCCCGCTCGACGGTGCGGTCGACATTCTCATCAACTCCAGGGACCCAGGTGACCTCGCACACCCGTTCCACATCCACTCACGCCCCTTCTTCGTCCTTGCCAGAGGCGACGGAAACATGACTACCGAGCAGCTCGACCCTTCGACCTACGACTTGATCCACCCGCTTAGGCGCGACGTGATCACTCTGACCGGCGAGGAGTGGGTGCTTCTCCGAATCCCCGCGGACACACCCGGAGTCTGGCCCATGCACTGTCACATTGGGTGGCACCTGGCTGCTGGCAAGCAAGGCCTCATCAACATGCAGCCTGAGGCCCTCCGTGCGGGAATTGCTGCCGGCGACTACGGCCCTACCGGTGTTGGCGAGGTCTTCCCCGCCGAGTGGAACGGACTTTGCGCTGGTACGGACCCTAACGACATAGAGGTGGGTCGTCGCCGCCGCTCTGTTCCTCCCCAGGGTCGCTGGACCTGATCCCTGGGTTGTCTGTTTCGACTATTTCTGCCCTGATGTTCAATTCCCAAGAAAACCCCAGAAAACCCTTCATAAATATAACGGACATTACCTTCGCTGGGCGAAGATGAGCAGAAGTTGTACTTCTCACTCTGTATCATGTTGTTACAACGATTGCTATGAACCTCTCAGTCCTCTTTTGCTGAATGAATCCCTCTCTGTCGCAAGGACGGAGCGAACATCTTGGCCGCCAGCATCAGCAACTGCACCTCGAGTAGCTTGAAGTGCCACCCGCCTATGACGGAATGACGGAAGCAAAATGTCCGGCTCGACTTTCGTCTCCCTCCGACAACAGCTTTGGCCACCCGCCCATCTTACATCCACCCCTCACCCCATCCAGACCATCCATCCTCAACTATGGCTACACGGGCCAGCACCCGTGTCCGGACGCGGTCCGCGAAGGCAGTCGAGGCTGAAGCCACCGAGAACCTGCTTGCGGCTGCCAAGGCCAAGCAAAGCTCTGGTGCAGCAGCTGACTCGGAACAACAGCAAACCGAGGAAGGCTCGCCAGCACAACCTGGTGATGCACAGCGGGACTCGAAGGAGGATGGGAAGACAGGATCTGAGGACACCGGAACCAGGAAGTCCACACGGCGGCGTGGCAAGAAGACCTACTGCGTCTGCCAAAAGGAAGCTAGAGGCGAGATGATTCAGTGCGAGGGCTGTAAAGACTGGTACGTCCCTCCCTGCCGACAGCGTACAGCGCACTGCCTGTCTCCCTGCGTTCGCTTATCCCCAAGGTTCCACTTCGATTGTATCAATCTCAGTACGGAGGACGCCGACAAGATCCGTGCGTGTTTCCGTGACGCAGCTGGTCGCTAGCTGCTTCCCAGCGCTTGCGTGCTCTTGAGCTAGTTCGACCGGCTGCACGTGACTGTCAACGAGCAAGAGCTAACCCAAACAGAGTCTTATGCTTGTCCCAGCTGCATCGAGAGCAAGGGAATCAGCATCACATGTAAGTCGCCCTCTACTAACGGACTTTGGTCACACTATCCTCTCTTTATATGTAGATGTAGTTATCCAGACGCGCAAAAGTACCTTTCGGCACTGGCTGTTTGGACAACCGAATGTTCTGTTCATGGCTGCTCTGTTGTCGGGACATGCGGGCGTGTACTTGGCCTTCCGATTGAGGGTGCATTCTCCTATCGCAATGTGACTGAGGGGCGTCCCAATGCCCTGGGGCTGGTTACACCGCTCTGCGATTGAGACACCCTGGGAGAACTTGGGCCGGACGCAACTGTGCGGGTATCGTGAACGTCCCGTCGTTCACCTGTGCGAAGGAGGTCCTTTTGCTTCCTTTTGCTACACGCAATGGGTAGCTGGCGAGGCCTGCGATGTCCAGAACAGACGCTGTCGACGGTACTGCCCTCGTCATCATGATATCCATCCGTTCATTACCCTGTGACCCCACTTTGTGAGAGCACGCATTGACATTAGATGCCGATGACACGGCTACTTCCTCGGCACCGCCCGAAGGCGAACCAAGCAAGCCATCACCACCGAAGGCTAAAGGCAAAGGCAAGAAGAGTACGCGAGCGCCTCCTGGGCGAGCCTCAAAACGGAAGGCCTCTGGAAAGGTACGTCTCCATCGTGATCTTGTGCTCACTCTTTCCCAGAGCAAGAAGGAATCACCACCGGCCGAAGCATCCCCAGAAGGAGAGGCGGAGGACAACGACGACGAAGACGACGCAAGTGACGACGTCTCGCCCAGCGAATCCTCGGGCGACGACTCGGGGTCCGAAGCGGCTCCCAGCGACGACGGTGAGGACGACGAGGAAGGCGACGACGACTACGAGGGAGAGCACACCCGCAAGAAGCCTCGGACCCGTGCCACGCAGTCTCAGGACCAGAAGAAGCCGTCGCTGTCGTTGCACGACCGAAAACCTTCGTCGACCAGCACAGCTGCGCCTCAGTCTCCCGTAACTCCAGTCACTCCCGGAGCTCTCCCAGCCGCACGCCAGTATGTCGCGGACAAGATGGCCGCTGTCATCCGCACGATCATTGGCGATCCATTGAGCGAATCGGACGCCAGCGAATATGGGCACGCCGTTGAGTCGACCTTGTTCTCGACGCTGAATGAGACGATCAAGGGCAAGCAGACGGCAGGCGGTCGATACAAGTAAGCACCTCTGACAAGACAACGCTGACTCTCCAGGGCGCAGTTCAACCTCCTTCACGGCGCGCTCTCCAAGTTCCAGGACCTGAACCCCGACCTCATCGCTTCAATCCGCAACCGCAAATTGACTCCGGCGAAGGTCGCACTGCTGAACTCCACCGAGCTCGCAAACGCCGAACAGCGTGCTATCATCGATAAGGCGGAGGCGGAGGCGCTCCGTCAGCACGTGCGCATCAAGGATGAGCAGGAGGCAGTGCGAGCGGGACGTGACGGACTTGAGTTCCTGCAGGATTCGCGTGAGGCAGAGATGGACAGGATCAGGCGACAGGAGGAGGAGGCGCGCGAGCGTGAGCGCCGACGAGAGGCAGGCGAGGCCGAGCCCTCGCCCGAGAGTGAGCGCCGGACCTCGGTCGACGTCTCGCAGAGCCCTGTGTCTGTCGCTCCTGCCAGTCCCAAGACGGAGAAGGCCGAGAAGCCGCCGTCAGTGCGCCGCGTCTCGTCCACACCGAGTGCTGTGCGGTCCCGCCCGTCTATCAGCATCAGCTCCGCATGGGGCAATAAGAAGGGCGGTGAGGACAAACCGGAGGAGATCGAGATGGGAGAGCAGGAAATCGACCTCAGCGACATGGTGCCCGACACCGCGTTCTCCGACGAGGACGAGGAGATGGAGCTCGACCGTGAAGACGGCGAGATGGCCAAGCTGCTCGCGCAGCCCGTCGGCTGGACTGGAGGCATCATCAACCCCGCCGTCCAGACGCCCCCGCCGCCCGTCGAGCTGCGCCACCTGTCTTCCCAGCCGTTGCCGTCGGTGCACTGGTCTCGCCTCATCCCGCAGGCGAACATCACGATTACGGGCCGTGTCCCGACAGCCCACTCGCTGAAGTACCTGTCCGACCGCCGGTCCGACCCGAGCAAGCACCTGCAGCCTGTCCTCCTGAGCGTGCCCTCGAGTGCGTCGCAGGCCCAGCGCGACGCGTTCGCGGCGCTCGTCGACTTCCATGTCTCGCGCGACCGCCACGGTATCTACCACCCGTTCGGCGACCGCCCGCCGCCCGGCACAGCACGCGAGGTGTACCTCGTCCCTCTGCGCCCGTCCGACCCTGTGCCGCCAGTGCTGGGCGAGCTCGGAGCCTCGCTCCCCGCCGAGCGGCGTGATCCCGTCATTGTCGCAGTTTTCCTTGCCCCGGTGCCTCCAGTCAGGTCGCCGAGGGACCGGCCCGCGCCCGCCCCGGCGGCGTACGCCCCGCCTCCTGCGCCAGCGAAGCGCGGCCCGCCGCCGAACGCACCGACAGGCCCGCGTGGCCCGCCCAGCTCGGCGCCGCTCGGACCCAAGTCCACCGTCGCGGCGGCCGCGGCCGCGGGCCCCGTTCTCCCCAACGCACAGCTGCAGGCACTCATGGCGAGCCTGGACGCGAACGCGATCGCGAGCGTCGCCAAGAGCCCCGCCACCGGAGGCGCCAGTCCCATCCCTCCCCCCGCGCCGCCTGCGCCGCCGGCGGGCATGCCGCCCTTCGCTGGCAGCCTGGCGACGCCCTACCCGCCTCAGCGAGGGTATGGGTACTCGCCGTATCCCCCACCAGCCGGACAGAGCCCGTACGACGCGCAGGCGACTCCGAACCCGTACGACACGCAGCAGACCCCGAACCCGTACGACCAGGGCCGCAGCCCTTACGACCCCGCTCAGCATAACCGTAGCCCGTACGACCCGTACGAGCAGCACGACGGCGGTTACAGCCCCAGCCGCTGGGGCCAGTGAGCAGCAGAAACGACCCAGTGCGATCCAATCTTCTATGTACTTATGCATTTTGGGCTGTACGTCTGTACCACTACCGCTCTACTGTTGCAGTCCTTTGTGTGAGGGGGTCGACCATTGTGTAGAATAGAAGGTCCCGTGAAATCGAGGATATGATATGCGATGCGAACATATGACACCTCACTCTTCCTTCACGGTGTGCGCACCGTTAGTTGCAGCACTCATAACGGGCGGTTTAGGCTCGACCTCAGGCTGGTTCCACACAAAACGGCGCTCGGTGATGAGCACGTCGCGCTCCTCGCGGACCGTCTGCCCGAGCTCGTTCTTGAAGACGCGGCCCCTCGTTTGCTTGTGCGTCGCGGTCACGCGCTCCGCGCGGGCGTCGGAGCCATCGGGCCGAGGAGCGCTCACTATCTGGCTCGTCTTCGCGAGAGTTGGCTCGTTCTCCGTCCATATTCTGTGATCAGCTTTAGCGTCTGGCAGAAGAAGCTTACGCATTGCTCTCGATCGAGTTCAGGAGCTTGAGACCGTCACCCTTCGCCTTTGGTTTGGCCTTGCCCTTCTTGCGTCCGTAGATCTGAACCTCGTCGAGATCCTCGCTGAGATCAGGCAGCTCGTCTTCGACGCGCCACTTGAGTTCGTGCGCGAGACTGAGTGGCTCGGAAACGTCGGGCGGGATGCGGCCGTGGATGAGTTTGCGGATCTTCTCCTCCGTCTCGTCGCTGTGCATGCGCTTCACCTGGTCGATGAGGAACTGCGCCAGCACTCTAAGCCCGCGCAGGACATGTTCGCACGGCACTGTTGCCCCCTTTCCGTTAGCCGCGCTCGGCTTGTACCGCCGCGCCGCGCGCAGGGTTTCCACATGACGCGTCGCAACGTGCCAGCACAGCGTGTCGAAGTACGGAAACCGGAAGCGCTGCGGCACCTTCGTGTCGATCTCGATCTGGCGCAGGCGCAGCTGCGTCGGGATGTCGTACGAGTGGACGAAGTTGCCCCCGAACACGATCGAGTCCACCGGTGTGAACACCGCGTGAATGTAGCCCGCGGGGATGATCCTGAAAGTCAGCCTGGGCAAGCCACATCGACTTACATCGTGTCGCCAGCGACAAGCGTAACTTTGCGTACTTCGTCGCAGAGATCTGGAAGCCATGTCGAAGACTGGAGTTCGTGAGACCCAGACCCTGGCACGTCAGCTCGGTCTATGGTTGATCAGCTCACACTGCGCGTAGGCGGCGAGGTTCGCCTCAGTTGGGCGGATGAAGAAGAATACCTGCGGGTTAGTCTGGAGCAATGTGCGGAGGCTTACCTTAGATCCGGTATGCACGTTGTAGTACACCGAACTTGCGGCGAAGTCGACGTGCCAGTCAGTCCATGAGTCCTTCGTCCCCATCTGATAGTTAGGCACACGAAGCGATAAGAACTCACCAAACAGTACAGCTGCACTTTGGGCCATTCGCTCTTGGCCTTTCCTTTCACGTCGTGGCCATTCTGAACTGAGTTGGCGTTCCGCATGGCTTCCTCCTTTCCACCAGGGAAAGGCCAGTAGTTTTCTACCCAGTCGATGTCGCTGACGATGCTGGGTGGTCGTACTTGCTTTGCCAGTTCTGTCTCCGAGATCTCCAAAGAGATGATGTTGTACACCTTACTAGAGCCCGGTGCTCCGGACTGGCGGGCCCGAATGTAGTCCGCCCACTTGTGCAGAGGCCACTGGAAGGACTGTTGCGTATTGACATCTGGGAGTCAGCACCGACAGCCGCCACTTTAGCTCACCTATGACATCGACCATCTTGTCGGGACCGACCAAGCGGGAGACATCGTCCACTGTAAGACTGGGGCCTGGGACCTTTCCGCCCAAAGAGGAAAGACCGCCGTTCTCTGGTCTGACCACGAGTGGCTCCCGGGTTGGGCCGTAGAAGAGTGTCGGTGGCAGTTCATTCACTGTTTCACCATCCAGCCACGGACGCCGCAGGAGTTCTCCGGGTACTCGAGGGAAATTGTCAGGCTTGATGACGCGCCCGTGCTTCTTCGGATCTTTGATGAGATCTATCCAGCCTTTAGTCGGCGTCGCATTGTGATGGTGCATGTTCCAGTAGTCGGGACGCTCGAGGGCTGCCTTGCGTTTCGGCCGACCTTCAGCGGCGGAGGCGTCATGGGCGGTGGAGGTCGACGCCTGGCTGCCTTCGGTTGACAACCTTGCACGTTTAGACGGTGACGCAGCGCCAGAGGGCCGTTTCCGACGTTTCAGAGTAGTTGTAAGAGGCTTCTTCCCAGCCGACTCAGCGGAGGCTGCGATGCACTCCGGGCAGTACCTGGGGTCAGTTGTCGGTTCAGTCGGAGCAGCGCGCTCACCATTTCGACACCGGATCCGTCCAGTCAAACCATGGGCCGGCATCTCCCAGCGCTTGAATTTGTTCCCTCAGCTCGAGCGGTATCGTAATTTCGAGATGTGTTGGGGACTGGGCAACGCATACGGAATGGAGCCATTTATCGCACTTGGAGCAAGCGATCCACTCGAGGTCGTCACTGGAACCTGGTAAGCTTGTAGGGTTATCGGGAGGCTTGACGGGCGGGCCTGTGGAAGCACAGAGGTCGCAAGTTTCTGGCTCGTCGGCCATGTCGTACACGAAATTTGAGCGCGAGGTTGTGCTCTTGTGACGAGGTGAGGACTGGGCGACGACGATCGGTGATCCAAAGACCTGGATCTCGTGAGGAGTCGGCAATAACAACGGTACGGAGCCAAATTCGACAAGTGCGTCATGGCCGTCAAAGTCGAGGGGATCGAGGATTTATCTCTTCCTCATCTCTGTCTCCACCACAGCCCGTCCACGCAACGCAACGCCGCACTGTTCTACGGTGCCCCTTCATACCAACTCCCTTCTCTCCTACTTATATGAATTCCACACCGCCTGCATCCGAAAACGATAACGCACCACTTTCACAAACACCACCGTTCGAGACCGAGTACAACTCCGAAGATGACCTCTACCCCGACGTCCCGTCCTCTGCTGCGAACGCCCGCCCCGCTCGCAGCAAGAAAACTCCGAAGAAGGGATTGAAGCATCCCTCTTCGAAAGGCAAGGCCAAGGACAACTCTGATGAGGAAGACACAGGTGGTGGCCACTGGTAGGTTGAATTGCCGAGCCCTAAGGAACGTGCTATCCGATCGCTGACATCACGTTTGCAGCTACCTGCTTGACCTTCCCTCGGACGTCCTCCACCTCCTCCTCGTCCGCCTGCCTCCCCGCTGCCTTCTGCAGCTCGGCGCGACCTGCAAGCTGCTCAATGAGATGCTAGAAAGCGAGGCTGTATGGCGCCGCTGCTACATTAACCGCTTCCTCTATGATGGCGCGGCCAACTCGAACCGCGAGAGGGAAGAGATCCGCGTCCTCGTCCAAGGGTGTAAGGGCGTCGGTGGTCGTGGCTGGAAGAAAGAAGCGCTTTCCCGCGAGGCTATGATCGAGTGAGTAGCCAGAGCAAAGCCGTGGACTGACATCAGACGATGGACAGCTTCCAAAGCGCCGAACCTCGTCCATATGCCGATGGTCGTAATGGTGCACTCCATGTCACTGTCTTACCCTCCGAACCTGAGTTCGTCGAAAGCTCGTGGAGTTCCCGGCAAGATGTCCGGCGGGTCTGGGTCTGGCGCTGCCTCGCCTTCCCCATCGACTCCCACGCCTGGCCAGAAGCTCTCGCACCGCCAGAAATATGAGGCCATGATCGCTGTCTCAACACGCCCTCCGCCTGTTCTGTACAGCGCAGGAATGGAGGTGGGAGCTCTTGTGAAGAGTGATCCAATCACCGGCAAGGTCTCCAAAGGTTTCTGGGGTCCCGGCCCAGATGGTAAGTATCGCTCAAGCTGCAGTTGCTGACATCAGCAAACTTCCACTTGCGTCCTCACTGGAATCCCACGCCTCAGCCATCGGCCATATTCATGCCGAAACGTTCCCAGACTCACATCCTGTGGGGTCTCATTACCGGGTTGACTGTCCATACTACGATCCAGTCTCGGTCTCACGCAACTCACGGCGGTCGTGCCACTTCCGACAATGTGACGTCGAACATTGACGACATGCACGAAGGCGCCATCGTTTCCATTCATCAGCCTGAGTCAACGGGTACCGATCCTCTCAAGTGGGTCACTGGTGGTGATGACGGCCGACTCAAGTACTGGCGCCTCAACCCCGGAACAGGTCGCAGCGGAAAGAAGAGTGCGACGGATGTCCCCGCTTCGATTACGTGCGTTTTCTCTTCTGAGCCCGTCGAGGAGCCTATCGTTGAGCGTGTGGAGGAAAGCCGGCTCCGACAGATGGCGCACCCAGACGCCATCATCAAGGTGGCATGCGACGTTGAGAAAGATGTCGTTTGCGGAGTTACCGAGGACGGCGATCTCCGACTGTGGTTCGACGCGTCAACGTCCCCACGCGAAGTTCGAGTTGATGTCGGGTCTGAAAGAGAACTGGGTGGAGTCCGCCAACTGGAGTTGTTTTGCCGGGAGACAAAGGATGGTCTGGTCGCATCAGCTCTCATTCACCACCGCAAGAACCCCATGTTTGCCCGGTACGACATTTCTCTCAACAGCAACGGCAAGGAGACGATTAGGACCACATTCTACAGCACGCCAGCTGAAGCACCTCTCCACGCTCTCAACGCAAACCTCCTTCCTGTTCCAAGCATTTCGAAGCCCCCCAAGGCCGAACAGAGTATGTTTGCTCGTATCGTGACGCCGGCGTCAGCCTCTGCGAGCGCCTCAGGCGTCACCTCTCCCCTTCTCTCGCCGGACCCCGAGCCGAAGAAGACCCAGGACGAGCCTCACTTCGGCGGCTTCATCATGGGCGGCGACAATGATGGCTACGCGTACATCTGGGAGTGGGACGGAGTGCCATACAACGACGTGATCCAGCCTATGAGAAGCTGGCAAGCGGCCGAAGGACGCATCACCGCGGTCGAGTATTCTTGTGGCATTGCCGCCACCGGAAGGTATGTTATCGGGTCCTGACGCTCAACTGACGCCAGCTACGATGGTCACGTCGACGTCTTCGATCCTTTGCCGCTGGAGCCCGAACGATTGCGCTCCTTCCGCCCTCCCGGGCACCTCAGGCCTGGCGATCTGATGGTGGCGCAGAGTGACGAATACCGTGCTCGCTACTACAACACGAACCAGATCCTGCTGGACAATGACCTCGTCATTGCTGCCATCGGAAGGAGCGTCATGTCGTGGCGCTCGGGCACTGGCAAGGGGCGCCAGAGTGGTAAAGATGGCGCCGGCCGCAAGGGCGGTAACAAGAACCATAACGAGGGCGGAGGCGGCGCTGGCAAAGGACACCTGCGCGGCACCCGAGCTCTAGGTAAGTCACTTTATGGCAAGCGGGAGAGCCAGCTAACCTATCAGACCTGCGCGACCTCCATGATGACGCCGTGGACAGCCACTACGAAATCCAGGAGGAGAACGAAGTTTTCCGTCCTCAGACGACCGAGGAGGATGCGCAACGCGCCGCCATGCAGAACCTGGGCCTGGAGGACGGCGACGCCGCTCTCGAGTACGCCCTGATGATGTCGCAACAGGAGTCGGAAACGCCTGCGCCGCAGCCATCTGCTGAGTACGACAACCAGGGCGAGGACAACGAGGATGCCGATCTGCAATACGCCCTTATGCTGTCACAGCAGGAGGCGGACCGCCAAGCCCAACCTGCTGCGTCTCGTGATCCAGAGCCGGCGCAGTACGATGACGAGGAAGACGCCGACCTGCAGTACGCCCTGATGCTGTCCAGGAAGGAGGCAGAGTCGCTTGCAGAGGCCGAGGGCCGTCGGTACGACGACCACGCGTGAGCGACCTGCAGGGAGAGATGCGATGCCACAGATGATCTCGTAAGATGGCCTGGCGCCTTTGCATGCCCATGCTGATCACTCCTGGGCCTGGACTCACTGTCAAACTGACCTGTGTGCGCGGAACTCGGACTCGGAGCAGGGACTGCTCCGCGCTGTGAAGCGGATTTGGGGGTGCGCCCGCCACTGCGGCACGAGGCAGGGGGCCATGACGTTCTCTGCGCGACCTCGCGTGCCACTGAATTGGCGTCCTGGCGCAGCCAGATGCGATGAAGCATAGGCGTGTCGTCACCCGCGTGTCGGGTGCCCGCCGGATGGGCCACAGAACGGGGGGCAGATCCGGAACCAAAGACAGCCAGCAGGCAGCAGGCAGCGCGTGCTGCGCGACCTGATCTAGTATGTGGGAACGCAGGAACGGGGCAGCCTGTGCAGCCGGACGGGCGCTGGAGCGAGGCTGTCTCAAACCATGAAGCAAAGGCGGCACCTGCGACGATGGATCCGGCGTGCGCGCGAGGCTCGTGGCAACGGACGCGCATCGGACACGCAGGCGCGTCCCGGTGCCAGCGGCAGGCGGCCGCATGCCCGAAGAGCGCTTGTCCGACGGCGCAGCGTGCGGGCGGGTGGAAGGCGTCAGGAGCGGTGTTCTCGTGGGGAAGACGTCTGAGGGTTGGGAGGCCGCGAGGCCTGCCAGACGTCATGTCATGAGGGATGGAGGGCCGGTGGCGAGGGCGGGATATGCATGAATGCTGCTTCGCTTCTCATGGAGCACGCTGTGCAGCAGGTTCTGCAGGTACGCAGGTACGCAGGACGACAGGAGCACAACAGACAGCAGGACGAAAAAGGGAGCGAAAGAGGGCGCCCCCCTCGACAATTCAGCAAAGTGTTGGGCCGGCGCGCTCCTGGGCCGGGCTCGATGGGCGGACGCCCGCCATGCGAGTGTCAGGTCGTGGCTCGGTGCGCACGGACGATGGCGACTGTGGCTGGGCCCGGGGCGGCCAATGACTGCAGCGTCTGCCCTCGTCCCTCGTCATGCATGGGCTCGTGGAGGGCCACACCCTTGCACCCGTGTAGCCGGACATTGACACGCTGCACGCCCGCCGCGCGCCGCTCGTCGGGCCCCGAGCCGGACCGGGCGCTCCGCAGGCCGCCCTGCACGCGCTCCTCACAGTTGTGCAACAGCTCCTCGATCCTACAACAGCGTCAGATGCGGTGGCGCGCAACTTTGCAGCTCGCGTCTCGTCTCGCAGAGAAACAACAAGCAACAAGCTCTGTGACCCAACCCGGGCACGCGGACGCCCTGCCGCGCCCTAACTTCGGGAACTGGTAATGTCTCAGGACCCTTCCGGCGCGCTGAGCATAATGCTTGCAGCGTGCGGCGTGCGGCGTGCGGCGTGGACTGGCTGCTGGCAGTGCATCAAGCGTGGAGGACTTGAGCCCAAACGAAAACCATCGCCCCCGGCGCTGCCCCGTTGGCCGTTGGCTGCTGGCAGGTAGAATGCCGGAGAGCTACTGCAGCGAGGCGGACGCGCAGAGAAACAGAGGAAAGAGGCTAAGGGCGCTGGGCCGGAAGCACGGCAAGGCGCCCCTGGCTTCCCCTCCGGGCCCCTGGCGCTGGCTTCCGATCCCCTTGCCTAGTCTTCTGCGCTTTCTGCGCTTCTCCTTCTCCTTCCAACAGTTATCCTCCGGCTGGCCCGTCCCTCCATGCTAGAGTAGAGTCTCCTGGCGCTGGCGTCCGGCCCACAGCCTGACGGCGCGCCGGGCACAGCTCCGGAAAGGTTCACGCCCAAACGTCCCCTCCTGGCCGACCCTGGCGCGCAGGCAGGCTTCCTTTCCTTCGTTCCTCGTCCTTGCCCCTTGTCTCTCGGCTCGCTTTGCGTACGTCACTAGTCGCTGGCCGCTGCCCACCTCTGCAAGAGCTGCAGAGCAAGAGCTGCGGGGGTGCTAAGGAGCCAGGAGACAGCGACGGCTCGGGAACAAGGCACGCCGTGTCCTGACGTCCGCATCCTGACGTCCTGGCGGGCGACTGCGCGCCGCACGATGGCCCACCGGGGGATTCGTTGACCCCTTCTCTCTCTAGCGATCTAGCTCGGACGGCGAACCCACCGCAACGGGTGTGCCAGGTTGCTTGCGAATAGGCCCAGTCAGCCCCGAGAATACATGGGCGAAAAAAGCCACACCTTGAAACTGAACTGGTAATGTTGCCCGGACCGAGCAGCGCAGAGTTTCGTACGCCCCCGCAGCTTGATCGCGCGGCTGGGCGCTGGGCATGGCAGCAGAGCTTGCCCTTTGCTCATGCAGGCGGGCTGGCGTGTGCACTCCAATCGGGCTGCAAGGCCCGGTACAATCAGGTACTGATTGCGATCGCGTGTTTGGGAGCTTATTGCGCGCCTCGCCGGCCGCTGGCCGCTGCCCGGTGCCCCCGCCCTCGCTCCGTGCCCCTCGGGTTCTCCGGAGGCTCCAGGTGTTGAGTGCTGGGTGCACCGTTGGAGGGGAATCTGCCAGCCATCGCATCGCATCGTGCTCGCTGAAAACATGGGAGGACAGAAGGGAGCACGGGGTGCCCGCCTTACAGCATTGGACGCACTGGCGCGTGGCGGATTACAGCATGTCTTGGATGCCCCCTCTCGCGTGGTGTCGAGGTTTCATGGTGTTGCGCTGCAGCTGTCGGTTCTCTCGGTTCTTTTCGCTGCGCTGGCTGCTTCGCTGGAGGACTAGGTAGGTACATACTAGGGAGGAGACATTGCTGGCTCGCCGGCTCGCTGAGCGATGGCTCAGTCGCAGCGGGTGTCTGTCTGAATTGTCTCGTCGCGGGTAGCGGAACGGTGGTTTGGACCCTGACCCTGGAGGCACGGGCAGGCACGGCGAGGTCATGTTTGAGCAGGACAGGAGAGCCAGGAGCCAGGAGAGGGGGCGGAGGCAAATCGCGGTTGATTTGTTGTTGCTATACCTGGCTCGTGGCTCGTGGCCCAGCTCCCAGCTCCCAGCCAGCTCATGGCTCCGTCGCCAGTCGCTCACTCGTCGTTCATGGTGCGTTTCCTAAACCTTGGTCCGTCGTCTCCTGTCGCCTGCTCCTGTCTCCTGTCGCCCTGGCTGGCCGGCCCGGCTCTCGATCCTGCACTCGCCTGCACTCGCTCCTGGCATTCCCTCGGTCTCCTCACACTCGTCTCTCCTCCACCCATCGCCGTCAGTAACCCAGTACTGTACCTAGACTCTGACCGGCTAGTCTCTTCCTCGACAACACTCGCCTTCCCTCGACCACCGACTATCGTGCCTTCCCCCTTCACCTCTGCACTACGTTTCTGCCTTTACCGCCTGCACCCCCCTCCTGCGAGCCTAAGCCTGCACCTAATCCTGACACATCGGTACTCTCCGCTCTCAGCATCGTCTCTCTCATCACTGCTGGAACCCCATCCCCGCCCTCCCTCTCGGCACCCCCTCCTTCCTCCCCCGGCCTCTTACGTTTGTCTTGCCGGGCCCCTTGCACCACCCTCACACCCTCCCTTTCGGCTCTCTTCCTTCTTCCCTTGTCCCCTCTCCTCAACGCTCCGTCCGACCCGGCCTCACAGCGACCTGCACCACCCGAGCCTCGCGCCTTCCATAATTACGCTTCCTTCCCTCCCCTCGCTGAACCCTGTGTCTTCCCTCGTCTCCGTCTAGCCTCGCTCGCTCGCACGCACGCACGCACGCACGCTCGCAACAGCCTGCCCGCCTGCCTGTCAGCCTGGCTCGACCCCGCAGATCCTATATTTCGCCTAGCAGCGCTCGAAACGTAAACGATGACCGATCCGACCTCTGCTCGACGACGGCAGAAGGGTCTCGCCGTCTCCTTTGTCGACTCCGATCCTGCATCTATCAACTCGTCTCCTGTCATCTCCATATCGTCTGCACACACAACTCCGTCCACATCCCCGTTATTGCGCGACGGCGACGACAAGAACCGTGATCGCTTCGCGCGCGCTCTCTACCCCCAGCGTAAACACTCTCTGCCGACTGTGAACGCCGCCTCGACCTCGAACGTCTCCGGACCCAGCGGCAAACCTGCCTCTCCCCAAGGGCTCGAGGCCGCGATCCCCGTCATGGACAACCTCGCCGCAGGACCCTCAGACGCGAAGCGATGGAGCGTGCCGTACGATGCGTCCGACGGCGATGAGGTCCAGGTGCACATCCACACGCCCGCGCGCAGACACGGTCGGGGCTCTCCGTCGCCGTCCCGACGAGGTGAGTAGAGCCCGAAAACATCCAGCCTTTTGCCGCTTTACGGAAGCGCTAACTGCTTGCAGATCTTCCCCGTCTCGACTTCTCTCGTACTAGCACCCCGCTGCGCGCCAAGGCATTCGCGTCAACACCACTGAAGAGTGCGCTCGCATCGAGCACGTCCTCGTCGTCGACAACGTCGAGCGTCGTCTCCACCGCCCGCGACAGCTTCCACCACCGCGACACGCTGTACGCCGAGGATGACAGCCCGGGCAAGATGGACCGCCCAGGGCGGCAAATCAGCCTGAACGGATTAGACTTTTTCGATGCTGCGGAACTGGAGAAGGTTGCAAACATCGACGCGACCGAGGGACTTGAAACACTGGCCGAAGCGGAGGAGCCGCCAAGCGCCGTCGACATCCTCCGCCCGAACGACATGAACCGGAGCGCTGCGCCGGCCATGGGCACACCACCGTCACAGGTGTATCGGCCCCGATCCTTTGTCCGCGGCCTGCCACGAAGCGGCAGCGAGAGCAGCTTCGTGTCTGCCCTCAGCGTCAAGGGTGTGCTGTGCCGTGCTGAGGCATCTTACACGGACGTCCTGGACGCCTACACGGCGGACACGGAGGGCGAGGACGAGAGCGTTGCGGACAGCGACGCCGGGTACGAGTCGCAGGGAGATGCGGACGCCGTTGACCTAACGCTCGACTTGTGAGTGGCACCTGCGAACGGAACGCATTAAGATGGCGAAGCTGACCTTGCAGCGACGGCCTCTCGATTGTCACCAACAGAAACGCCAAGAACATTGTTGACCTGTCCGACCCCCCGCGCACACCACGCGCCGTGAGCACCGGCTTTTCTGAGGCTATGAGGTGAGCTAGTAACAAATGTCCGTGTCGCTGACGCCCCAGCGCGCCCGCGTCCTCGTCTTCCTCCTCACCACCGACAACCGTACCGAGTGTGCCGGGAACGCCAGTGCAGGAGCTAAACGAGATCTCTGACTCAGACGACTGGGTCCCGCAGGCTCCCCGCTCCGTGCGACGACGCCGCATCCTGGACTCGGACGACGAGGCGCCGCTACCAGAGCCCAAGACGATCTCGCAGGTCATGATCCTCAGCGACGAGGACTCGCCGATCCACACGCGCCCGCGGCTACGAACACCAGAGGTGCGGCAACGACGCAACAGACTGGCGGGAACTCCGGCAGCCCTGCAGAAACTGCTGGACCTGGACGCCAATGACGGGGCCGAGCACTCGTTCGAGGAGGCGGCGGACGACACGTACGGGTCACTGAAGGACTTCATCGTGGACGACGACGATCTCAGCGACTATGGGGAGAACGAGTGCATCGACATGCGCGGATCGCGGGGTTCGCCGATCGAGCTGATGGACTCGGAAGACGAGGACGAAGATGCCGGTGTGATCCGCTTCTCTCCGACACCCGGGCCGTTAGCGCTCCCGGACATTGGGGAGCTGAACCTGGACGACAGCGATGACGAGGCGATCCTCGCGCCGCGGAAACAGATCGTTCCGCCGCCGCGGGCAAGCTCTACGCAGTGGTCGAAGAAGGAGTGGACGAGCCGGCGGGAAGTCATCGCGAACAACCTCTTCGCGGAACTGGACGCCAAGGTGTTCGACTGTCGGCTCGGTGCCAAGGGTGCAGGGGCCTACGTCGAGTGGAACAACAGGCTCCTGACGACCGCGGGCACGGCCCACAAGTCTCGAAACGGAACCACAGGGCGGTACACCTACAAGATCAAGCTTAGCGACAAGGTGTGCACTGGGGAGGCGCAGATTGCGAGCACGCTCGCGCACGAAATGTGCCACCTGGCGTGCTGGATCATCAGCGACGAGCACAAGTCGCCGCATGGGCGCGTGTTCAAGAGCTGGGGCGCCAAGGTCATGCGGTACCGACCCGACATCGAGGTGACGACGCGGCACTCGTACGAGATCAAGTACAAGTACGAGTGGGAGTGCAGCAACGCGGTGTGCGGCAAGGTGTACCGGCGGCACAGCAAGAGCATCGATCCGACGCGGCAGGTGTGCGGGAGCTGCAAGGGGCGGCTCGTCCCGCGGTTCCAGACGACGACGTCTCCTTTCCAGGTGTACCTGAAGAACAACATGGCGCTGGCGAAGAGCGCGCTGCCGGGCGTGTCGCACGGCGACGTGATGCGCGCGCTCAGCAAGCGCTGGGCTGACGCCGTCGGTGCGACGGAGGAGGAGCACGTGCAGTACTGGCGCTACGCTGCGGGCGCGGCGGCGACGACGCCAGTGCGCGCGTGAGCACTCAAGCGGGAGCGGGCCTTCCGCGCAACGCAACTATCATTATAATCCACAATTTAAACCTCACCTCGTCATATACGTGAATGTATCAGTTGTTTACATCTTTTGGAGTGGTGCTGCAGCGGCGGCTAGCGGTGCAGGTGAGACATTGAGCGCCGCTGATCGCCGAGCCAGGCACGGCGGCGGGGCGGAGGAGCAAAGCGGACCCGCGTCTACGTACCTCCACTCGGACCAAATATTCTGGAACCCCGCGCTGTCGTCCGCACACTCACCACCATGCGCGCCTCCCTGCTGCTCCGGAGCATCCACCCGGCCGTGCAAGGCCCTGCGCTGACGTACGCGCTGGGCCTGTCGTACGCCGCGAAGCAGTCGCCGCCGTTCGTGCCCGCGTCCTACCAGCCGGGCAGCGCCGGCTTCGCGGGGCAGCGCACGCCGCTCGGCCGCTGGGTCGACCTCATGAAGTCGCTGCCGGCGGGGCGCGGCGAGCTCCGCAAGACAAACGTAGAGGAGGGCAAGGAGGACCTCAGCGACGGCGGCTGGGGCATAGACACAGAGTGGCAGGTGCGCAAGTGGGGCGCTGGCGAGGACTTTTTTGCCGTGGTGGATGGAGGGAACTTTGTGAGTAAGCGAGCAGCCGCCGCAGGCGGCTGCGAGCGTCGCCGAGCGCTCGCCGGCCTAGGGGCCGAACGGCCACCGAAGGTGGCCGTGAGGGTCATGGGCCCCCATCACGCCCCCTCCCCGCCGAGTAACCAGCTCCGCTGGCCGCGCGGGATCCATGGGTCAGCTCCGCTGACTGCGTCCCCCTTCTCTATGACCCGTGGCCTGCTTCCCCTTGGACACCACTAACCCCAGACGCACATCGCGCTCTCGGACGGCGTCGGCGGGTGGGCGCCCGACTACGACCCGGCGCTCTACTCGCAGGCGCTCATGTACCACTACGCCAAGGCGGCGCAGGCGCAGCCGAGCATCGCGCCGTGGGACGCGCTGCGCAAGGCGTACGCGGCCGTCGAGGCGGACAAGCACGTCGAGGCCGGCTCGGCGACGGCGTGCGCGTGGAATCTGGCCGAGGACGGGAAGGCGAGGGGTGTCAAGTGAGTGAGCGCTCGCCGCGGACGCCGCAGGCGGGCGCGAGTCCCGTCTTACTGGTCGGCGGAGTGGGGATGTGTTGTTGTTTCTGGGACCGCCCGCTGCGCGCAGAGCCAGCTCGGGGGCTCGCTTCGCTCGCACTCGCTGACACCAGCCTCGGCGACTCGGGCTTCTCCGTCATCCGGCGAGACGACAGCGCGTTCCACTCGGCGCCGCAGACGCACTACTTCAACTGCCCGCTGCAGCTGAGCAAGATCCCGCCCAAGCTCCGCGGCCAGGGCGTCATCATGGACCGGCCGGAGCAGGGTGAGAAGTTCGAGGTCAAGCTGGGTGCGGGCGACGTCATGATTCTCTATGTGAGTGGGGCTGCTGATGAAGAGCTGGTGCGGGGTGTGAATGCCTGGGGCTGCATTGCACCCGGCAGAGCCATTCCAGGCTGTGCCGCCTCGAAGACCAAAGTGTCTGCCAGCCCTGCACCTCGCATCTTCGCTGCGCTCAGGTGCTCGGCGCGGGCTCGTGCTGACCCCAGTCCGACGGCCTCTCCGACAACCTCCCCATGGAGCACGTGCAGCAGCTGCACGGCGCGATCGGCGACCTGCTGCGGTCCGAGGCCAACGTGCACCTGACGTCCGAGGAGCGCGCGCACGAGCACGCACGCCTGCTCGCCGACGTGCTCGTCGCGGCCGGGCGCAACGCCATGACGCGCACCGGCAAGGAGGAGGGCGGCAAGGGGTGGAAGACGCCGTTCGAGATCGAGGCCAAGAAGAACGGCAAGAACTGGCCCGGCGGCAAGATCGACGACGTGTGCGTCCTCGTCGCCGTCGCGAGCAACAAGATCTAGACCTAGAGGCAGCAGTACAGACTGGATGCAGTATGCAGCAGCAGTACGGGACGAGGGGATGCTGTGGCATGCGTATCTACTGATCTATGCATGGCGCGCCTACTGCCTGATGAGCTCGAGGAGCAGCGCCCGCGCAGCCTGCGCGTCCGCTGCGCCCCGCGAGTCCTTCATGACCTGCCCGACGAGGCGCATGACCACCTTGTCGTTGCCCTGGCGCACCTTCTCCGCCTCCTTCGGCAGCTTCTGGATGACGGCCTCACAGAGCGCCTTCAGATCGTCGGCCGAGGACGGCTGGATGCCGAGCTGCTCGAGGAGCACGTCGAGCGACACAGTGCCGGCGCCGTTCTCGACAACGTGCCGGAGCACGCTCCGCCCCGTCGAGCCCGTCAGCTTACCGCCCTCGACGGCGAGCACGAGTTCGTGCATGAGCGCCGCCGGCACGACATCTGGCGTCCACTCGCGCCCCGACTTTGTCAGCTGGCCAAGCAGCTCGTGCGTCACCCTGTATGTCAGCTGGGGGATAAGGTCAACACAGCTGCCACACTTACCAGTTGCACGCCTTCTTACCCAGCTTCGCGTCCGCACCCGGCGCGACTGCCTCGAAGTACTCAACGCCAGCGCCCGTGTACTCGTCCAGGCTCAGGAGCGTGTCGACATCGCGCCGGGTGAGGCCGTAGGTAGCCTGCAGGCGCGCGGCCGTCTCCCACGGCATCTCGGGAACGTTCTCGCGCAGCTTCTCAAGAAACGCCTGAAGTCAGCTACGCAGGCAAACTCCTAGCATACCGGTCGAATCGCAAGCGCTGGCAGGTTGTGATCCGGCATGTATCGGTAATCCTCCGCTTCCTCCTTTGAGCGGAGGGAGAAGGTTTCGCCGGTCAGCTCGTTGAGCCCGCGCGTCTCCTGACGCAACGGCACGCCCGGCTGTGACTCGTAGTGCTCAATGTGCCGCCGGCGTTCAGCCTCTGGAAGTTAGAAAGATGATGACCGCGTACGTACCGATCGCCTGCTGTAAGAAGCGGACCGAGTTCACGTTTTTGATCTCGCACCGCGTGTTGAAGGGCTCGCCCGGCCGGCGCACAGAGACGTTTGCGTCGACACGAAGGTTTCCCTGGACGTTAGAACAGACGGCATAATCAACACACCTTCTCCATGTCTCCATCCCCGGATCCGATTCGCCGCAGAATGCCCTGCAACTTGCGCACGAACGCACCCGCTTCCTCTGCTGATCTGTCCGTTAGCTAATGGGGAAACGCTTCCAGAGCTTACCTCATGTGTGGCTCCGTGACGATCTCCATGAGACCCGTACCCGCACGATTCAGGTCAACAAGCGTCTCGCCTGCCACCGTCATCGACTTCGCGGTGTCCTGTCGTCAGCTCAAACACGACTTACGAGCCTCACTTGTTCAATCTGCAGCTGGTGGATGCCGACTGAGAACTCGCGCTCAACACCCTGATCTTCCGGAGCAAATTCTACGCTTCCTTTCCGAGCTAACGGATCTGGGATGTCAGTTTAATGTCGGAACATGGCAACTCACTGTAGTGCTGTGTGATCTGGTAGCTCGGCGGGATGTCGTGGTAGAAGTAGTGTTTCCGGTCGAACGTGCTTCGGGGGTTCTGGCATCAGCTCAACAGCGCCCCGGGAGCTCACAATGTCACACTTCAAAGCAAGCGCAGTCATAATTGACAGCTTCACAGCCTCGGGATCGATCACCTGGTGTCGTCAGTTGTTGCGTGCTGCTGGAAAGCAGTGGCACACGTACAGGGAGCGTTCCTGGAAAGGCGCTGTCGAGGAGCTCGACATGCGTGTTCGGAGGGTCCTCATGCGAGGTTTGAGCGACTACAGTCAGCTCAAGCTTTCCCACCGCAACTCACCAGAGAATAGCTTCCTGCCTGTCTTCAGTTGAGCATGGATCTCAAGTCCAACGACTAGCTCCCAGCCGTCCTTTGATGAGGAGGCGGTGGACGATTGGAATCGGACGTAGGCCCGAAGAGAAGCCACTGCCCGATTTGAGACCACCCTCCGAGCCCCCAGTCTGGTAGTGCTCAGCATGCTGGTCGAGTGTCGGTGACGTTGCTGCGAGTGAAGGCGTCATAGCCGCCAAAGTCAGTCCGAGACTCGACATTGCGACTGACCTCCACCGGCAGTTCCGCAACGTTTACACGTGTACATTGTGAGACACGACACGTGCGGGTGGCGTGTCAGTGATAAGCGCGTGAGAGTGTGCTGATGCGGCTTCCTTGGCACGATGTCCTGAAGCGACGTACACGACACGACAACAACATCCCATCCCGTCCAGCAACGGTCACCAGCCAACATGAGTGAGTGTAACGAGCTTAGGGACCTGGCGTTTTCAAGACGTGACGACGCTGTCGTTTCGTTGGCTCGCAGCCGATGACAGCATTGTCGCCACCAGCATATTACCAAGTCGGGCTCGAAAACAAGCCTAAATTACCTACGAGCCTGCGAACCCCACGATTGTCATGAAGGGCCCCGACGCCGAACAGTGAACGGGCGCTGACCACACCTCAGGCTACGGCCAAGCACTCGACGCCAATCCGTTTGCGGACAGCAACAACGGTTTTGGCCAGCAGTCCAATGCCTCGGCGTTCAGCCTCGACTCGACCGGCCCCTCGCCGAGCGGCGGCGTTGAGAACATCCAATCCTACGTCGCGGACCACGACCGTCGAGCACGCGAGCTCGAGCAGAAGCAGCGCGAACTCGAGGAGCGAGAGCGGAATCTCCAGCAGCGGGAGCAGGAGGCTGCCCAGTACCGCGCCAACTGGCCGCCCTGTGAGTATTATCGCCGCAGTTAGGCAGCCTGAATTTGAGCTGACGACGCCAGTCATGCCCCTGGTCGTGCACTCGCTCGAGTTTGTCCCGACTGAGTACCAGAAGCACGCGAAGCTTCTGTACTACTACTGGCTCGAGCTCTTCGCCACCCTCATCTTCAACTTCCTCGGATGCTTGTTCCTCCTGACGTCGGGCGAGAATGGTGGAATGTGAGTGTTCCTTGCTGTACAGCGACAAACGGGCACTGACGATTGCAGCGCCGGCCTCTCGGCTTCGCTCGGTTTCCTCGTTTTCATCTCGATCTTCTCGTTCGTGCTCTGGTATTACCCTGTGTACAACGGATGGCGGAGAGTGAACAAGCGCGGCGCGGCGATCCTGTTTTACTGCTACTTCATCTTCGGCGGCTTCCACCTGCTCTACTGCCTGTACATGACGATTGGCGCGCCTTGTGAGTAGCTTGTGACTCCTAATCTGTTAGCTAACGGCAGACACCGGCTCGGCTGGTCTGTACAACACGATCGTGAGCTTCATCGACGGCAGTATTCTGCCGGGCGTCTTCGGCATCATCTCGTCGATCGGGTGGGTCCTGCAGCTCGTCGGTGGCCTCGTTCTCTGGAAGCTTGTCTGGAACTTCAAGCGCAACAACGCCGACATCAACTTCGCCAACGCCAAGGCCGAGTTCAACGGCCTCGGCGCGCTCTTCCGCATCTTCCGTCGCACGCAGACCGCGAGCAACGTCTAATCATCCCGTATAACACACGACTATTCACGAAAATACAAAAGAAGCAAGGCGAGATAGCAGTGCACGCACGACGAGCTTGTGGGCCGGAGCCGGCGTTCGGTGTACTCGAGCCGCAAGATCGCCGGTCGCCGCGTCCCGAGTGTACGATTGTGCTGTGCCGAGTGACTCCTGTATCCTTCAACTGGACTGCTCCTGCGGCTGTGAGACTCCATGTACCATGCAATAGATGCACGATATCAATCTCCGCGACAGGTGCTGCGTGACGGTAGCGTGGCTGTCTTTGTTCTTCCACTTTACCACGGCCAGCGTGGATCTTGAACGAATGCTAGCTGGCCTCGCACCGCTTGCCTCACCCGCTCAGCACAGCATGCCGAACGGCGTTATGAACTGACACAACCGACGCTGGCAGGGGCAGTACTGAGGCCGTCCATGCGGTGCCGGAACAGCACCGCTCATCAACCCACAAGACATGGCACGGCCTCTCCTGCCCCAACTACGCCCCCCGCGTTCGGTTACACGGGAAGCTCCTGTCTCCGGGATGGCCACGCCCCCGCGGCGTATCTCTTTTAGGTGTTTCGTCCAGCCCCGAAGAGGGGGCATGTAGCCGCTTCCCAGAAGGTCTCGGACGCAGAGGCTGACTCCGTCTCAGACTCTGCATCGAAGGTGAGTCACCCTCCGCCCCAGTAGGCCGCCGCCGGTCCTCTCAGGTCTCATTCAGAGTAGCGACCAGAATCTGCCTGCGTGCGAGGTATACACGCTGCTGCGTCGGAGGACCGTACCGAGCGCGTAAAATCAGTCTTTGTGAGATGCTTGCCCGAGCTTGTCCGGAGATTGACCACGAGGTCGAACGCGGACACCCGTACACGAATAATAGAAAGTCAAACTGCGGAAAGATGTCCAGTATCTCAATGGGGTTGATGTAGGACATGCGTCAACCCTCCTGAGCACTCACGGACTACTGCTCGATATGCGTTCTGGCTCCGATTGGTCGTCGTGCGCCGCTGATAACGTCGGCCAAGGAGATAAGTCCACAGTCAGCGATTGCTATGTGTTAACCGCAGGAGGAAAGCTAGGAAAGGTGTGCAGGGGAAATGCAGTTTGACCAGGGCATGCAATGAAGTGTTGAGTGGTGTGAAACGGAGATTAAGCAGCGACCATGAGCAGGACTTTGCCATTGTTTACACCCCTGCGCTGGTGGGCGTCCGTGACGTCACAATCGACGTGCTTCTCTGTCTCCTCTCGTTCCCGTTTAGATGTCCAGACAATGCAGCGGGGTTCTCCGGGGATCACACCGATGAGGATGGACGTCCGTGCTTGCTTGTTCTGTGCTTCTGAGTGCGCTCGGAGCTTGCCCACCGCTGCGGCGACGCCAGTCACGAGGCAGAGGGAAGGTTCAGGAACCGGGTCCGAGATCCGGCATCGCACCCCTGGGTCCCCGCAGTGGCGGCGGCAACTACCAGGCCTACCAGGCGCGCTGGCAAGTGCCGGGAACCCGCGGATCGCGTCTGGCTCGAGTCGCAGCGACTCGCACTGATATCGCGGCGTCTATCTCGCCGTTGCATCGCTGCTTCTCCACATCATCCACCGCTCCCACCATGTCATTCCGCGGCATCGCGCACTCCCTCCGCCCCCTCTCCGCGCGACGCGTCACGTCGATTCGAGCAGGCGCGCTCGGCACCCTCGGCGCGACCCGCTCACACACCACCCGCGACAAGTACTTCCTCAAGCCGCTGAAGGAGACCGAGCCAGAGCCGACGTACGAGTACCGCTTCCTCGCTGAACCGGCGACCGTTGAGGTGAGTAGTCCTGGGCTCACTGTCACGTAGCAGGGCCGCAGGCGCGCGTACTATTGCTGTAGTGCCTGTCGGCCCTCAGCGTTCAGCTATCATTTCGCTGCTGCAGCTGACAACAGATTCTCTCCTACGCCTTCTCTGGAGGTCAACCGCGCGCCGGCGTCGACCAGGGCCCTGGAGCGCTGATCAAGGCCGGGCTCCCGGCGCAGCTGGAGAAGCTCGGCTGGAAAGTCGAGCACAACCCGGACCTGGAGGCTGAGATCGCCTCTCTCACGTCCAAGACATCGGAGGACGACAAGGACATCGGCAAGCTGCGTAAGCCTGTTTCGGTGTCGGCCGTGAATGAGCGCCTGGCCGACGACGTCGCACGCGTTGCGGGTGAGGGCAAGCTTCCCCTGACTCTCGGAGGGGACCACTCCCTCGTAAGCTACGACGTCGAGTTGAGAAGCTGACGACAGGCAATGGGGACAGTCGCTGGAACAAAGAGCCAGTACCCCGATGCCGCTGTCATCTGGGTGAGCTACCACTTCAGGACACTAGCTGACGGGGCAGGTTGACGCCCATGCGGACATCAACACGCCCATCACGACCGACTCCGGCAACCTGCACGGATGCCCCATCTCCTTCCTCCTCGGCCTGGAGGGGACCGACATTCCGCCGTTCAACATCTGGCTGCAGCCATGCTTGCGCCCGGAGGATCTGTGAGCTTAAGCCTCCCCATCCGTAGCTGACAACAGCGTGTACATCGGCCTGCGCGACATCGACGCCGGTGAGAAGCACATCCTGAAGTCTCTGGGCATTAAGGTGTTCACGATGCACGACGTGGACCGGCACGGTATCGGTAAGGTGGTCGATATGGCGCTCGCGCATGTCGGCGCCGCGCGCCCAATCCACCTTTCCTTCGACGTTGACGCGCTCGACCCGACTGTTGCGCCCAGCACCGGCACGCCCGTCCGTGGAGGGCTCACATTCCGTGAAGGTGAGTTTCGCTGAGGTGGAGGTGGAGGTCGCGGCACGCGTGGCTCAGCTGGACCTGGCTAAGCGCCGCCCGGAGAAGGCCGTCCGCCGCTTCTGCCGCGGATGTCAGGACGCTCAGTTGCAGTGCATGTACAGGGCAGGCCGCGACCTTGGCGACAGTGGGGTGTGGGGTGGATGAGGTGCGATCGATCGAGGACGCTGACGCATCGTGCAGGCCACTACATTGTCGAGGCGATTGCGGAGACGGGCAACCTGGTCGCAGTCGACGTTATGGTGAGTGATTTTCGGCCATTGGCCCGTGCCTGTGCCGCGACGTGCCATGCGTGCCAAGGCTACGGTGTCTCCGAGATCTCGTCACTGAGCCGGGTGCACCGCTTTTCAGGCCCCGTCCTTGGCTTCTCATTTAGCCCAATGGGCTGTGGCGCACAACTCGAGCGTGCAGACGGCCAACGGAGGGTGGCAAACGAGAGCATGCAGAGAACCATGGCTGACATACGCAGGAGGTCAACCCGACGCTCGCGGACGAGGTGTCGGCGGAGCAGACGGTCGCGGTCGGGTGCTCGCTGGCGCGGGCAGCGCTTGGCGAGTCGCTGCTGTAGTTAGTCGATACGAAGCTGTGCGAGCTGTATGCATGGGGTAATGAAGTCTGGCCGCTAGGGGAGAGCCGATTCCAGCGAGTGCGCAAGTGCATCGGAAGGCTGGAGGCTGGAGGGAGAAGGGTTCGCGGGGTGCGCACAGAGGCCATGTATATTTAAACCCTCCACTTAATAGCAATGGCAGACCTGTAGGGCCAACATGTCGAAACTGATGCCGAAATCTCCCAACACACAACCAAATCTCACCACTGCATCCGAAAGCCATCCAGTCCGCGACTAACTTGCTACACTTCCGGGGATCACTGCCAACTCCCTTCCCATCCACCAACTTCTCTGCAGAGTACCGCATCTTGTTCGTCCTCGCGGATCTATCACCACTGTAATTCGCTCGTCCTTCTGCGCTCCCTCGGCATCCACAACGTCCTTCGCAGCCTTATCAGCCGCGCAGCGCAGCGCAATACTCAGTTGGACACCATTGTGAAGTGATCTCGAATGGACCGAATGGAGACAACGCCCCCTCCACCCTGTGTGGAGAGCGGAGTCAATGCCAACAAGGAACATAACGCCCACTCAACTTCGCACTGATCTTGACAACACTCACCTCTTCTCTCAACCATCCACCCTTGAACTCAACGACTCCTGCTCATCCACCGTCGCCATGCCTGCTAAGAAGCGCGGAAGGGGTGGCAAGGGCAACGGTGTCGCGTCCAAGACTGCCAAGCAAGCGTCGAGTTCAGGTCCCTCGACTCGTCTCACCGCTCGCCAGCAACAGATCGCGGAGAAGGTTGACCCCTCTCCCACCCCTAACCAGCGCAGTGATCAAGGCGAGACGACCATCCAAGAACAGAAGACGACCTCCCCTCGCCATGCCAGCACGTCACCTCCCGCGCAGCTACCCCCGAAAGCGGAATTCGGTCCTTGGGGATCTAAGTGGATGGAGCAGTGCCAGGCTACTGACCCTGTATGGGCATCCGCCGAGTCACTGAAGCAGTTCGAGACGACTACAGGGTTCTCCGCTCAGCCCCTCGACCACTGCGAGGACAATCTCTTCCCCAACGCCGCCGGCCGCTGGGGACTGAAGCGCCATGAGGCCCGCGAGGACACCGACTATAGCTTCATGACCAGAGGCCGTGGTCCCTCATGTTACCTGACGGGCAAGTCGAAGAAGAGTGTTTGTCATTACCACGGTTACAGCTTCCCGTTCCTGTACGAGTACGTCCTGCGATGTCTTTCAATGCCTTTCTGCTCACAACAGCCCCCCCGAGGGACTTGAATGCCAGAACGCGAAGAGCAGCGGCTACCCATCCCTCGTTCTCAGATGGGATCCGATCAAAGGGTACCTCGCGAGCTGTGGCTACTGTTTCTACACCACCTCGCCGAACTGCACCTTCCCATCCTACCAACTCCCGTGGAAGGGTGCCGTTCCCTACACGCCCGAGGAGGAGGAGGCTGCCAAGATCGGCAGGAGTCGCAACTGGAAGGTTCCCGCAGGCGGCATGCAGGCTTTCGAGGCTAAGGTACAGCCAATCCCTGTCAAGACTTCATCGGACGATAAGACGACACACAGTGACCGTGGAGGCAGCCGCAGTAACCACAGCGACGACAGCGAAGACGAAGGGGGAGACAACGGAGGAGGAGACAACGGAGGAGGAGACAGCGACGGAGGAGACAGCGACGGAGGAGACAACGGAGGAGGAGACAGCGACGGTAGCGGTGACAATGCTGGAGGCCGCCGTGGTGATGGCAGCGACAAGGACAAGGTCGACCATGATCAGAGCGACAATGACGATGATGGTGAGGGCAGCGATGATGGCGACAGTGGTGACAACGACGGCAGCGGCAAGAAGGAGGACGACAGCAACAACAGCGAAAGGGACGGCAGAGGCGGCCGCAGCGACGGACACAGCTCGGATAACGGCGAACAGAAGTCCGGAGGCCGTACCCCTCCTGCTCCGAAGAAGCACAAGCGCTCGCGTTCGCCCACTGCGCACACGTCAGATAAGAGGCCTAAAACTCGCCCCTCCCCGACCCCGGACCCCGAAACCGACGACGAACAGCGTATCAGACAGGCCCTCGCCGCTGCGGAACGGCAGAAGCTTGCGAAGCAGCAAGAGAAGGAGCGGGACAAGGCTCAGCGCGAATTCGAGACCAATGCCGAGGCTCTGCGGGCTATGGAGCTCGAACAGCGTCAACGCCAGCAAGCTCTTGAAAACAAGAAGGGCCCGTTGCAGCTCGGCGAGATGTCGGACGACATGAAACAGTCGCTGTCGGGCGAGATGGGTGACAACGACAGGAAGAGCTCGATCTACCCGGACAAGGTTAGGGCAGCGATGTCAGCCCTCAGCCAAGGTCACCGAACCAGTTCGTCGCCTGGAACATCGGGTCATATCAAGGAGCGAGATGTGCTCAAGGTAGCGAAGAGGTTCAGCAGCCAGCCGCCACGCTCCAAGACCGAGGAGCCTGGTTCACACCTTCGCAGTGCGACGAACCGAATTAGCGAGGACGTCGAGTTCTTCGCGACCCGCAGTGCCCGTTCTGCTAGGCAGACCAAGAGCCTTCTTGCTAGAATCCTGGATGTCGTGAATGAGGAGAAGGAGAAGTTCAACCTCGACTCCGAGCAGGAGAAGATGGATGTCGACGAGAGGCTCGAGCGAATTGCAGAAAACCTGGTGCTTCCTGCCCAGCTCAAGAGCCAGAACGACACGCTCACTGTCAAACTGCAGTCTGCCGAGTCATTGGTGCACACACTCCAAGGTGACGTGAGACGCATGCAGAAGACTCTGGATCTGAAGGAGGAGGAGATGGAGACCCTCAAGGCGTCAACCGCGGACAAGCTTTCAAGCCAGGCGACGGATCGGAAGCTGCGTTGGGAGAACTACGAGAAGCTATGCAACGCGCAACGGCAGCTCGTGGAGCTTCGCAAGGAACGCGATGAGCTGGCCGAAGCCGGACAGACGATGTCCGATGCTTGGTCCCAACAGCGCGAGATGATTGAGAAGCTGGAGGCGGAGCGCACAAGTGCTCAGGCTGACCGGATGAACCTTGTCGCCGAGAAGTCAACAGCGCATGCTCGATGCCAGGATCTCGAGGCTCAGAACTCGACCCTTGAAGCCCAGCTGCAGGAGCTTCAGCGCCGTGTCACCCAGCTGGAGAATCACAACAAATTCTTGGCTCAGCCACACCCGAATGAGCCTCGAGATGAAGCCGAGGAGAATTCTGTACGCGGGAGCCGACGCAGTTCCGTTCCGACCGACTTCTATGCTGTATACAACTTCGATCGTCAAGTTCCGCCTCCTGCCCTCGGAGGGGCTACCCCTGTCCGCTCCCCGGGCCCCGAGATCCCCCCTACAACCCCGACGCCGCCCGTCGATACCATCGACCCGTTGCTTGTTAAGCCTGCCAGCTCTGGCGCAGAGGGTATCTCGCAGCCTCCCAAGTCTCCTGTCACTCCTCAGACCCCTCACCAAGCAGACGTAGGTCCACACTGGAAGCATGTCTAACAACTAGTCGTATTGAGGTCGAGTTCGATGCTCAGCCGTTATTATCGCGCAGCCTTTTCATCGTACCGGAAAGCGTCACATAATCGAATTTAAGGATGCCTTGTAAATGACTCGATGTATATACTGCTATTAAACTTGCAGTGCACCTCCTTATCCACTAATTGGTTAGGGGACAGTTCGGGTGTGTCGAACAAAAACGGGGGATGATTCGGGTGTGTCGAACAGGATCGGTGGACTATTCGGGTGTGTCGAACAGGATCGAAGGACAATTCGGGTGGGTCGAACAGACCCATGACTGGCCAGGACGTCCTTGGGTGCAATCGAATTGGGCCGCGAACTGCCTGGAGATCACCGCACTCCACCTCGAACAGGTCTGGAATTAATGAAGTTTCTGTCAACTTTGTCACACACATGATCCGATACTGCACATACATGACATGGTCTGTGTTGGGTAGCGAGCTATAGACAAATACCTTCTCAACCTTTAGGGCATGTATGTATGACCGCTGGTTGACCGCGTATCGCGCAGGTGGCCGACCCGGTCAAGTGCAGTCCGGATCATCTCAATGAGGACCGGATGTGTGGCGAAGTCGAGAGGCTCGCGACGTGGCTGTTCTTCCTGGTCCTGGGACGGGTCCCGAGATTGTTCGCGGGTCCCACCAGTCTTCAGAGCCGGGAAAGAGCAATAGTGCAGCATCGCAACGAGATCGACCAATTGGGAGGTCCGCAGGAGCTTAGCGTCCAAGTCTGTGGTCTTGCTGGGTATCTCCATGACCTGTGCCGTTGGCAGACGCGCTTGAATGAACAGGAGCGCGCATGACAAGGCCAAGGGTCCACACGACTCCGCATCGTGCTGGTGGATCCAGCTGAGCTCTTCCCGACACCGCTACGAATTAGAAACTGTTACCCACCCAGGCGAATGCGAACTCACAATGCTGTGCGGCAGCGCTATCCATCCAGCGTTATCCTCCTCGGTCACGTATCCCAGCTCCCTCTCCACCTTCATTCGGTACTTGATCCCACCCAGCAGGATCTGTTGTCAGTTTTTGCACGCACAGGAAGGCCATTCGCTCACGTTCAGCGTGCGGCCAGGTTTCTCTTCGCTCTGAGAATCGTAGACAACAATGGTTTTTTTGGCACCGAATATGACGAGCGTGGCGAAGTGATAAGCATGAGGCTGGAAGATGTGGACTGAGTATCTGCTTCTCCATTCGCGGTCGTTGCCGAGGAGCTTGTGGTAGGGCAGGTTCAGCTGGTTGCGACGCTGGCGCGAGGGCTTGACGGGGCAGCTGTCTAATGTAGTTCGAGTTCCGTCCCAGAGCGAGAAGAACGACCGAACGGGGGCGTCTTGTTCCTTGATCCATGGTTGAGAAGTCAGGGCAGTCAGGAACAGTGACATGCACGAGTCGCTGTACCAGTCGCCTTGTATCAGGCGTGGGATGGATGCTGGGAGAGGCTCTGTGATAGCGTCCGAATGGATGGCGCCAAGTCTGGTCTCCAGGGCTCGGAGGACTTGCTCGACCTCAGCCATAGCTTCAGCGGGAATGACATTCTCGCACCATTTCGCGCCAATAGGAATTCTGGGGAAGTAGGTCTCGTAGGACCGCAGCTCTATCGCTGCCGACGCCAAGCATTCGCTCAGCCTCGTGCGGCCCTCGGGGTCGTCCGGTTCGGGCGAGGCGAGTTTGCCCATGAGCGACGCAGCCAGGAGCCCCGGTCGCTGTTCAAGAGCTTCGTAGAATGGATCTTCAGGCCCGAGCTTGTAGTCGTGCGGAACGCGCTCCCAGACGGTCTCCAGCGGTCCCTTCGCCCACGATGGCTTAGCTGCGGGTCTGGGTTTGGACTTGGCGCCTGACGGCTGGACAACCTTTACCTCGTCATCCGATGACGAGCCGCCCGAAGGAGCGGGCCTATCGACAGGGGCCCGCGGGGGTTGTGCCTTTTTAAGTGCCCGATAACGAGGGGGTGGCGTGACAGGATAGGGAACCTCCACGTCCGGGGGGAAGGCATACTCCACCATGTCATCGCGTTGGAAGAGGTAGTCGCCGACGTTGCACAGAACGTCGTCCTCGATGTAGAAGGTCAGGATAGGATAGCAATCGGGGTAGAAATCGTAGATGGACTGCGGTTCGATAACAGATCTTGGTTTCCTGGAGTCATCCATAATCCACCATTCGCCGTCCCTGTTGACGGCTGCAATGTTGTGCCCGCTAACTGGACTATCCCCAATTCTGAATATCGCCGACACGAGCCACCACGGCATGTCCGACTTGCCGCGCGTCCTCTGGCGACCGTAGTAGATGGTGCTGAACTTCGGTTTAGGCGGGGGAACTCCAGGATACTCCCATTCGATCCAGAGCAGCGCAGCCGTCGTGTAGTCGGTTAACTCCGGGTAGATCTCCTCGTGTGGTGTCGAGCAAGCCGGACACCGGTGCCAGATGGGCTTGACCTGGGGTGGCCGGAACCCGGGACTGCCTTCGGGGACTTTGCCTACCTCATGGTCCAGGTCGTAGATGACGGACTCGCAGATGTGAGACTCGACAACCCCTTTACCGAAGCCACATGTGGGACAGTTGAGCGTCAGGTACCGATCGTTTCTGAGTCTGGATGTCATGAATTCGTAGATCTCCTTACTCTCGAGGTCGTCCTCGACGCAGTTGAAGAAGAATCGAAGAACCAGATTCGGGTCCTCTTGTCGGTTCACCCCGGCGCCTGAGATTCGGTGCATAACCTCTTCTTGGAGGTAGCGGCGGAGATCCAAGGCGTTCACAAAGTCATCCAAAAGATCGGCCGGGGTTTGACGCAAATCCGCGGCGTACTTGATGATAGGGAGGAACCACTTGGTCTTCTGCAGTTCGTCGTCGTACGCTCGTTCGAGGGCGGCTTCGATTTGCTCAATGAGGGTCGGGAGGTATGTAATGGCAAGGAGAAGCGAATTGAGCCAGCACAATGCGGCGTTCGGGTTGAGAGCGGGGGGTGGTGGGCCCATCAGGCTGATAGGATCTAGAGGATCGTTGGGCCTCCCGGGAGGGTCTGTTCGGAGGTTGCGTGTCGTTCGCGGCCGACCGCGCAGGTCGCCTTTGGAAGGGCGACTAGCCCCTCCTTGTTCGTTACTGTTCCGTCCCTGTCCGCTACTGTCCCCTTCCTGTTCGCCGCCGTCTCCTTCGCGTGAGGCCCCACTATCATCCTCATCCTGGGCCCCGTTATCAAGGTCCTCATCCTCCTCCTCCTCTTCATCTTCCTCCTCCTCCTCCTCTTCCTCTTCACCTCTTTCCTCGCGCTCCCGCTGCTCCTTCCTCCTCTTCACTTCTGCCTGGAACCGTCGCTTCTTCTGATTGATTCTTTCTATGCTGGCCTCGAGGAAGTCCCAGTCGGCAAGCTCTTCGATGGCGATGCCATAGAACTCGGCAACCTCCTGTTCCCGGGTACCCTCGTCGAATTGATCATTATCGGAGTCCTCTTCGTGCCCGGCTTCGAGCTGAGACGCCATGTCTAGCTCATCATCTTCTTGGTTGAGATGCTTGAGAATCTGCTGGAGGGACTTGATCTCATTGTCGTACTCGCTGGCAGGGCCAAGCCGCGAGAGGAAGAGAGTGGCCCACAGGTGTGCGCAACGCTTCCCAGTTTGGCGAAAGAACTCGCAGATACACCTCTCTCTACCGGATGACTGACTTATGCCACACACAGCGTCCACCTTGCTGGGGTCGCGCATCGAATTGACCTGGTATGGCTGGACGAAGTTAGAACGCAGCCGCACCGGTACGCGAGCTTCGTCCATCGGTGACACAAAGCCCAGGTCCCAGAGATTGTAGCCGCCGTTTGACTCCCTCATGATGTCGACAGCCAGTCGCGGTGGCACATATATGTTCTCCTCGTAGTGGCGGAAGAAGATGTAGATGATGATGGCCAGTAGACGGTCAAGCCTTATATTGTTACGCGCACATAAGAAGACCCGGTCGAAGGTGCAGAAGGCGCGCTCGGTGTAGTTGTTGGTGGCGTTGGCCAGCCCCCGCGTTACGTGGGGAGGGAGTCCATAGTCACAGCAAGCAGCGCGCCAGCGGGGGTGGAACCACTGCTTCATAAGATAGTCGTCGAAGCACTCCCACGCCCTTGCAGAGTTGATCGTTCCTTCATTCGTAAGGCCCCGAATGACCTCTTCAAGGTCCGAATAGTACGTTTCCCACTGATCAGGATCATCACAGCGTTGACATTCTCTGAAGGCGCGCAGGGCAATGTCTGTAGACTCTATCCCTTCGTCGCTCCGACCGTACAGTGAGTACAGCTTTTTCCTTACCGCCTTCATGACATGGTACTGGCAAAGGCGCTTGGAAACGCCGGCGAATGCGAGTTCGAAACCGCCTCGGAGCTTGTCGCAGCCGTCCATCATACCGAACGCGGGGTTCCAGCCGTCCTCGTACGCGATGTAAGCCTGCTTCATCAGGTATTCCCGCATTTCTTCTGGAAGCACAGGCGTGACTTCCCCTGTGACGAGCTGCTCGGCGTGTTTCTCCACTGCTGTCCGCAAAGCCGCCAACAGTCGGTGATAGGTCTCCGTGTCGGCCAGTGTTGACACGCATGCCGCTATAGGGTTCCCATGCCCAAAGTTGTCAACCGTCAGGACGAACGTCACTGGTGAGCGGTCGGGAGTCTTGTTGCGCCAGCTGGTGTCGACGTAGATGCCATGCCTGAAGCCGTAATATAGACCGATCTCGAGCGTGTGTGGTGTTGCGAGAACGCATTCCAGCACTTCATTAGGGCGGAGGTTCTTCCGTTTTCCTGGTTTAGTTCTGAGGACTTCGGGGAGACGGTAGCTCCAGGTCAGCCGGTCTTAATTAGTAGCACCTACTGGATGAACGGCTCTGGATCCTTCTTGATCATGATGGCAATGGCTGCGAGGGGGTCCCGGTGTGCCCTTTCCTTGCTCCGAACTGATCGAATGATGCCTTCGAACTGACGGCTGTTGGGAGCTCTGCCTTTCCCCACTGGATGCTCCAACAGCGACTTGATGTATCCTTCCTTCTGCTTCAATGTGACATACGCTGCCGGGTAAGCGAACTGAGTTAATGCGTGACGGAGAGGATCATACCCTGTTGCAGCCTCATTCGTGTCACCCCGAAGCTGGATGCAAGGTGCTGCAGTTCCCGCCGAATCCAGCCAGACATTCGGTCAGATGCACCAGGTTGAGGTAAAGGGTGATGCTCGGGACCGGGTAAGAAATAGACGAGGCACTGCTTCAGCCTGACGTGCTCCATCGAGCATTCGAACTGGCATGGTGTCAGCTCCAAAGGTTAGTTCGACGTACGACGAGTCTAGCTTGGCAATCACTAGAGTTCTGGCCCTTGGTCTTACGGCTCCGCTTTTGAGACCTCAGCTTTGTCGGCGAGCGAACGACAGTGGCCTTTCCAGAAACGGCTTGGCGGCACCGTTGGTTGCAGTGAAGCTCAAGGCGATACACCAGGCAGTGACGATTCTTGTCCGTGATGTTTACCGTTGGCACCATCTTTGCGCGGCGGTTGGTGATGTTTCCTTCTCCGAGACCGGCTTCATCAGACCATTTGATCTGAATGTTGTCCGAACAGGACGTGTGTCCGACGTTCCACAACCAGGGCTAGACGGTTCAGCTCCGGGCACGACCACCAAGGCAAACTCACCATCGTATCGACGTACATCGGGACATCGTTAAGGTCCAGAGTAATGCGATCGTACTCCGGGCCGAGGGAGGGCTGCATAGGCTTCAACCATCCCTTAGCCATTCGGACATTCGTGGCTTTGGATCCGCCACTTTTGCTCTTGGCCCGAAGCACCTTGGCGCGAGACGGTGAAGCAATTGCGTCGGCCACAAGAAGACGCCGGCGCTTAGTCTCCACGTCGGACTGGCCGTCCGTTTCAATGGCGTCCAGGTCGATACTGCTCCCATCCCAGCTTCCTTTGCCGCTAAGAGGGGTAAGGCTGGAGTCATCATCGGCTAGATCCATCTGAGTATCGTCGACTGGCTGATCGACCGTTGGGTTATCTGCATCAGGGTCCTCACTCATGGCGTCCTCTTCGGTCTTGTCACGAGAAGAGTGCTCTTCAGGATGCGGGGTAGTGGTAGGGTTGAGATGACGACGGGGCCGGCCGCGAGTCGTCCCGGGTGGACGGAACGGCGGAATATTGGCTTTTGGTTTACGAGTTGAGCGGCCCATCGCGAGAGCTGGGCATTTCAGCTGGGATGTAGATGCGCGAGATGAATGAATGGATGGAGAAGATGGAAGTCGTGAGGACACGTCAAGTGGTTGTGTGCTTGTGTGTCGACAATGGAAACTGATGATCGACACAACTAAGGTCGCCCCCCGTTCGGCACCGTTTGCGCCCCTCTCGAACTGCTCATCAGCAAATGAGCACAGATCGACTGCTTGCTTCCAGATGAAGTTCGTCATGCATACACAGTAGCTGCAGACCATCTTGGCTGATGAGGGTGCACCAGCAGCCGGTAAGCGCCACATAGTTGACTGGTGGAACTGCATCCGTTCTGTAGATGCCTCAACTCCGCATGGATGGACCTGACCCGTCCTGGTCAGATCCGTACCCATCTGGAGAGGGCCCCGCAATGAGTGGCGGCGTTTCGTCGCTTCTGGTCAGAGTCGTACACATGTGGAGGGCCCCTGGCTCAAGTGGACACCGTCTGCATCTGGTGGCTACCGATTTGCAATTAAGTGGGGGGAAAAATTATTTCATGGGCACAGAGGCCAGAGGGACAGCCAAGATTGGTTCCGCCATGTGGTACTCGGTCTCGGTCATTTGCGTCATGACCTCTTCTTTGTCCTCCGCCCAGCACCGTTTCTCTCGGCACCACGTCGTCCAGTCGTCCCCTCAACCCCCGCCTGACCTCATCCTTGCACTGCAATCCCTCCTCTCTTATCAATACCCTCCGACCCATCCGCTGTGTTCTCATCCATCCTCTCTCTCCGGACATCTGTGGATAACCCCAAGTGAGTGCGCATCCGTGGGCGCCGCGACCGGCTACTCCACAATTCATGTCGAGGTCCTGTTTCATGCCCGCGCCATCCGCCGCCAAAGCGCATCAAGACATTTGTTTACATCGGCATCATGATCGTCGTGTGCACCGCACCGCCCTGCCTTGCAGTAAACGTGTGCTGACATACAGCTGCACCTTCTCTGCTGAAGGTTAACAGACTACGTGCCCCCGAGTTGCCTATCCAGCGTACCCCATCAACCCGCACCACCCAGCACCTGACGAACGATGGGCAAGTCGCAATCCAAGCTGTCGGCCGACGAGCTGGCTGAGCTCCAGAAGAACACCTACTGTGCGTACACCCTTCCGTGCGAGCAGCGCTGACGGCAGTCGACAAGAAGGTTCGTATCCCAAGGCTACATCGGCGGATGCACCGCTGAGTACCCTTTGACCTAGAGCTGGGGGGCGTTTGATCATAGCTGACATCCAGGAACTCCAGCAATGGGTGAGAACCCCTCGATTCGCTACGGTATTGCCACGATGTAGCTAACGCGCAGTACAAGGGCTTCCTGAAGGACTGCCCCTCGGGCCAGCTGAACAAGGAGGAGTTCAAGAAGATCTACCGCCAGTTCTTCCCGTTCGGTGACCCGAGCCAGTTTGCGGACTACGTCTTTAACGTGAGTTGCGGTGGCCGTCGGACCGTCTGGCTATATGCGTCTCAGCCGCAGCCGGGATTCAGGATCAGCCCGAGGCCGAGAACGGGCGGTGGAGCAGCGGCGGTGTGTGGGGTCCCGCCAACGGACTGCGGATGACGCCGTAGCATCCCGCCACCCCGTTTGCTCTCAGCACAAACATGGTAGATGAGCGCCTGCTGACATCCAGGTCTTCGACGAGGACAAGTCTGGCACGATCGAGTTCAAGGAGTTCATCTGCGCGCTGTCGGTCACGTCGCGCGGACGTCTCGATGAGAAGCTGAAGTGTAAGTGACGCTGAGGGTTGTGTTTGCCACACTATTTGAGCACCTGCTGATGGGCTTAGGGGCGTTCCAGCTCTACGACATCAACCAGGACGGCTTCATCACGTACGACGAGATGCTGCAGATCGTGCGCTCCATTTACAAGATGACGGGCCAGATGGTCTCGCTGCCCGAGGACGAGGACACGCCCGAGAAGCGCGTCGACAAGATCTTCCGCAACATGGATCTCAACAAGGACCACCGCCTCACGTTCGACGAGTTCAAGGAGGGCTCGAAGCAGGACCCGACTATCGTGCAGGCCCTGTCGTTGTACGACGGGCTGGTGTAGTGCGGTAGCGCTGAGCACGTGAGCGCGCGACGCGAGCGGGCCCACGTGTGCTAGTGCAGCGAGCGCATGCGCCTAGCAGCGCCGTTCAGCGACCGGCGCGCCTGAACGTGTGCCGGCTTGCCTTGCGATGCACCAGCAGCAGAGTGTGCGCCCGCGGCACACAGCGCAGAGTCCCCGTTTCCGGTTCCGATTGTCAGTTGCCCAAGGTAGCAGCGTGTATGGTTTTATGCATAGAGTGTCGGCTCACGGCTACTAACGAACCAGCGCAGCGCGCGGAGACTCGACACTAAACCTACTAACGCGAAACTCGTGAAGAACAGACGTGATGATACAGTCGTGACGATACAGAACAGACGAGAGGATACAAACTGATGAAGGTGAAGAACTAGCGAGATGAACGAACGGGCGGAGCAGGTGTGATGAGTTGAGGGGGCAGGAGCAGGTGTGATGAGGAGAGATGGAGGTTGTTTAGTTGTCCTCGTCGTCGGACCAACGCGAGATCTCGGGCTCGTCGTCGTAGAGCCAGCCGATAAACAAGGGCGGCGAGGGGGCAGAACAGGCCGAGTGAGGAGAGTCGTTCAGGAACAGGGAGCATGAAGAGATCGATGAGGTGCGCTTGGACGACTCGGGCTCGAGATGGGGGGAAGGGGGGAAGGGCGACGAGTCGGTCGCGGCCGCCTTGGCTTCGCTCCGTTCGGGGGTGGTCGCCACCCTAAAGCCGCGGAAACGGAGTGTCGCAGGAGATGGGGAGCGCTGCGCGGCGTCGATGGAGACGGCGCGGCGACGAGCGTCGGTGGGCCAGAAAGGGCATGATTCTACAATACGAACGTGAAGAACGACGAGATGAACGGAAGGAGCATGGGTGATGGTAGGATGGAGCAGGTGCGATCGTGAGAGATCGGAGGGGTCTAGTCGTCGTCGTCGGACCAGCGCGAGATCTCGAGTTCCTCCTCGGGAAGTGACCCGGGGTACGAGTACTGCGAGCAAGCCGAGTAGGCCGAGCCCTGTGAGCACTGCGACGCTGCTGACAGCTGGGAGTACCGAGAGTGCTGTGAGGCGCGGTGGTTCGACGACTTGGGCCCAGGCTGAGGGGCGGAGGCAAGGTGGCTCGCGCAACTGGTGTAAGCGCTGCCGCTGGCTCCGCTCGACGCGGAGTGCGCCGAGGGTGCCGCCGTACGAGCTGCAGGAACGGTAGGTGGGGGCGGGAGAGGGGAAAGAGGGGGGAAGGTGAGGCTGCACTCGGCATTCGCCGACTCTGCCGAGGCCGCCTCCGCTTCGCTCTGTTCCGGGATGGTCGCAGCCCTAAAGCCGCGGAAACAAAGCGTGGCGGGGGATTGGGGTTGCCTTGCGGTATCAAGCGAGACGGCGCGGCGGCGCGTGTCGGTCGTGGACGACAGCGAGTGCGAGTGCGCCGGAAAAGGAGGGTACGACCTTGTCGAGGCGTTGGAGCGCGCGCGGGGCCTGACGGAGCCGAACTGCGCCCTTGTGATGGCCACCCTTGTTCCATGATCAGAGTTGATCACGTGTTGCTGTGCTCCCCAGGGCGCGCTCTCGAGCAGCGAGGGGCGTGCGTGCTCAGCGCCAGAGGTTGAGGGCAAGCCCGGGAATGGCAGGCCATGGGGCAGTGCAGCACGGAAAGAGGTGGGGTTGGTAAGGTTCGCGAAGGGGTCCTGGGTGTTGATGGAGTGGCGAGAGCACCGGTCACAGCACTCGGTGCACCAGCCCTCGGTTTGCTCCTCCTTCGGCGTGCGCAGGTGCAGGATCGTGCGGAGTGACGACTTCGAGCCCGAATACCTGGCTGCCGGAGTAGAGGGCCGGGACGAGTGAGGACCAGGGGTCTGGGGGCACGTGGATGAGGAGAACAGAGTCTTGGCCTTGCTGAGGCTAGCCTTCAGCTTCGAAGGAGACTTGCTCTCGGGCTGGGCCGGGGAGTGAGGCGAGGGGGCCGGAGCAGAGCGAACCGACGACCCCTCCTTCTTGGAAGAGCGGAAGAAGGAGACTCGGTGGTGCTTGGAAGAATAGGCCGGGCGGAGGGAGATTGGTGGCTCCTCCTCCTCGACGGGGAGGTAGTGCTGTACGGACACGTTTGAGACAGGGACACCGGCGCTGAGCGTAGCCTGATCGCTACGAGTGCCAGTGAAAGAGAACACGTTGTGGGAGCTTTCGGTACTGGAAGCAGAGGTTCTGTGTGAAGAAGGGCTTATATGGGTGGTGTTGGTCGTTGTCGTGTTGGAGGGCGATACAGTGGAGCGTTGAGATGTGAAGAGATGATTGTTCGCCGACATATATGTGATGTCGTGGTCCCCATGTCCGCATGCTGCCTCGCTGCGAGCTTCGAAGCCTGCGGTCGCGGCGTCGCGCAGACGCGCCTTCGGGCGCAGGCGCGTGACCTGTCCCTCCTTTCTGCTCAGCCTCGACGGCGTTACCTGCCTGGGTGGAGTCATGGGAGTGAGTGGGGCCAGCCGCGGTCCCAGCTGCCGCTGCGGTCGATAATGCGCCGGAAGGCTGCTCGACCGCGGCGGAGTGCAGAGCAGGGGTGTGTGCGGGCGGGTCGGTGTCGGGGTGCTGGGCCTAGAAGGCGGGGACTCTAAGTTCGGTGGCGAGGTGTCCTTCTCAGCGGGCGGGACGGACGAGGACAGCGGCTGGAAGAGCATGCGGAGTCGCTCTGCGCCAACAGACGCTGCGAGTGGTGGCGGGGCAGTCTCAAACTTCGGCATGGCGGGCACTGCCTTCTTGTTCTTCTGCTTTCGGCGTCGAGGACGCTTTCCCTTGCTCTGTCCTCCGAGACTGCTTGCAGTGTGATCCGAACTGGACGCCGATGGTGTTTCGATGGACGTGTCGGGCGATGGCTCCTCACGAAGTTCAGGGCCAGACTCGGGTGGCGGGTTGTGCAAAGGGAAGCGTAGCGGACGTGGCCTGCTCGCCGTTGCGGAGGAGACTGAGTCAGACGGGCCGGGTTCGCACTCGTCTTGCACCCCGCAGCTCGCCGGCTCCAGCAGACGAGGGGGCTCAAACCTCCACGAGCTTGGGGGCGAAGCAAACACGTCCGTCCTGTCCAGCGGACGGGTGGGGAACGTCTGCTGCGCCTTTAGCGAGGGAAACGCCAGCGTCTGGATGCGCTGCCGGGGGTAGGCTGCTGTCAGCACTTTCTGCACTCATGATTCAGCCATGTCAGAAGGAGAGGAGGGGCGGATGAACAGTGTCTCCCTACAATGTGCGGGAGGGGCAAACATGCGGACTCACGACTGCTCTTCAGCACGCCACTCTTCTTGGGCTTCTCCTCCGACACTGGCGCCGGCTTTGGCTCGTTCTCTGAGGACATTGGCGGCGGAGTGGTCCATCCTTCCATTGAATGAGTGCTTGCCCTCTTGGGCGTAGGTGCCTGCGGTCGGGTGGAGGGTGAAGATCCTTCTACTGGTGGCGAGCTCATTGCCGATGGCTCAGACTTTGAGGACTCGTCGAGTGGCGACGGCATCAGGTTAGCTGTGGTGTGTGCGAAACCAAGACTGCAAACAGGCGACCGCCCATCAAGTGAGCTATATGAAGTCAGAGCAGACAATCACCCAGATGCGACAAGCGGTACGTTGAGGAGCACTGATGGACATTGACTTGACGCACGCACGTTGGGGCTGTGTGTATGATGGATGAGACAGGGGATCGACCTAGCCTTAGTCCTCCTGTGAAGGGGTGCTGCAGCGAGCAGCGGTGCACCAAAAAGAGTCATACAACGTCTACGCTTGACAGAAAAAGTCGTAGCAGTCCATGGAGTTTATGGAGAGTTGGAGAACGGGTGATCAGCGCAGCGAGTTCATACGGAGAGGAGTATTTTCGGCTAATTTCCCTGTCCCCGCAGTGCCACTTTCGATGCCCAGCCGTCCACTGGCGCACGAGGACAAACCAGTAGGGTTGGAGTCGGGTCTAGATGCATGAAAGACTTGAAGCAATGCATAATAAGATAGAGGGCTATGAAATAGAAGACGGACATGGTGCGATTACGGGTCGGAAGTGGGGGGGCGGTGAGATGCGTGGTCAAGCATGCATTGTGAACAGGGTGGATTGAGTGTGTGGGATGAAACCGCGGGGTCAGATCCGCGAGTTGCGGTCCATGTACCAGATCCCCTGGTCATTGAGCCGGAACACGCCTCTTTGCCCGTCGTCCTCTTCTTCCTCGATATGATCGAAGCTCTCCCTCCCTTCCTGGAGAGCCGCCTGGGACATGGACCGCTGCAGCGCTCGCGACCGGTTGTGATTCGCAAAGCCGCCCTCTGCAGCCCGTTCGCGCTCGTTCTCTGCACCACTACCGGCGTTGCCGCCGTTGGAGCCCGCATAGATCGGTTGCGAGTGCCAGGTAGAGCCGAGCTCTGCGAGCGAGTGCGAACGGTGCATCTCCATCTCACCCGTGTCTCCGTTCGCGAGCCACGTGCCCCCTTGCTGCGACGGGGCGTACTGCAGGCTCGGCACCGTCAGTGCCCTTGAAATGGGCGGGCGGCGTGGGACCAGACTCTGCTCTGCCGCCACAGGCTCGCGCTCGGCTTGGTAACCGGCATGTCTATAGTCCGCACACCGGGGCACGAGCACCGGCACGGGCACGTCGAGGGGCAGCGGATCCCTTGGGGTCAGGATGTGCACCGAGGCCGGCGCGGAGGTACGCCTCCGAGCCAGGGCGGCAAGTGAGGGCAGAGCCAGTGTCGCTGCGCTCGATACTCCCGGGTTGGCTGTGTGTCAGCTGGTAAATGAACAGAATGATACCTACACTCCCAGCGCCCGACCTCTGGAGCCGAGCCCCGCCTGTCCCCGATGACGCCGACGCTGGGCCGCAACGCCGCTGTGGCGGGCTCGTCGAGCGCGCTGTCGAGCTGGAATCGGGGCAGGAGATGGCCCCACTCCAGCCCGTCCTGTTCTTGATTGGGGCTGCGATCTCTGGCAGAGCTGCGGCTCGGCTTTCCGAGGGTGCGCGAGCGGCGTGCCGTTCGATCTTCGAAGCCAGGCGGAGGAGGGACGGTCGCACTGGTATAGCAGGTCTGGGAGGCAGCTTGGCTCGTAGTCCGGGTGATGGGGCGAGAGGAGCTGGCAGACACGCGGAGTGGCTTGCTGTCATGCACTGCTGAGCTGCCGCCAGAGGCTGCGCGGGTGGCAGGGGGTGGAGAGCTGCTCGGTGAGCTGGATGTTGAGTTGATGGTTACAGAGGCCCGAGCCGCTCCAGAGTTGGGGCGTCGGCGCCTCGGCATTGCAACGATGTCTTGGTATCGGGCGATCCTATGTGCTGGAGCGTGAGAGGCAGCGTGCTGCGGTGACGAGGGCGGAGGCTTGCTGGGCTGGCCTTAGTCGACAGTGGTCAGAATGGTGAATGCGGTCTTGATGAAGTGCTGCGTTGCTGTGTTGGGTCAGGTGCGACAGGCTGGGGCGAGTGCGGTGATGGACAGGCGGCATCAAGTACCCCAGGACCGCGGGGCTGGATGCATGATGCACACGGGGCCGGAGGGCATGGCTGGGGAGCACACTGGGACGGAGCAAGGCCGGAGACGGCGTGCTGCAGCAGCGTTGCAGCCTCGATGCCATTGGACTCACACAGCCACACATTCCCGTGGCGTCTACGTCCGTGCACTCGTCATGCACCCAGAAGCCTCCTACTCCACGTTCTCACTAAGCTCCTCTCCCAGGAGACGACACAGGCTTACTTTTATACATAGATGTCTATAGCAACAATCACGCTCACGGCGGGTTGATCGTCATCAGGTTGCGCACGTTGGCGGGCAGCAGGCGCGCGGCGTCCTCCTTGCTCATCTTGCGGAGGCACGCGAGCGGGTAGAACTTCGTAAGAGCTACCAGCTCCAGGCGCAGCTTGCGCAGCCCGTTCTCGTCGTCGACTGCGGCCGGTACGGCGGTGGGGGTTGCGGCACCCGAGGTGGCGGGCGCGGATGCAGGTGCAGGTGCAGGTGCAGGTGTCGATGTAGGTGCGGGTGCAGTCGCGGGTATCGGTGCAGCCGGGGGTGCGGGGGCAGCAGTGGAGGCCGTGGTCGGAGCCGGAGAACCAGCAACTGGCGAAGCAGAAGCAGAGGCTGATGCAGCAGTGGCGGGGGCAGCAGGTGAGGAGGGTCCCGACGGCGCCCCGTTCTGCATGCCCTCGACCTTGACGCGCTTGGTGTCACCGCCATCCTCGTCCTCGGCTGGTCGCTTATTGGATGACGGGGCAGCCTCAGCCATGACGATGTCGCCATTGGGCTCCACCTTCGGCTTCACGTCTGGCTTCACCTTGCGCTCCTCGATGACACGCGCAATCTCATCGCCGACCCACTGGAGGGACTCCTTGACGCCGCTCTTGCCACCAACGCCAACGTACATGAAGTCGGCGGGCTCGCGGAGCAGAGGTTGAATGTTGAGCGGGTTCAGCGGCGATGTCAGCTTGCTGAGGGCGATGCGAGCGTAGGCGTTCTTTGCTGTTTCAACCGCCTCTGGTGTCTGCTCGCTGAGTGCCTTCATAGCCCGCTGCGCAGTGCGGCTAACGCCTGAGTGCAGCACGCCGTTGTGCCACTCGTTGGACGCATAGTCCCATAGCGCAGCCTCTGGATCAACGCCAGTCTCCTCGCCTTCGTCTGCCTTGACCTCACAGGCGGCGGAACGTTCCTCAGCGCCGTTCAGGGCACCAGCGATGAAGCGCTGGACACTGTTCACGTACGCCTCGCCGCGGACATTGCCGAGTGCCATATTCTCGAGATACTCGGCAGCAGGAGCACCGTTGTCGTGGACATTGACGAAAGTTTGAATCGGCCAGCCAGCCTGTACGCGCTGCGGTCGGGGAAGATCGGGTCGGAGCTGCTGCTCTAGCGGCATGAGGTCGCCGGTCGGCGCACGACGTAACCACGCGACCTCATCCTCGATCACAGGGTAGTCACCGAAGTCGAGTGTCCCGAGCTCCTTCGTCGGCAAGGGGTCTCGCTGGAGGCGAGGTGCACCTGGCAGCGGCGGCTGACCGGTTGGCCCGCCGGGGCCGTCCCACTCCCACCATCTTGTCTCACCCTCGCACAGCGATCGCCAGTCGGGCACAGTCTTCCACTCATCGCCGCGTTTCTCCCGCCAGATGTCGAGAATGTCCTGCGGGTCGTCCATCTCAGCAACATCGCGGCTGCCGTCGGGGCAGTAGTCACGCCAGCGGCCATTGAACTTCTCACGGCCTCGGACGAAGCGCTTCGCGCGCACTCGCCGTCCTCCCGTCAGATTCCAGCCGACTGCGCCTGCCTGTAAGGTGTTCGGTGGGAACGGCAGCATCTCCGCGGGGATGTAATGCTGCACCTGCAGCTTTTTTGTCCGTCCGGGGTGGGGTGTACTGCGCTGAGACTCCGGCAGCTCGGATGTTTGTCGCTCGGGCGATGGTGACGGGGACAGCACCAGCGGTCGGGCTCGGTCGATGTGCTTCATCCCGTGCTTGTATACCTTGTTCGCTTCTCGATACGGTGCGGTACCGGGCAGGTTGAAGGTAACAGCAGCGTCGTACATCTTCTTCAGATCGGCCTGAGAGTTAGTCGCGGCAACTGCTTCTAACCCACCTCGAGCTCATCCATGCCGTGGTATTCGCCGTCGTCCACCTTCTGCTGCATCGTGCCGAGATCCATCATCTTGTCCTCTCCGCCGATGATGTCAAGGTAGTCCGGGTAGTGCTCTGTCTCGACGGGCTCCAGGAAGAAGCCGTACTGATTCGTCAGCTCCTGAAGGCGATCGAAGAGCTTACCTCATCTTTCCTCCTCATCTCTGACAGCACCTTGTCGGCAAGCTCCTTGAATGGGCGCCGGACGCGCTTCCACTTGCCGCGGGTCGTCGGTGTCTCCGCACTTCCTTCCCGTGTTGTCGACCCATAGTTATCGTAATACGGTATTGTTGCTGAAGCCGACGGGGACAGGGGAAGCGACAGCGGATCGGGGTCATCATCGAAATGTTCCAGCTTGACGTCGAAGTCGGAGCCCGGCGTGGAGGCTGCTGACGGTGAGAGCGCTAGCGCCGGCGTCTTCGGTGTTGTCGAGAGGTGAGGCGGGATAGCACTGGGGCGGCTCTTCGTGGGGCGTCGCTTCCTCGGTTGGCCACCGCCTGGCGTTGAGACAGGCGTCGCGGCTGCGGAACCTGGGGCAGACTGCGTCGCAGATCCGGGCACCGACAGCGTGAGCTTCAGCGAAGACGGGCCCGGGCCGCCGTTCTCCTCGTTCGAGTAGCTGTTATTCCGTGACGGCGCTGGCGACTCGATAGCTTCGACTTTGGGAGTCGCGCCTCCCAGCGACAGCTTGAGCTTGATCGGCGGCATGGTTGGCTGGCTGGGTTGGCGGGGCGGTCGAGTGGGTGGTGGTGGGTGCGCCTGTGCGCGGCCCCAGCCACGGCGGGTGGCGAGGGCTCTTTATGAGAAGAGTAGAGTAAGTCTAGAGAGGGGTAGAAGAGGGTAGTGAGGAGACTACACTCTTGCTCGAGGCTTGACGTCGACGGCGGGCAGGTGGACTCGCCGAGTGGAGGCAGCTGGCCAGCGGTTGCGGATTGCGGAGATGAAGACGAACAAACTTTTCACTCCACGAGAACAGCGGAGCCAAAATGCCGTTCCAAAATCCCAAGACGTAGACTCTCTAATGTCACGTGGTCTTTATTACAAAAGAGCCTTAAAGAGATCTGCTTCCGTTTCTAATAGCTTCTCCGCAAGTGCTCGGCCTACCAGTTACCAGCGATGTAGGGTCGGTCGGCGCGGTCGGTCCGATTCGACTACACAAACTACTATAGGGCCTCACCAGCGGCCCTCGAATGCATGTTGAATACAGTCATGCAGATGCACAAGGCAACCGTGTCGTCTGCCGTAGTCTACGGGAGATTGCGATCCTTGAGGTGCACTCGGTGACCACCAAGCTTGAACGATGCCGTACGATTGGTCAGAAATGGCCCGTGGGGCTCAACCGCTACATATGCGGTAACCTGAGGCCATATTTTTGTTTTGACTGCGGCAAGTCTGCGAGTCTACCGCTCCAATCTGCGCTTCCCCTTGCCTCTGATGTTACACTCGAGTCACCTTATCGTACCTTCTTCTCGGAGCAGCAGCACCCCAGATGGGAGCGAATGGCACGATGAATTCACTCTCGAGTCGGATGTGCCTTGGGCGGGGTGCGGAGTGACTGCCGACCTCGGAGCCAGAACCTAACAACGGATCGGGTGACGCCGATCGTCGAGACGAACGAGCCGAGCGGACCACGATCAGCGGTTCAGTGCGCCGCTCTTCTGCCATTGCTCTTTCTCGCACACCACAACCAGACACCTCACCCGCCATGCACCGGCGGTCCTCCTCGGTCTCGCCCACCCGCAGCATGGGCCGGCGGCCGTCGGCGTCGTCCTCGCACCTGAAGCGCACGACCTCGCCGGTCGACGCCTACTCCCCGCCGATACGAGCCGAGCGTCCCTCAAACCCGCCAGAGCCTCCTTTGACACTCCTGCACAGCACGACGTCGCGCAGCTCCCGAAGAATAGAGGAGCCCCCGGAGATCCAACGGGAGAAGAGCGAAACAGCCTTCGCCGCAACTCCCAAAACGTACAACGTCTGGATTCCGTTCTCGGGAATCATGCACGATATCCGCGCGCGGCTACCGTGGTACTGGTCAGATTGGAAGGACGCGTGGAACTATCGCGTCATTCCTGCTACATGGGTGAGGGAACGGGCCGTTGACCTCTGCTGACGTGCAGTTCATCTTCTTTGCGAACGTGAGTTCTTCAAGTCTGAAGCTGTCGCAGCGGATCTGCACTTCAAGCGGCTTTTAGTACTCTGATAAGCTTGCTCGGTTACTCCCCGAACTCGAGAAGCCGAGAGAAGCACCAAGATCGCTCCCAAGTCGTATCCAGCGGCGAACGCGTTGTCTGAATGCGCACTTCTTCGGAGGAGGCCTGGAGCACATCGGTCGTTTACGATACTGCATGCTAATGTCAGGTTCTCCCGGGCTTGGCATTCTCTCTTGACCTCATTGTGAGTAACTCTTGGTGGCGCATGACCGACTAACAGACAGGAAGCTACCGGCCAGTACGGAGTGCAGGAAGTTCTGCTCGCGTCCTTCATGGCGGCGTTCGTCGCCTCCGTGTTCGGCGGCCAGCCTCTGCTTATCTCGGGAGTTACAGGTTAGCTTAATGTCCGGCTTCGTCAGTTAACATGACAGGCCCTATCACCGTCTTTAACAAGACGATCTTTGACATCTTCCGCGGCCGGGATAACTTTAACTACCTAAACTTCATGGGCTGGGTTTATCTTTGGGGCGCCATCTTTCATTGGGTCGCCGCAGGCTTGAACATGGTCAAGCTTATCAAATACTTCACGCGGATGTTCTGCGACACGTTCGGCTTCTGTGAGCTTAGCGGATTGGTCGTCAGCTGACAACCTCGCAGATGTGGGTGCCGTCTACGTGCAGTATGGTATCCAGGTCGTCACAAGACAGTTCCACCAGTCGTCGCCAGGCTCGGCGGTCCTCGGCATCCTGTGAATTAGGCGTCCCCGGTATCTAGCTGACGCCAGGCTGGCCATCATCACGCTTGTTCTGCCGCATTACTTCAACGCGCTTGCAAAGTCTGGCTACATCAACAAACACTTCCGCCGCTTCTGCGCCGACTACGGCATGCCGATCACGATCGTGGCCATCTCCGGGCTGGCGTACTGGGGCCGATTCGACCCGTAAGTGTGACCGTGCTATCCCGTTTGACGCCAGCTTCGTGCTCGAGAAGAACATGACGCTTCCGACGACGAACCATTCCTTCCAGCCTGCAGGAAACCGCGAGTGGCTCGTCCGCTTCTGGCAGCTGGAGGGCAAGTACGTTGGCATTGCGTTCCCGTTTGGTATCGTGCTCTTCATCCTGTTCTACTTTGACGCGAACGTCTCGTCTCTCATCGCTCAGGACTCGGAGTACCCGCTGAAGAAGCCCGCGGCGTTTCACTGGGACACCTTCCTCCTCGGCATCACGACCTTCATCGCCGGCCTGCTCGGCGTGCCGGCCCCGAATGGACTGATTCCCCAGGCGCCGCTGCACACCGCCTCCCTCGTTGTTATGGGCTACGAGGATGGCGAGCACGCTCCACTGCAGCGCCGCGACTCCGGTGAGGACAGCGCGGCTCGCGAGTTTTCCGATGCCGAAGAGGGGAGGGCAGTTCCCCTCAAAACAGTCAAGAGCCGGGCGTCAACTGCTGGCCTCTCTCGTCGCGTCACGCAGCTGAGTGATCAGGCGCGCGAGTCCCGCCGCCGCCGTGCTGCCGAGGCCGAGCGCCGCAAGGAGGAGCGCGAGGTGCCTGTTGGCGTTGTTGAGCAGCGTGTATCCAACTTGGCCCAAGGTTGTTTGTGTAAGTACATAGCTGCAGGGCACCTTTCGCGGCTGACAATCCAGGTCTCGTCCTCATGACGAAGCCATTCGAGCATGTCCTCGGTCTGATCCCGAAGGGCGTCATGGCTGGCCTGTTCTGGTACATGGGCACGGACGCGCTGTTGAACTCGGGCGTGACGGCCAAGATGCTGTATCTCGTGCGGGATCCGCGTGCCATCTCGCCGTCCGACCCGCTAAACCACGTCCGCAAGAGCCGCATCATCCTTTTCACTCTGATCCAGCTGATCGGGTTCGGCGCGACATTCGCGATCACGCAGACGATTGCAGCAATCGGCTTCCCAGTCGTCATCATCCTGCTCGTCCCCGTGCGCTTCTTCATCGTGCCCCGCCTCCCGTTCACAAAGGAGGAACTCGAGATCTTAGACGGCCCCGTCGCCAGTCCCTTCGTGAGTGATTCACCTCAGTGGGTTCATGCTGACGCACAGACGATGGAGTCCGTGGGCAAGTAGAGTCGGTAAAAATTCTGATCCGCGTGAGAAGGGAACGTATTGACCAGCCTGAAGGGCTGCGGTATCAGTATAATGTGTACGAGAGACGATAGGCGTTGGGCATGGATGTGTTGAGTTGAACGTCTTGGCCGCTGCTGCAGGAACGCGGAGGTACGCGAGCGGCGGTATGCGGTTCCTGGCTGAGCGTCAGTCGTCAGTCGGAAGCCGTTGACCCCTGAGGGACCCAGCTCCCTCGAGCACGTCCTGGCCCCTTTGCGTGTAGTCAGGCTTCGCGAAGCAGATCGCTGTTTTCATCCCTGGCCAAGTAGTGCGAAGCACGACTCTCTGCGGGGACCAGCTTGCGCCTACTCGGCTCTCAGTGCGAGGTGCGATGTGCAGAAGGAGGGAGACTGGGTGGAGGTGCCACTTTACGTCATGGCTATATGTCCGGGGCAGGCGGCGGCCATGCAATGACGGAAGAATACGGTGCCGTCTCCCAGGCAGGTGGCTCTGGGTCTCGTCGCTGGCCGTGGGCCAGTCACGATCGAGGTCGCAAGCCGTTCTCTCACCTTCTCTCTTTCCTCAATCGCTACCACGAAACAAACAACAATGCTCCGCCTCGTCGCTTCCCGTGCCGCCAACGCCAACCGCCTCGCCGTGAGTGTCCCTCCAGCGCCGGGAGGCGTGCTGCAGCTGCTCCGAGCGCCTGCCGCCGACCGCGGGCCGTCGGAATACATCGCCCGTAGATGGTGCAGCAAGGGCCAGTTGCGGTTCGCAGAGGCAGCCTAGGGCTGCTGCAAGGCTGCGGTGCCGCTCTCTGCCGGCAGTGCCGAGCCGGCCGCCGGCGTGACGCTTGCGCATCGCCTGCGCTCCGGCATCTCGGCCCCCACCCACTAGGTTTATTTGTGCTGACGCCATTCCTCTCGATCTGCGATCGTTCACTTCCGCTCCATCGCTCTCGAACTATGGAAACCCACGAACAGTTCACCCGCGCCTACTCTGACGGCGTTGTCGGCGGCGGTGCCGGCGCCACCGCCCGCTCGAAGGGCTTCTCGTGAGTACAGTCGCTTGGGAAGGACTGGCGGAAGGTCAGGTGACGTAGCGCTGTGCCTTGCGTCGTATGGCGCTTGGAGGACACCGAGTCGCTGTGGGATCCCTCAAATTGGTCGCCGCAGATCGATCCGGCCGCACAGCATTGTGTGCGCCCTCTTCCGTCATGGGGTTTCCTAGCTGAGCGTGGACGGCACGCAGGACAGCCAACTGCACACATGGGACAACCAGCTGACCCCACAGCGAGCGTGAGCAGGCCAAGGAGGGCCAGTACATCCGCGAGATGGAGGCCCAGAAGCTCCGCCAGCTCAAGGAGAAGGCCGACGCCGCCAACAAGGAGCTCGAGGCCCAGAAGAAGCACATGGAGGCCAACGGCGACAAGGGCCACTAAGTGCACCGCCGCCTCGCCCGTGTGATGATGTCTGAGTGTCTGAAGATCAAGATCTCGGAGAAGTCTACGTCGAAACAAAACGGAATCGATGCATAGGTGTCAACGTGATGGTTGCAGTGTCAGAATAATATGAGGCGAGGTTAGGACGCTGTGTTGCGGACGGCGACAGGCGGTAGCGGAGGGCGAAGAACGGGTTTCGAGCAACACCATGGGAACATACCTCTCCATACGCACCGAAGACTGCCCAGTAGTGAGCGACGTCTTCAGTTCATGGTAGCTGTCAGCACCGATGGGACATGTTTGTATGCCTGCGGTTGGTAGCGAGCCTTCTGTAGCTGCGGCGATCGTCCAGGGCGGTGATGACGCGTGACGGAACCGAACGCCCGGGACCTCCACCTGCTCTCTCCATCACGGCCCAGTGCTCGTCACCGCTCTCCCTGCACTCCCAACCTCACATCAACACACGACTTACACCTATCACTCTTCGAACACAGCGAGAGAGCGAATAAGCATGGCCGGCCTGCCCCCAGGCCTCAGCGCGCAGTACTGGTCGCGTCTCGCTGTCGCCGGCCTGGGCGTCGAGGGGCTCGGGCTCGGCGACGGCGAGGCGTGGATCGGCGGCTGGGAGGGGGTGGGGTTATATGAGGGGTGAGTTTGCGCGAACGAAGCAAGGTTGAGTCTACGGGGGTAGCTATTATCTGCTCCTCTGTGGGCGCGACGGTCACGACAGCGAACTTCTCGTATCTAGTGCGCCGCAACCCGCCAAGGAAGCTGTCGAGCAGCCAATGAAGCTGACCTCAGCAACTCGAAGGTCGGGACGTACCAATCTCTCACGTTCCACCTGACGACGCACCGTCTCCTGCTTGTTCCCGACTCGGCCTCTCCCTCCGCCATTCCGCTCCAAGCGCCCCTGAGCTCAGTCCGGCAGACTGAGTTCTACACCGGCTTCATGCGCTCCTCGCCCAAGATCACGCTGTACCTGGGTCGCGGACCCGTGGCGAAGACAGCCTCGGCGGTGCCCGACCTCCTGGAGCCCGACACGGGGCGTGAGTCCCCTGCCGAGGTGGGCAGCTGGACGTGCGGCGTGTGCGGGTTTGCGAACCCGCTGCCGGCGGGCGTGACGCTGGGCCCCGACAGCAAGTGCGCGCTGTGCGGCGTCGGGTGGAGCGTGGGGCGGACGCTGACGCCGGCGTCGACAGCGGCGCCGAGCGCGGCCGCCAGCCGGACCGCGACGCCGGCGCCGAGCTCGATCGCGCCGACACCGGCGCGCGCAGCCACACCAGCAAGGGCAGCCACACCGGCGACGACCGCGTCGAAGGAGGACGCAGGCGCGAGCAAGAAGCAGGTCGCGTGCTCGGCGTGCACGTTTCTGAACCATCCGAGCATGAGCCAGTGCGAGATCTGTGGCACGCCACTACGGAAACGAACAGCGTCGACTGCGAATGGCGGGGCGGGGCGGGACGGAGACGCAGCTACTGGAGCCGGAGACGCGGGCGAGAAGCACGACGTCGTCCGCCTGTCGTTCCGCAAGGGCGGGGCGAGCGAGGCGTACAAGCGCCTGAAGGGAGTGCTCGGCGACCGGGCATGGGAGCGCGTCTCTGCCTCGACGGTGAAGCGAGACGGCGACAAGTCTGGAGCCGGTATCGGTGAGTTTTTCCCTGACAAGATCTCCATCCGAGACTTCGATCGCAGCACTGAGGCCACCGGAGGGTCACGAGCTGTTGTAAAGCGGACACTCGAGCTAACGCCAGACGCGATCATGCGCAACATCACGCTGTCCGCGCGGCAGGCGGACGGGCACGTGCAGTCTGCGTTCCGGGATTTGGAGGTGATGATGGTGCGGGCCGGGGAGATGGTGAGCCTCGCGCAGTCTCTCGAGGCCAAGCTGGCTGCAGCGGGGCACGGCACGGAGGAGGAGGAGACGCTGGTGCGCTCGTCGCTGGTGCGCATGGGCCTGCCCGCGCCCGCCCTCACGAGCGACATGGTCAAGGACGAGCGCGCGTACCTGGACGGCCTAGCGAAGGAGCTTGGAGCACTGCTGACCGGCGGCGGCAGCTCGGCGCCGGGGAAGCACAAGGGCGGGCTGATGCTGGAGCCGGGGCGCGGCGTGCTCGCGCTCGACACGGTGTGGGGCGTGTGGATGCGCGTCCGCGGCGTCGCGCTCCTGCCGCCGTCGACGCTGACGCTGCTGCTCGACCTGCTGCCGCAGCACACGCGCCCCACCATCCGCAAGATGCAGCTCCCGTCGGGCCTGCTCGTGCTGTATGCCCCGAACTACGACCCGGAGGCGTGGCGGCGGCGCCTGGTCCAGCGGCTGCGGGAGGAGCCGCCCTCGCACGGCGCCTCGCGGGAAGACGCTGCCGAGGAAGCGGCCGAGGTGGCCGAGATGGTAGAGGCAGTCAAGGGCCTCAGCCCGCTCGAGATCTGCGCGCTCGAGGGCGTCCCGCTAGGCCTGGGCGAGGAGCTGACCGAGCTCGCGGCGCAGAAGGGCGGCATCGTCCGCGACGACCAGGCGCGCGGCGGGCGGTGGTACGCCGACCTCATCTCCGAGTGGCCCCTCGGCCAGCTCGCTTAGCCAGTTAGTTGTACTAGATAGCATTGGGATGATACTTTTGCATTGTCTGCATGCCGGGTCGTTATGCTTCTAGTATGTACAGATGCTTCTGCTCTCTATCGCTCTGTCTCTCACGCCGGTGCCAGGCGTAGCTGCCGCGCTCGGGGCTGCGCTCCGCCTCTGGGCTCAGTGGGGCTCACGCCCACGTCTCCTTCACCTCGACGCCGATGTTGGCCAGCTCGTCCAGCACGCCGCTCCACACATCCTTGGAGTACGGCCCGTGCACGCCGCGCGCGTCGACCTTTCCGTCGGCGACGCGGAGCGCGGCGAACGCGAGCGTGCACCCGACCGTGGTCGCCATCGAGCTCGCCTTCTCGTTGCCCGTGCACAGCAGCGAGGCCGTCACCGTCTGCTCGGGGACGCCGTGCGCGCCCTCGGGCGCGTCCTTCGGCACGACGCGGAAGCCGTGGTACAGGAGGCACGTGTCGTGCTCGCCGGGCTTGTACGCGAGCTTGTTCGCGAGCAGGGACGCGAAGTAGTCGATCGGAGCGGACGCGCGCGGCAGAGCCGGCCCGTTGGCCGCCGCCTCTGGCAGCAGCGAAAAGTACTTGAGCGCGTCGAGCGTGGCGTCCGCGTCGGCGCCCAGCAGCGATTGGATCGCAGGCACCAGGTCGGCCTCCTTGACCGTCTCGCCCTGCGCGGCACTCATGGACGCGGCGAGGAGCGCCGGCCACGACTCTACGGGCGCGTTCAGCTGGTCCTGCGAGATCAGGCCGAGTCGGCGGAACGCGTCCATCAGCTTCGAGAAGCCCTGGTACCGCAGCGTGCCCCGGTATAGGTCCCGGAGGCCATCGACGGGGCCCAGGCCGTACTTGGCCGCATACGGAATCGAGTCGCGGTTCGCGAGCCCCTCGAGCTTGAGCCCCTTCCAGAGCTCCACGTTCGGGAAGTTCTTTGCCAGCAGCTCGGAGCCTGGCACCGTGTGCTCCACTCCGTCCAGCTTGTAGTGCGCGTCGTTCTGCGACGCAGTGAGCACCGCGCGCGGGCTCCAGCTGAACTTGTACGCGAGCGGGACGTTCGACGCCGACGGCTCGGGCAGGCCGCCGCACCACGACACGAACGAGGTCACACGTTTGCCCTCACGCTGCACGCGCTCCATGATACGCATCGCCGCCCTGAATGTCAGCTAGGCGTGGGTAGTGAGGGAGCTTACATGGAGTCGATTCCGGGGTCGAGACCGCACTCGCCGAGAAGCAGGACGTCACGCGCTTCGGCACTGTTGTCAGCTGGCGATAAACGTGGGCTTACTCTTTGTTCAGCGCCTTCATCTCCGGCGAGACGTAGGACGCAGTGACGAGATGGCGCCCGTGCGAGATACAGTGCTTCGCAACCTGCGGGTGCATCGGCGCAGGAAGGAGGGAGACCACGACGTCGGCGGCTGCGACGGCCTCACCGAGCGCCTGGTCGTTGCTGACATCGAGTGTGGCGGTTGTCACGTTCGGCCTGTCCTTTGCTAGGGCAGCAGCTTCGGCTGCGTTATTGCTCGCTGTATGTCAGTTCTGCCGTGGCTGTGACCGAACTCACCAATGACGAGGCTGACATCGGGACGGGCGAGGAAAACGTCGACGGCCGGGCCTGCGACGAGCCCGCTGCCTAGCAGCAGGATGCGCTTCTTCAGGCATCCGGCGCCGGGTGCCGCCTTTTTCCAGTTGCGGACGTTCTTCTCAAGCCAGTCGTGTGGCTTCTGGAGCACTCCGTCGTCAACGATCATGGCGCGCGCGAGCGTCTTGTCGATCTCGTCGCCCATGCGCCCCTTGCCGTCGACGTGCGCCAGCGTGCGCTCGACGTACGGCAGCAGGTGCTTCGAGAAGTGCGCGGAGGCGTCCGCCGCTGAGACGAGTTAGCACTCAGCGACGTGGAAAACTCACGGAGCTCGGTGGGAAGAATGTCAGTCGACCCGATCAGCATGCCACCAGGCCCGTCGAAGTACGGCTCGTCGATCGTCGTCGACTTGTTCATGAACTCGAGCGCACCCTATTGTCAGCTATCGACGGGAATAAGCCAGCTTACCTCAATGTCGCAGCTGACGTCCTGAAGCCCGATCAGCTTCTGTCCCCCGTTGTGCGCCTTGATGAACGCATCGGTCTGCGCGTTCGTCATGATGCGCGGGAAGCCCTGCGACCAGCCCGCGCCGTGAATCAGAGTCGTGATGTAAGGCGCAATCTGACATTAGCTGTGGTCCAGGACGAAGAAGCTGGCGGATGCCCACCTTCTCATCGAACGTGCTCTTGTACAGGTCCGGCGAGGCGTAGTACTCGCCGCGGTCGTAACCACCGCCAGCTTTGCGCTCAAAGTACGCCGAGGGCGGGATCTGACACGCGTAAATCTGATGTCAGCTGGTCTCCGCTTTTGAACAGCTTACCGTGGAGGTGTTCGGGAGGTTTGGAAGGTCCTTCGCCTCAACCCATTCGACACCGAGGGCGTCGAGCATGTCCTTCGCGCCCGTCGAGACGTTTCCGGCCCTGTTGTGTCAGCTGGGGAGCTGCAAAGTCAGCTTACCCTGTGAGGCCGATGACGACTGGCCCCTCCTTCTCAAGCGGCTTTCCAGCCTTTGCGGCCTCGCCAGTCTGCTTCAGCGCCGCCTTGTACTCTTCCATTGAGCCGAAGGTGTACGGCCTGGGGAGGTGGAGGAGCGGGTGAGCGATACCGCGCTTCAGGAGCGCGAGGCCTGTCAGGCTGAGGCCCTCGCCTGCGCCGACGGCTGTTTGTCAGCTGGCGGTCCCAAGCACTTAGCTTACCTCCGGCGTACCACCCGAACGCGGCCACGCGCTTCAGCTTTCCATCCTTTGTCGGGGCAGTCAGGAGCTCGTGGTCGATGAGGGTCTGCCCCTTGGTCGGGGGAAGGAAGGTCGCAAGGAGTCCCGTGTTGTACGGCTGCGCTGTCAGCATGATCGGGGGTCCAGCACGGCGGCATACCTGTCCCTTGTGTGTGTGGCTGAACATCATCCATGTGCGTTTGGCATTGGGGTCGCGCGCAATCAGCTCCTCGACGTCCTGCACCCGCGGCTCCTTGATGCCGAGCACGACGTCGACTGCGTTGCTGAGCTTCGGAACGATCTTGGCGCCAGCCTGACTATCAGCCCAAGTCCAGTAAGCGAGCTCACCGCCTCGTACTGCTCGTCCGAGAAGCAGCGCCGCTCGCAGCTCTCGACCTCGACGCAGTTGTCCTTGATGAGGCCGCGGACCGCGTCCGGCGTGAGCGGCGCTCGGCGCTCCCACACGCGCCGCGGATCCTCACGCCGCATGCCGAGCGTCGCAAGCGCGGCCGGGCTGGTCGCGAAGGTCCGGCGGTGGAGGGCGCCTACCCGTGGTGTTCGTGACAGTGTTCTGATCATGGTCGTGGTCGTGGAGTGAATGGAGAGAAGACAGGATGGCACGCCCAAGCTCTAAAGAGCGCCGAGGCCGGGACGAGGAAGCCCCAGCACACCGCCGGCATAACGGGTACGTACAGCCTTGCGATGCAGGGCCGCTGCCCGCCGCTGGCCGCTGGGCCTGCTGACAAGATGTCAAACTGACTTTTGTTGTTCCGTACTACGGACGCGTCTCGCTGTCGCCACCCAGGCGGCCAGGATCCGACCGGATTTGCCCCCCGGCCCTTATGATGTCATGTTCTAATGCTTGATTACAGCTTGGGCTACTCGCCACCCACTGGCAATTAGGAAAGCCACGTGCATTATTAGAGGAGATGACCGATGCCAGGGAGCCAGCCGAAGCTGGGCGCCCGGAATTGTTAACCCGGACCGTTTCGCGCAGTCTCTAACCCGTGGAGTTGCACCTGACCCCCACCCTCTCGAAACATGCAAGGCGCTGCAACCGTGCGCACAGCAGAAGAACAAGCTCTGGGTGGTCCAGGTGACATACCCCGCCGAACTCTGACGCACGCTCGGACAGAGCGCCGATGCCCCGCTGGGGCCCACACCGTCGAAGCTCGCCGTAAACCCGGGAGGGAAGCCACGGCGCCGATGTCACCATCTGGTAGCGTCCTCACCAGTCCCTTCCGATAAAGAAGCTGAGAAAGTCGCCGAAGCGAGAGATAAGAAGCATTGAGAGTCTCGGCCAGCTGCGATACCTGACGGCTGTCGGTCCGGATAGCTGTTCTGAGAGCTCCGTCGCAAGGTCTGAAGTTCTGGATCGCTCGTTCGAACCCGATCTCTTCTCGCACGCCAGAGTAGACGAGAATCTAGACCCCGCTTGCAGTCGCAGTGCAGTTACATTGCTACTCCCGCAGGTTGCAGTGTCCTGATTGCCCACAGAGAAAACAACGCTCGGTAAGAGTGACGCCAACATCTTCGCACGGGTTGATACTGTCATCCCGGAATCTGTGGTGAGCATGGCTATACCAGAAGCCCCGGAACACGAACAGCATAAGGGCGTGAGATGAGAGTCCGTACAGCGCGCCCGTCCTTCAGCTTGACCGCTGCACGACATGTTTTGAACTGTCCAGCGTCTGTGCCGCCCGATTTCGCCACCTGTCCTGCGTCCAATAATCAGTTATCGGGATCAGCGTTTCGTCGTCGTAAGTTTGCCATAAACGGGTTTCCAACACCGTGATTGAGCAGCAAGCCGAGCGCTTCGATATACAATTGAGCGATGCATGCGCCTCCGTGAGATCTCCTACCGTACAGCCGCTTAGTGCGTGCGCGCCTTGGCGCCGTCGACGTACATGTTGCGGGTCGCGGCGGGGAGGCGGGCGGTGATGCCGTCGAGGTCCTTGGTGAGGAGGACCTGGCAGCCTAGTCTTGAGCTGGGTTGTTAGCTACTGTCTCAAGCTACTGGCAGCTGATATCCCGACCGCGCCCTAGCTGAGCTGCTTGCGTTGTACTGCCATCGCCGACAGCAGCACAGCCCAGTATAGCGCAATCAAGCCCACTCACGTGTCCTCGAGCCCGAACGCAAGGTCGAGCATGTCGTTCTCCTCGTCGTCAGCCTCGGGAAGCTTGTCAAATGACTCGGGGTCGACGATGACATGGCATGTTGAGCACGCGCACGAACGCTCGCAAGCACCTGTCGGTCAGCACACGGGTCGCATGATGGACGAGAGACCCACCCTCCAGGTCAACGTCGTACTCGTGCGCGAGCGACAGGAGGTCGTCGCCCTCGTTACCCTCGATCGTCTTGATCGGGTTGCCCTTCGAGTCGACAAAGTGGACCTTGATGCTGAGCGTTAGCTGACCGGGACAATCCTCAAAGCTAGGCTAGGAAACGCACCCAGTTCCGGGCTCAGGCCGCTTGATGTCGCCGTGTCGCGCAGCTGGAATTGTCAGTTGTGCTCATCAGCCGATGTCTCAACATACGGGCAGAGAAGGAGAAGGGGTGGAGCGGCATGCGGGGCATGGCGGCGGGGCGGACGACGGACGGGCCAGCGCGGGCGACGGGGCGGAGCAGCGCGCCCGCCTGGCGGAGCAGTGATGGCCGGAGCATGATGCGTGTTGTTTTGGAGAGGTGTGGACGGAGGTGGAAAAGACGGTCGAGCGAGAGATTATTTTGCGATCGCCGACTTCGGCGTGCGGCGAGCGAGCGGGCGGGTGGTAGGATTGGAATTAGCGAGTCACCTCTGCGGAGACCCGCCCGTGTCCGCCTCGCCGAGCGACCCTGGTCCCCGCCTCGGGAAATGCGCCCTCTGACATTGCGCTGCTTGTGATTGGCAGCAATGCGCGAGACACCCACCCGACGTCGCCGAGGTGCACATGCATGAAAGGTCCTCTTCGTTGCTGAGAGTGATGCATGTCGGACTTGCAACAGATTTGCAGCAGTTGCGGTAGATTCCGGTCGGCGCACGACGAGGCCAGCGCCACTACGGCAGCTGGGAGCTTGTTGCGACTCGGCAAGATCGGCAGCATTCTATCAGCGATAATCGCGCACCTCGGCCATCACCCTACCCAGTTCTTTGGACCCCGAGCCTTCAACGGTTACTCCTCTTTTCGCTGATGCTAAGTCAGTCGCTCCAGCTGCTCAAGGACGTAATACATTCTATGCTGTGTCTGTCTGCCGTCTACCGTCTCAGCGGGCTCATGCCCGTGCCTGCCCAACCGGGGCCGCCGCCACCGCCGCCGCCGCCTCCGTTCCACTGATCGTAGCCTCCTCCGTTCTGGTCATAGCCGCCTCCGTACTCGCCGTTCATGCCCATGCCAGGCTCGACGATACCCTCACCCTCGCCGTGGTTCATCTCGTCCTCGTCCACGCCCGTCTCCTGCTGCACCGCGAGAATTACCTGCGCGAGGTTCTCGACCATGATATCGCACGCCTGCTCGAACACGGAGCGCACGGGTACAGAGCCCACGCTCTCGGCCGTCATGTAGTACGTCGAGGGCACGGCGTTGAAGTCGAACGGCTCGTTCGGGTTCGGCGGCGTCTCGAAGTTGGCGTTCGCGCTCAGCGGCCACTCGGCCGCCGAGTCTGTCTCGAACCAGTAGTCCGTGTGCCGCAGCTTGTTGTACGGGTCGTACTCGTACGCGACCGCCGAAAGCGGCGACCACTTCGCGTGGTGCTTCGCGATGCCCTTGTACGCCTTGCACACGACCTCGATCTCCTGCCCTCGGCTGATGCGCGCTAACTGGATCGGAGACGCGGTCGGGTCGCCCTTACCCACGGGCACGCCGAGCTCCGGGTCGTGGTGAGCGATGAGCTCACGTTCCTCCTCCCCGATGTCGGGAGGAGGACCATACGGACTCTGCTGAGGCTGCAAGGTCAGCTGGAGTGCAAATTCGCCAGCTACTAGCACTCACAGTGTTCGGACTAGGGATGACCTCAAGCATGTCACTGGTGACTGCCATCGGGCTCCCGTACTCGCGGTTCACAGCAGACACCTTCAGCCGCAACGTGACCATGCAGTAGTAGCAACCTTCGTCGCAATCGCAGTCCCTGGTATACCTCAGCCCCTTGCCGACGTCCCTCGAGATCAGCGGTACCATGCCCAGGCGGTGGGCAAGCATTTCGTCGGGAATCGGCGACGTGTTCTGGTAGAAAGACACCTGGTCGATAGCTACATGTTAGCAAGCCTCCCTGTTCACGCCTTCTTCCTCCAAGAGCTGTTCCAGTCGCTTTGGGCACCCGTAGAAGAGCAGTGTCGATATCTCAGCAGAGCGAGCATCCTCCAACTATACACGCTACCAAAAGCCAGGGAGCGTTTAGACTCACCCAAGGTGGGAACATCCGCCATCATCGTTCTCCTGAGCGAGTTCGCGTACGCCATGTCGACGCCGCTGAGGTGGAATGTTGTCTCGTCTCGGTTCAGGCCGCGAACAAGAATGTTGGGCTGGTTCGTCGGTCCCTGCGGGATTTGGATCTGCTCCTGCGCAGCTGCAGGCTGGTCCTCCGAGTACCCATTCATGCTGTTTGATTAAGATGTGAGGTGACGGTGCGCGGAGCGAGATGCAAGGTAAACTGAGCGGATGGATGCGCGCGCGTGTTGTCACGCGATGTTGCTCAAGAGTGGCTTTTCCTAGGTCGAATCCAGACCTGCTAGCACGTTTCTCCTGCGTGAGGTCGGCGGGTCGACTTTTGAGTTGATAGGCGAGTAGTCGAGCGCCAAAATAAGGTGGAGACGCTGCTGTTGATGATGGCTGCTCGGTAAACGTCGATCGTGAGGTATTGTTCTGACGAAATCGAGAGGGTTAAGGTGAGCGAAGTTTGAGACTGACACTGACCCACGTGTCATGTCAGGCTCGTTCACGACAGCGGAGATCCCCGCGTCGCCCGTTACACCCCGGCTTGTTTGGTTCCTGCGGCTTCCAACATGACCTGCCGATCTGCACAGACCAACGTTATGCAAGCCGTATGCGAGGTTCTCAGCACCTTTCGTGGATATGCATAATTGGCTACATGATTTGGACGGATGATGCGCTCATGACCCATGCCGGACACCTGGCAGGAATTCGTTTTCGATGGACCATTCAGTAGCACCGATCCGAGCCTTGTATTCCTCATGAGTAAGACACTCCAGGTTGGCCATGTACTTGGTGAACTCCTCGTCCCAGTTCGGCGAAGGGCCCTCTAACTCAAAGTAGATGTCCTTCGTGAAATCGTCCTCCTCGAGCAGTCGCTTGGCCTCATGCAACCGGTAGTCGAACCGCGCAAGCTTCTCCGCCGGGGTCGCGTCTCTCTTCAGGGACAAGGCACCTGGTGGTACATCTTGAAGTCCGACAACTGTGAGTTTGTGGGTGGGCCGCGAGGCCTCCGTGAGCACGAACTCCTCGAACCAGCCCTTGCCATCGTAAGGCCGGTCGGCTCTCCGGTTGCGGCGACTCGGAGGCATATCGTTGGCCGTCTTCGTGAGGATGACGACGACCTCCTCAACCGTTTCCGGATACCCATCGAAGCGAATGCGACCATTGCGAAGACCTTTGCAGCCGACGTCATATGCAACGTTGAAGACGGCCTTCTTACACCCCTTTCGCAGCTTCGTGTAGTCAACGAATCTCGTTGACCGACCGAGAGCTGAGCCGGGGTTGCCTTCGTCGAACAGATCGTACTGCTCGATCGGTGCCATGATGCTGAACTGGACCACGCGCGCTGCGTTGGACGCATAGAGGCACTTTGAAAAGGAGTGCGACTGGGCATATGGTAGATGATACCTCACAGTGTGAACCCGGTCAGTTGCCCGCATCAGCCGAATGATGCCGCGGTATGGCGGCCGTTGGAAGATGTCGACAATCTCGGCGTTCTTCATTGCTAGCGCAGCGTGTTCAGGAAGCTTGTGGCTGAAATCGTCGAATCCGAAATCTCCCTCAGAGCTGTACTCATCCTCGGTGCCCGCATATGCACTCTCAACCCCTCCGAAGCCGAGGCCATCCATCATGTCGTCGTCTGTATCGAGGCCGTCCTCGTCCTCATCCTCATCTTCGTCGGAGCTGACGGTTTCTCCGCCGCCACTGCCATTGTCGTCGGAATCCTCAGCGCTGTCACCTCCAGCAGCCGTGGCAGCGATAGCTGCAGCCAGAACATCGCCAGCAGTACCGCCAGGGCCGCCATTGGCGTTCGGAGGAATGATGCTCTCGTTACCGAGCGCTTGGTTCTGTTGGACCAGCATCTGCATCAGAGCCATAGCCTCCTCCTGCCCTCCTTCCGAAGACCAGTCGTCGGAATTAAGGTCGTTGTCGAACTCTTCTTCCTCGTCATCGTCGGAAAAGTGGTCATCTGGGAAGAGGATAGCGCCGAGATCCGGCATGTTCTCCTCGTCGACGTCATACCCGTTTGGGTCGCCATCGTCGGAATCGAAGTCGGCTTCCATCGGCTCCTGCTCGCTGTCGTCCTCTTCGTCCACTTCCTCCTCTGAATCCTCGTCCGCGAAGGGATAGTTTCCCTTGAGTCTTCGCATCGGTCGATATGTGTCGATGTAGTCATTGTACCACGTTTGGAACGTCGGATTGGCCTGCACTCGGCCACCGTCCTCCAGCGTCCCGACCCCGACATTCACATGAATGCCGCGGCCAGTCTCCATGACGAGGGAGTAGTCCGGGTAGATGACGAGATGACGGCATAGCTCCGCCTCTGCAAGCTGTTTGACGTGCTTAGACACACGTCGCAGCTGAACCAGAGATTCCCGGGGTGCTAAGCGAACAACAGCTTCCAGTATGTGCGGGTACTTGTTGTAGGCGAGCATGCCGTCGGGTGCAGGCGCTGCCGAATTCGAGCTCGGCGCGTCCTTGTTGGTTGGGCGCTTCTTGCGTCCGCTTGTGCGACTGTCGGGATCAGACTTGCGCTTCGGAGCCATGTCGTCTTCGTCTGGCAGTCGGGTACTTGGATCAATAGTGAGGAAAAGGCAGAGTGGAGAGGGGGAATTAGTGAGCGGAGGTATTGCCGGAACGCGTCGCGTTTGATCCCGAGATGAGCTGCGCCACCAGAAGTCAAAGTGTCAAAGTGGAGGTGGGTGGTTCCGCGCGCTCATATGGAGGATTACCTTGAGAGTCCCGTAGCCAACTCGGATTTCCGGCGAGGACGGCCTTCGGAGAAGCTGTAGAGGAACCTCGCAAGCTGATGCTTTCACGGCGTATCGACGTTGCTGGACTGGTGCGGGTTGAAGGGATTGACGGGACGCCCGACCACGTGCCATAGCTTGAGATCAACAACAGCTGAGCCCCCGAGACGCTGGTTTGAAGCGAATCGTCAGCCGTACCCGCTCTGCGAAAGCCATTGGCAAGTGATTATGAGCATAAGTATGGAGAGACAAAATGCGGCTGTTGCTTGCGGGGTGCGGAGGAGTAGCAGACCGTCCTTTCGAGCCAGAACAAGAGGACGGCGGTGGCGAAAAGCAGGCGCGCTCGCTTTGTTTACATCCACCTGACGGAACCAATTACAAGTGCACCACCCGAGAGTTGATCGGACAGGACGCTAACAAACATGTCAACAACCGCATACCCCTCCCCAACGACAACCATGGTGCTTCCTACAGCAACACCGAGGCCTTCCACGAGGTCACGGACTGGCGCGATTCCTGCGCCGACCACCAGAATGACCAGACTTCGAACGAGGGAGGCCGCTGCTCCTTCGCCAGCCTCATCAACCCGCACCGCCAGCATTCTTGCTAAGAGCAAAGAGGGATTCAGGAAAGTTTCCGACAAAGTCAAGGAGAAGGAGAAGGAAATGGAGAAGCACATCGGCGTATGTAAACCGCGGAGATACAAGCTGACTTGTACAGCCCAAGAAGCCCGTCCCTGCCGGACCTGCTTACTCTCAATCTCTTCAAGCCTACCTCCGCGTCCGGCCGGTGGAGGCGGTTAACGCCAACCCCTACATCGAGCTTAAAGGTGACAAGGAGGTCCTTCTCCAACCCCCTCCCGACAATAGGGGTGTACCGAAGCCTGCTCAGGTCTTCAGCTTCGACCGAGTCTTCTCGCCTGAATCCACGCAGTCGGAGTTCTTCAACCAGACGGCGCGGCCGCTGGTTGAGAAACTGCTTCACGGGGAGAACGGGCTCCTCTTTTCCTATGGAGTGACCAACAGCGGAAAGACGTAAGCTCGGGAAGGAGTATATGTGCTAACGATAGTTACACGATCCAGGGTGGTCAGGCAAACACCATCGAGGAGCGCGGAGTGCTCCCAAGGTCCATCGACCTTGTCTTCAACTCCATCTCCGGCATGGAGAGTAATGCAAACGTGAGCTGCAGCGGTCACGATGAAACTGACCCCCAGCTCAAAACACAGGGTCAAGCCGACGTCATCCTTACAAATGAACGAGAGCCGTACTCGCTCAAGTCTTTGCCTCAAGTTCCAGAACCCCAGGCCAACGACTCCGTCAAGGTTGATCGCAACTTCTCGTACGCCGTCTTCGTCTCTTACGCTGAAGTTTACAATGAGAAGGTTTGTTAGCTTACGGAGGTGCCTCTGACGACAGATCTTTGACCTCCTTGATTCTGTAATTCCCTCTGGGCAGCCCGCGCCCTCAACCCGCCCTAGCGTGGCGTTCTCTTCTCGCACGACTAGCATGGGCCTGTCAAGTGCCTTCGGCTCCAACATGACCTTGGCAACCATGGCCAACGGGGGAGGTGGTATTCTCAAGCGCCAAGCCCTTGCTCTCAAGAACGACCCGGATGGCAATGGCAAGTTTATCGCTGGCCTCAACGAGATACGCGTCAGATCTCGTGAGGAGGCGCTCGCCGTTTTCCGTTCCGGCCAAAGCGCTCGACAAGTTTTCGGCACCATGGCAAACCGCGAGAGCTCGCGTAGTCACGGCATTTTCAACATCAAGCTCGTGAGGATTCACAACGGCGCACCTGAGGATCCCGAAAGCGCAAGTGTATCTCGTCTGTCCATTGTGGACCTCGCCGGTTCTGAGCGTTCACGCAACACGGGCAACACGGGCGACCGATTGAAGGAAGCAGGAAACATCAACAAGTCTCTTATGGTGTGTAAGGACGGTGAAGCCCCGCTGACACTCAGGTTCTGGGTCAATGTCTGGAAGTGTTACGGTCGAACCAACAGAAGATGGCAGCACCGGTCGCGCCTGGCCATCGCCGCCGGCTGGCGGTGGTGCCCTTCCGTCACTCGAAGTTGACGGAGATCTTCCAGAACTTCTTCGTCGGCGACGGGCGTGCCATTATGATTGTGCACGTGAACCCTTGCGACACCGGCTATGACGAGAACGCCCACGTCATGCGCTTCAGTGCCGTGGCACGCGAGATCCAGACTTCAACGCAGGTCAAGAGCCACTTCCCTACTCTCAAGCGACAGATCAGCACTCAAATTAACGCCCTCAAGACCGCTGTTACCGGACAACGAGTCAAAGTTGTGGTTCCAGTTATGCCTAAGGGCGGTCCTAGTGGGATCCCGACTCCTGTTCGGAGGGCCACCAACACCAAGTCGAGCCTGCCTGCCCCGCCGCCACCTCCAGCCATCCCGGTCAGGGCGAGCTCTCGTCCTACTGCCACGAGATCAGCTCCGTCGCGAGGCGTCACCCCACGGGTTCCCACGCCTCCGGCACCCGAGGCAGCAGAAGTCACCGAGACGCAGCCTAAGACCGAGGTCGTCCAGCACATCGAGCAGGAGGAGGAGATTGAGGTCATTGAAGAGGAGATCGAGGTTGTTGAAGAGGAGCCCGAGGATGACGAAGACGACGAGAAAGACTACTTCGTCGACTACCTCTTCGAGCAACTCAAGGAGCTCAAAGCCGCTCTCTACGAAAGCGAGATGCGCAACGCCTCTTTGGAAGTCGAGATCCGCGAGGAGGCCTCGCGTGACATGCAGGAGACCATCCAGCGTATGCAGGCTGACTTCAACCGCCGCCTTCTTGAGCAAATGGCCAGCGGCGAGGAGAAGGCCGACATGAAAATCGACATCCTCCAGCGCACCATGGCACCCGACTCATCCTTCGAGGACTCGTTCGTCAGTGCTCCTGATGAGACTATGGTGAGTATAGCCCCGACAACCTGGACATCCTGCTGACGCCTGTAGAACTCTGACGACGGCACTGAGGTTGGGGAGACGTCTCATCTTTCGGACCCCTTCCTTGTTGCTCGAGAGCACACCGGGGAAGTCGACTCCGACGCAGAAGCCAATCAGAGTGTCGACGAGTCTCGTCTCGAGTCTGAGGAGGAGGAAGAAAGCGACGAGGAGGAGATCGACCAAGACCTGACTGTCGCCAGTGACACTAGTAATGTCCTGGGAAGGTCGTTCATGGGGGAGCCAGAGATCACTGGCTGTGGTGCTGACGACTCGGTGGATGAGAGCTCCTTCGTCTCTGACGAGACCGATTCGGAGGAGGATGAGCAAGACTCTGTTGTCGATCGCAGTGCGCAAGCAAAGGCGATCGATGAGGAGATTGACGGCTACTCTGATGAAGATGGGTCGGAGGAAGAGGGGGAGGATTCCACCGTTGATCGAGGTGCACCGCCAAAGGAGGTGGCAGAGGAGGCCGATGGTTACTCCGATGAGGACGGCTCAGCAGATGAGGACGGCTCAGCAGATGAAGAAGACAGTGAGGAGGGCGATGACGAAGAGGAGGAGGAGGAAGAGGAGGAAGAGGAGGAGGAAGATGAAGAGTACGAGGAATCTTCCTTCGATGCCACCGCCTCGACCATCTCCGAGCCTACGCCTCCGCGACGCAGGACGGTGTCGCCTCGCAAGTCCGTGGCTCGGACACCATCTAAAGCTTCGCCCAAGAAGTCGCTGAGCAAGCCTCTGGGAGAGTCTCTGCGCCAGGCTGTTGTCCGCGAGGAGGATGACAGTATCGAGTTCATCGAGTTAGTCCCTGGGAAGACTCCCGCGAAGAAGAAGCGAACCCTCGGCAAGCAGAAGATCGTCACTGAGGACGACGTGAGCGCCCCCATCTCTGGTGCCGAGGTCAGGCGGATGGTTCGCATGTGATTCTAGCTGTAGGAGCGATTTCTTGTACTATTCCTGATAATCCTTTGTGTCATGCTAATGCTGTAATGTGCTACCCTCTTCTTACCTACTGCCTGCTGCAGACCAAACCAATGTCACTTTCCATTCTTCCGTATGCTTGCTGCTGTGATGGTGTCCCACCTGACCATGCACCGTTGTCGCACCGGCCGCAATTGCTTACTTCCGCATTCGGGGTCCACAATCCGACACGACGTGAAAGCCGAATGCTGTACCGACCTCCGTCGGAAACATCTTCCGAAGCTTAACAGCAAAAATGACAGCAGGAGGCAAGGTTGGTCGATATACAGAAGCGGCACTATTAAAGATGACGATGACTAGCTACGAAGACAGAAGCAGTGACCGCGAGGATGCGAGTGGGCAAACGGGTAGGTACAAGCCTTCCGCGATGTTCTCTGCAAGCTCTGCTCTCTCTGGCACCCCTCCCGCTATCGGGGCATCTCGTGTCAGAGCGAGAGGGGCAGCCACGCTTTAGTTACATGTGCCAGGGATATGGTGGCCCCTGCCGGGACGGTGCTATTGAACAGCCAGCCCTGCTCTGACGTGAAGCGTGCCCACCTCAGCAAGCAAGGAGTGGTCGAGACGAGCTGATGTGTGATCGACTGTGTCGCAAGAATCCCAACTGCCGCACAGCATCGTGGCGCTTCCCAAAATGCGTAGGTCTTCAGCACACTGCGACTCAGGTACAAATGCCCGCGACGCGTCATCTTCCTGTTCTCTGGAACGGAATGTCATGCCGTGATCAGGCCCTACGTCGACGCACGCGACGACCCTTCTGTACCTGGCGGAAGAACTTTGACACACGGTCTGTCTCGCTTCACCGTGGCGAACCGAAGTTGCGTAATTCACGCAAGTGCGCCATCACCTTCACGTGAGCTGGCTCGTTTCGGCCTGGGGCATGCTCGTCCGACAGACACACCTCACCCGCTCCACACACGTGTGCCGCGGAGGAAGAGATGCGCGAGCTGTCGGCCACTTTGGCACAACTTCCGTCGGATTGCAGCACCGCCACGGAGTGTCCAGAGCCGCAGGATACACGCGTCTGGCACTGAGCCCGGCCATTCCTCGCATCACCGCCCCTGATATGAATCAGGCCGTATACTCCCCCTCGCAACAGATGAACCTCGTTTGAGGTTATCAGCCTCCGTGGGCGAAGACGGGCGACCGCAAAGGTCAATGCTGGGTGTTGCGGGCGTAACGCAACTTTCCGGGCAATTCATATTTATGCGCCTTGTGCTTCCTTGAGTGTAATCAAATCCCAAGCCTAATTGTCTAATTCAGATAAGCATCGCCTTATCAGCGAACGCTAGGACCTGATCAACAACTCTGTTACGGCACACGGTCCTTCGCGCGTAGAGGCTTACCATAGAACTCGGCGACTTCGACCACACCAACCCGAGCCTCCGCACAGGTCCGCGCCAAGCCCAGGAGGGTCAAACTCGAGAGGTCCGGTGCATGGGCGTTGCCACTCTAGTGGAAGGCACGCCGTTCCTCGCCTTACGTGTGGAGTTTCCGTTGGAGGCGGTCATCGGCAATTCACCGAAATTCGCCCTGTTTACGGGTGTTTACTGGATTGCGGCTGGTATACCCTGCTGTCGTACGCATCGGGCTCGCAGCTGATGGGCCGATAGGGATGCACACGTTTGAAGCGTAATGCGTGCACTTGTCGCCTCAGCTGCTGTGCAATTCTCCCATGAAGAGCCTGGCAAGCTTTCTGCCTACCGCGTACTTAAGCATGCATCCGGCGGGCAAGCCTGCCCCACCGTCACCCCATATTTCACGACACCATGATCGCGCTCTGGAGCTTGTTGGCCGCTCTTGCGGTGATGCAAGTCAAGGCCGAGGACGACTATAAGCCCATTATCACCCAATACCCTGAGGGCAAGATGAGAGAGGGCCTCGAGAAGCATTTCCCTCTTCACAAGTGGGAGATCTCTCCGTGGCTCGACGGAGGCGCGATTCCCCGGCGCTGCAAGGAATACGCGGAAGGAGAGAAGCTGAATCCTGTGGACATAGAGGTTTCCGACGTCAAGTTCGACGATTGCGATGAGCCATGGGTGTTCTGCCGACACAAGGACGCGCAGCCGCTTGAGCAGCTCGTGAAGAGCTTCGCGTGGCTGCCAGTGCAGGGCCGCTCTGCGGTCGGGCACGTCATGGCCGTTCCGGGCGGGGCTTCGGGATTCTCCGTGAACGACGATGTCGTCCTGAAAGGTGATGCCCACTCCGGCTACCTTTGGCACGAAGTCTCGCACACCATCGACCACTGGTGCTCGTTCCCTGACCAAGGGGAGGGGCGGAAGTGGTCGCACGCGCACCAGACCGATACCTGGCTCGAAGCCGATCGACAGGACTCGCACCGGACCGAGGACTATGGAAACACCGGCGGACAGGTCGAGAACTTTGCCCAAGCGCTCGTCCACTCGATGTACGACATCAACGTCCCGGGTGGTCTCAAGGGTCTCTGTGAGGAGCTCGGCATCACGACGGACGGCAAGCCCAATTGGGAGCTGTACCAGAACAAGGTTCGCGTGCAGTCCGAGTACTGCAAGGCCCAGATTACGGCCAACACCAACGACCGCTGTGACCGCAAGGTGAAGTCTAGCGAGCCCGTCCCGAAGGAGGACAAGGAGGAAGAGAAGCCTCAGGACGTTACCACACGCGACGGCCTCGTTCCGGATGACCGCGTGATGGAAGGTTACCCTGGTGGCAGATTCAACGAGGACTACGCGAAGCACCTGCCGAAGCATCCGGCTCAAATCGAAAGCTGGAAGGACTATAGCCCGGACCAAATTCCTCGGTACTGCTACGATAACACGAAGGCGGAGGGCCATGAGCCCAACGATGTTGAGGTTTTCAGCCTCTTCTACGACGACTGCGACGAGGATTGGATCATGTGCCGTCACAAGGATGCCCCATGGTCTATCGAGCAGCTCGCCGAGCGCTTCGGCATGCTGCCTGTGCGCGCACGCGGACATGTGGCCAATGTGCTGCTCCTACCGCTTCAGGGCACCGCTGCGTCTACATCTGGGGGTGGCGTTATGCTGAAGGGTGATGTCGATCTCGGGACCCTGTACCATGAGGTCGGGCACGCTGTGGACTCCAACTGCCCGTTCCCCGGCAAGAATGGCAACCCTGACTCGCACAAGACTCAGGCCTGGATGGACGCCTTCAACAAGGACGGCTGGGTCCCTGACCCCCAGAGCAACACCGGCATGGCCGAGGACTTCACCCAGGTCTACCTCCACGCGCTCTACGACGCAAACATTCCCGGCGGCCTGCCCAGCATCGGCACCCAGACCGACGGCAAGAACAACTGGGACCTCATCAAGAACCAGATGGATGTCCAGAAGCAGTACTGCAAGGCCGAGCTGACGGCTGGCATGGGTGATAAGTGCGAGGGGAAGAAGAGGACGACCGACATCATAATGAAGGACGGCAGTGAGGGACCTTTCCTTGGCGGCAGCCGAAAGCGCTGTCCCAAGCGTGTCGCGAGCTGGCCGGTAGTCTAAGATCGAATTGTGCTATAGTCCGATGTAAGAACTCTCTAATAAACGCCTGGTATTGTGAGCTGCAAAGGAGCCATATCGTCTCTGCTGTCCCGCCTGCTGTGCTCTGGACATTGCAGCACATGGACATCGCAGCGGTGGATCGTTGCGAGCCCACATCTTCAAGGTAGGCCGCGGGCTACTGGAAGTTGACCGGCTGCCTCGCTGTCTGCTCAGACTGCCGCGGCCGTCTATGTCTCGGGGCTCTGCATCTGTCGGGCGTAGTACGCTCGATTCACTAGGTGTTCCCTTGTACTGAGCGGCGGCAGTCCGACCACCGTGCCGGTTTGCACCACGGCATGTGCGGAACTGATGCCGACAGTTTGGCACAGACTATAGGCTCAGTACGCTTAGACCGCTTCGCGGGTGGAACGATCCCCGAGGCTGCCTAGAAGCCTGTCTGTGCCCTTCCGATGCCCTACGTGTCGCGTATAGTGAAGTTAGTCCGCGGCGGGCACGTTAGAAGACGGGTTCGGAGTGCTTTCCGAGGATCCCTGAGAATGGCGGTGCAGGAAGACCACGCCAGTCAGTTCGCTACGGCGTCCGACGTCACTCAACGGCCTTCGAATGACCTGTCTATGAACTGCGGCAAGGTTGCCGGCAGGCCTTGCGGCCTGGGACGTATCGACCGCCCTGACCCTACTGGTCATTGGCTTTGACAGATCGGCGCCGCGGCAGCTTCCATTCTCCGGGTATCGCGATTCGACAGTTGGTCCGAGGTTTTACGTTTGAGCTGCGGCCTTGGAAGGTATGCCCGCGGGGTGAGTTTTCTTCACAATTCATAACAGACCGCGTCTGGAGACTAACAGGTTCCGGCCCTAGAGCTAACCCACATAAGCGGTTATAGGGAAAAGGCATGAGCAGCCGCGCCTCACCAACGGGCACTGACCTTCTGTTCCAGGTGCTTTAGCTCATTTCAGATAGGCGACCGCGTTATCGGCACACATGCCGTCGCGATCTCGGGCGAATCAGGCGCGTGCTTCTAGCCTCGCTATGGTTCGGCCTACGGAACAGGCACTCAGCTCGCTCGCGGCACCGTTGACAAACGGGGCTGGGCTTAGCTTTGCGCGGCTTGCCAGCACCTCCGTGACACCCGTTGATGATCCGAGCGTCCTTTACGCGCTAAAAAACGGCGATGGAGAATTGACCGCGATTGGGGTCGAAGGACCAACGCGGTCGCTGGCGGTGATGGAGATTTGACCGAATCACCTCCTCTGATTAGCGGGACCTCGCTGAAAGTTGTGGAACGTGCAAGTTGGACAGTCAACGACGGGAGTTGGGTTGTTTTGTGTATAAAAGGGGCCGTGTTGAGAATTCTGGTGCCACCATCAACTCAGCACTCCTCGAGCTTAGCCTTCACCTTTTCCCACTATGCTTGCCCTCTGGAGCCTCGTTTCTATCCTTGCCGCCTCTGGTGTTCAGGCTGGCAGCCCTGATGAAGACCTGAAGGGCCGCCCCATCATCAGCAGCTACCCCGATGGCAAGATCGACAACGATCTCTACTCCACTCTTCAGAACAACGCGAAGCCTGCTTGGCAGTGGGTCTGGCCCCAGTCCAGCGACAACGTCAAGGACTCGATCCCTCGCGCTTGCTACGACCACGCGAAGAGCGAGGGCCTCAATCCCCAAGATATCGCTGTCTACGACGTCAACCACAACGACTGTGGCCTGACCACCAGGGTGTGCCGCCACAAGGACGCCCCCATGTCCATCGAGAAGGTCACCGACCTCCTGGGCAGGATTCCCGTGAAGACCCGTGCCCTCGTGCCGAACATCCTCGTTACTGGTGGCAACCCCAGCGCCTACTTTGCCGGTAACCTCATCCTGTACCGTGGCGACCTCAACCTGGGCTCCTTCTACCACGAGTTCGGTCACGCTCTCGACACCGCCTGCCCCTTCCCTGACTTTAAGGGTCGGGCGCACGACACCCAGGCGTGGATCGATGCTTTCTACAAGGACTCTCACGTCACCGACAGTTATGCTCGTACCAACCAGGGCGAGAACTTCGCCCAGATTACCATCCACAGCCTGTACGACCTCAACATCCCGGGCGGTCTTGCGAACCTGAACACCCAGACCGACGGTACCGACAACTTCAAGCTCTACGACGATGAGCTCAACGCCCAGAAGCAGTACTGCAAGGAGTACCTCACTGCCAACAACGGCGCCAACTGTGGCGACGTCAAGGGCGAGTGGGACTTCGTTTCAAAGACCACCGGTGCGAAGATCGACAACCCTTACATCTAAATGGTCACTTGGCCTTAGAGAATAGTTTCATTGCTTCATGATCGTTATAATTGGTACTGCGGATTATGAAGCGCACTGCGGATAACAACTATTAATGCTCATAGTGCTGATATGGCCGCTGCGGATGGAGCTAATGCAGCCTTTTCGAATGAGGGGTGCACAGAGCAGTAGCTTCTTGACGAAGGCCAGCGGTAGCACAATCCCCGCCAAGGCACACACGCGTGGTGTGCTATCTGCATCTGCTCTACGCTCAGCACACACAGGCACCCCAAACTGATGCACGTCACATGCATAGTCTTGAGGACCTCCCTGCCGAACGCATCGCTGTGACAGACCAGGCGAGGGCATCAAAACTGGGGTGCCCGGATTGCCCTGAAGGAGGCGATGCTAGGGCGTTTGCATCCGGTTGCCTGCTTCTGCGTCGACTGGCTCAGCGCGGCCAACCGTGAACGGAGCACCCACCAGGTTGAGAGTGGTCAGTTCAGTGGAGGGAGGCCGATTCCTCACTGAGTGACGGTGACGACCCTCTCATGTGAGAGGCTGACACTCCCTCGGACGTCGAGACGACGACCGAGCGAGCAGTAGCACACCACGCCTGAGTACGCGTCACCCGCGGCGAAGAAGGTCCGCCCGACGAATTGATCACGAAGGTCATCGGTACTCTACCTCAAATGAACGCAGAGCATAAACCAAAGGGACATCACTCTGCGAGGAATCTCGAGGTGGAGGCTTTAAGCAGAATCTGGGTACCGCGGAAGCTGCGGCGGCGCGATTCTGATGATCGCTGCAGACCGTGCACAACGCCTCCTGGTCTTTGCGCCACAGCGCCACTGATCAACAACGGCTTGCTTTCATCACTCTACCATTGCTCTGACACCAAGCATCGGCACGGACGTGGAGGACGCTGGCGAGGAGAAGGGAATTCCTCATTACATCCGAGCCAGGGTGGGTCTATTTTGGCACACCACGCCCTCACCAACCCAATTCGCTGGTGAGGTCAGACGACGGCGATCGCGAGTTCGCCGACATTCATCGATCACCATGTCTCTCACGCTGCAATCCCACGTGCATCGTCTGTGTTAGTGTCAAGAACACGGAGACGCAGTATATTAGAGACGAGGTCTTCGCGTCTCCTTGTTCTGCTTATGTCCTTGCCACTCCACCCACCCAACCTGATCATCATGCTCACCCTGTGGAGCCTTGCCTCGATTCTGTCAGTGGCCGCTGCCGCGCCCACAGGTGACAGCAACGAGTTGCAGACACGACCGAAGATCAACCCCTACCCTCCTGGCGCTCTCAACTCTCGACTTCTTGCGAGCACGCCAGAGCACTCAGCGACAATGAAGAACTGGACCGAGGGCAGCGCGACCCTCCAAGACGCCATACCCCGAGCCTGCTTCGACGCGGTCAAGAGGGAAGGTCTCAATCCCGAGGACGTCGAGGTCTTCACTACGACGTACGAGGACTGTGACCTGGAGTGGGAGCTCTGCCGCCACAAGGATGCGAACATGACTCTGAGCACATTGGGCAATGTGCACGGCAAGATCCCCGTCAAGGCGCGCGGTCTTGTCCCGCACATGCTCCTTGTGCCGGGCACCGAGCACCTGTACCGCACGGATGAGATCCTCGTGATGGGCGGTCACCCCGACTTCTCGGCCCTGATGCACCAGGTCGGCCGCGCCATTGACGAAAACTGCCCGTTCCCCGACAAGACACGCCGCTGCTCTGACACGGCCGCCTGGCGTAACGCCTTCGACCGCGACACGTACGTGGTCGACGATATCGCGCGCACGAGCCAGGCCGAAAACTTCGCACAGATCGTCCTCCACACTATCATCAATCTCAACTTCCCCACGGGCCTGTCATCGATGCACACCGACACGAACGGCATGAGCAACGAGATCCTGTACGATGACGAGGTTAAGGTCCAAGCACAGTACTGTGGGCAGTACCTCGTTGTCAACCGTGACGACAAGTGCGACCACTTCGACCAAAAGCGCGAGTACGTCTCCAAGAGTACCGGCGAGGAGATCGAGGACCCCTTCGACGGCGCCTAGGGAATCTGCATCACCGACTTGGGCAACCCCCACCCGTTCACGTCTCACAATCTTATCAACACAGGTACCGCGGCTATCATTGGCCCGGTCCTGCTTCCATAGGACAATGACCGTCCACGTTATGTATGTGACATTGCAAGACTATTCACGCAGATAGGGCGCCTATCTGCTCGACATGCCGAAAGCAAGAGCCCTTCGCGTTGCTCTCGCGGTCGCGGCCTTGCCAGTCCTGAGAACAGCAGCTCCAGATTCCGGAAGCCGGCAAAGGGACGCTTCGTGTGAGCCTATGTTCATATTCAGGATACCTGTAGAGGTGATCGTGGTAGCTCACGATGGTGCTCGAAAGAGTTCATACTACTGAGCTTACCTGAATTAGACGGCTGTCGTGTGATCCAGACCACCCAGGGTTGCGGACAAGCTTGAAAACACTAAGCTCAGCCCGCGGACGTCATGTCACACGAGCGCACAGCAGCACCGCCCGGGGAAACAAGGCCGCTTCCTTCCATCGACCAACCGCGCAACCGATCGCATTGGGAATGCTGCAACTTGAACGTAACTGGAGAGGTAGCCATCGCTGGGTGCATACGCCTGACGAGACTGCTGCAGGGTCCAGGTGTTCCGAAACCAGGCACTGTGGTTCTCGCAGGTCTGTTACGTTGTTGAATGGCGTTTCCGTCGGAAGTGAGCAGGGAGGAGAAAGCGGGCACGGTAAAGTGGCCGCAATGTCCAATGTCCATGATGATGGGAGTTGCATCACCTCTCTTTCGTGACACCGGACCTGCGTGCTTCCATGTTCAGGTAGCGACCTCGATCCGCCGAGGCCCATAGACAGGTATAAGAAGAGGGGGTCGCTCTCAGAGAGCCCTCACCCTTTCTTCTTGACGACACTCTGGATATGCCCTCCCTCGCCAGCCTGTCCACACTTCTCGCCGTCGCAGCGGTCGGCGTCATGTCCGCCGACAATCGCCCCATCATGAACCCTTACGACCAGGACCAGATGATCAAAGACGTGCTCAACGCCATCCCCGCCAACAAGCCCAAGGCTGAGTTCAAGTGGCCGTCGAGCGTTCCCTGGGACACCGAGGACCAGAGCGGTTCTATTCCAGAGTGGTGCTACAGGAAGGCGAAGGAGGCGGGCCAGGACCCGAACGATATCGACGTCTACAGCCTGAACTACCCAGACTGCCCCGTCTCCTTCGAGATCTGCCACCACCAGAAGGCGCAGATGTCGTTCGAGCAGGTCAAGGACTGGTTCGGCCGCATTCCCTCGACTGCGCGCGGCCACATCAACCGCTTCATCGTCATTCCCGCCGACCGTGCCAGCGCCGGGTACGTGTATGCAGACCGCAGCATCATCTACCGTGGCCAGCTGTCGTTCCGCGGCTTCTTCCACGAGATCTACCACGGCGTAGACCGCTACTGCGAGATGCCGGGCAAGGGCGCGTCGCAGGCGTGCCACCAGACCGACATCTTCCGCAAGGCTGTTGCGGACGACGGATACGCGGTCGACTCGTACGCCAGGACCAGCGAGGCCGAGAACTTTGCCCAGGTGGCCTTCCACACCTTCTACAACATCAACGTCCCTGGCGGCCTCCCGAACCTCAAGACGCAGACCGACGGCAAGAACAACTGGGACCTGGCCAAGCACGAGGTCGAGGCGCAGACCAAGTACTGCAAGAATGACTTCACCTTCGGGTCCGCCCAGTGTGCTGCCCGCGATGCCAGCACTCGCGACCTGAAGTATGTCTCGAAGGGTACAGGCAAGCCTCGCAACGGCCCGATCTCCTAGTTGGATACCAGATGTCACCGTAACACATCTTCCTACAAGATGTTGCTCAACACTCCATACACCATAAAGCGAATCTCTAATGCACTCGCGTGCTGTTGTTGCAGAGCATCTTGCATGGGCTCCTTCGGCACACCTCATGCTTGCAGAATCACTTGCGGGATCATGAGTAACTTTGCACGAAGGCAGCGCGCACAAACACTCACGCAAGCTAATGCTAGAAAATCCCGCACACCGCAGCTTGCACGGTTGCGCGGGCGCTGTGCAGCTGCGTGCTCGACTGAACGTGCCATGCTGTTATCAGATGTGGGGCCGACGCCGCAGCCCGGGAGATCAGTCTTTAGGTCGCGAAGCATTTCCTCACCTCTCTTCAATCCTTTCCGCACCGTGTCCCGCCTCGCCTTGCAACCTGAGTTCTTGTCTTCCCCTTGCTACCACCTCTCTTCCAACCCCCCTCTCTCCTACCGCAATGCCAACGCTGGACGCCAACCTCTTCCCTCACATCTTTGACGCCATATTCGCGTACGCGGTCGCCAACGCCAATTTACGCCAGTTGTTACAGCTGCGTGGCATCTCGCGCGAAGTGAGAGACCACATCGCCCGCATCTGGTACCACGCAGAGCTTGACGACCATAGCCTGCGCGACCTTGGCACCTACCGTGGGCGTCGAGTTGCGCGCGTCTCTCTGCCCGAGGAGATTGGGTATCCCTGGTTACTCGACGTCCGCCGAGCGGGGATTTGGTAGTACCAACTCCCTGTCCGCCCGCTCGGGCTGCGCGTGCTGCGCCACCCGGTCCCGCCCTTCCGCGGGGACTGCCTGCTGCATGCGATGGAGGTGTGCGTGCTGCACGGCCGGGCGGCCCAGCTGCTGCGGTACTGCGACGCGCCGTGGGTCGTCATCCGGATCAGCGTGGACGACTACAACGACGCACGCGAGGCCATCACGCACTGCTCGCCCTCGCCCATCCCGACGAGCGTGCGCCACGTCGTACTCCTCTTCCAGGTGCAGGAGCCGTGGCAGACGTCGGAGACGAGCCACTGGTTCATGCTCGCGTGCACATCGCCCATCCTGCCCCACCTGCGGACGTGGCAGTCGCTCAGCATCGTCGTCCAGGACGGCGACCGCGGCCAGCCGGAGCACGCGGTGCCCGGCGACTTCACCCCTGCAAGCCCCGGAATGCGCAGCATCCCCCGCGCGGGAGAGCCGACCACAGCCCCGTACCAGCCGGGGCACGACGAGGCCTTCCGCACCCCAGGTTTCAACCCAGACCTGCTCCCGACCCGCCAGCTCGTCGCCTCGTGCCTCAGGATGTGCCACACCTGGACACACGGCGGGATCGGCGACTTGCCGCTGCCGGCCTACGGGCGGCTGGCTGTTCTTCGGCCACGGGTCTCCTTCATGACGCTGAGCGAACTGAGGCGCAGCATCGGGTCACAGCTGATGCCGTTCGCGACCGGCGCGGACGACGGCACCGTCCTCACGCCGGAAGATGGTTGCCGCCTGCGATGAAGTCCGAGATAGTCTTGGAGCGTCTCGCTCCATGTGGTTCCTGTACTCGCGATACCTGTTGAGTCTTAGCCCATAGCCGATGCACCTGTGATCCCTCTTTGCAGCGATGGGCAGATATCGAGTGGTCAGATCCAGGCACGCCCGTCCTCCACCTCCACTCGAACTCCACCTCCACCTCCACACCGAAATTTCCGTCCCCTCCCGTCCGCTTACTCTCCCGTGCACCCTCTTCGAGCGTCCAACACCTTCCCTTTCCGCCCCCAACCCCCTCCCGGTACTCCAGAGTCCAGGAAGAGCGCAAAAAGGTCCTCGCCGGGATTTGAACCCGGGGCCACTCCCAATCGCTCCTCAGAGAGGAGTTGGAGGCAAAGCTCAAGATGTTAGATCACCCTAAGAGAGTATGATAACCACTACACCACGAGAACGTCCTGCTTTGGACAGAAGCAGCGGCTCGCGGCAGCGCCATGCCGCGCACCTGGGCATTTTGGCGGTTGGGCGAGCTCTTGCCTGTTTGGAGACATGGCCGAGGCTGCTGTAGGCTGGTGAGGTTGGAATGGCGAGCGCGGTCGCCGGAGATGTTGACAGTGTCGGAATCGCCTCTGCCCGCGTCGACATACCGGGCAGCTCCGTCACAGGCTCGGCCCCTTGCTGCCTCCTCATCACTCTGACGGAAGCGGCTCTGCTGGCGGGCCCCATTGTTCCACCTGTTGTCAGCTCGTCACCTGCGCCGATCTGTGAGTCAGTGCCAGCCGTCGTGGCCCACTGGCGTTCAGCTCCGTCCAGCCCCCCGCCAGACCAGTGGCAGCGCCGACCGCGCCGAGCCCAAACATGCAGAGATGTGAATGCAATGCATGTCTAGATGTGTCCTCCCTACTCCTTCTTGGCTCCCTCGGCGCCCTCGGCGGCCTTGGCGCCGGCCTCGGCCGCCTTGCCCTCGGCAGCCGCAGCCCCCTCCGCGGCGGCAGCCTCGGCGGCCGCGCCCTCGGCAGCCGCGCCCTCCGCCGCCGCCTCGGCCTTTATCCTCTCGAGCGCACGGTACACCTTGCTCTGGAGGTAGTGCGAGTGCGTGGGGCCCTTGGGAGCCTTCTTCGCCGCGCGCGCGGCCTGCGCCGCCGCCGCCTGCGCTGCCGCGCCCACCGCCTCCTTCGCGGCCGGGGGCGGCTTCGGCGCCTCGGGCGGCGAGTTCGCCTTGAAGATGCGCTCGTAGTTCTGCCAATTAGCGGGGTTCGGTACGAGTCGAGCCGTGGCCGGCGCGATGGGGGTCAAGGTCGTCTTGGGACACCTGTGACACAGAGCGCAGCCTCGCCTGTGCTCCCCGTCTGGACAAAAGCTAGGTGCTCTGGGGCTCCCTTCCGCGCCACTCGGCACATGAAGCTCGCAACCTCGGCCTCAACTTCTGTCTCTCCGGGGCAGGCTCGGCGGGCACGGCCCTCGGCCCTGCACCTGTGCATGAGGCGCAGAGCTGGTATACTCACCGCCATGATCGTCTCCATGTTGTCCGTCTTCTTCGTGTTCAGGATGAGGTGCGCTTCCTCAAGGCTCATGCCGAGCTGGCTCGTGACCTTGGAGCGGGAGCGGCCGTTGCCCGAGCTCGCCTCGGCGACGGCGTCGGGCTTGTGCCGCGCGTTCCGCGCCGCCTGTTTTCCGGCAGCGGCCATCGCCTTGCCGAATATCCTGATGCTGCTCGTCACGAGCTCCGCGACCGCGCGGGGGGCGGACTGGGGTCAGCGATGCACTGTGAGCGGTGCTAGATGGGGCCGGGAGGCGGGAGGGAAGCTGAAGCAGACAAGGAGATGAAGCCTGTCACAACAAGAAGACAACTCGGAGGATGTTCAGAGAGGACTTCAGACGACGCTGCCGAGGGCAGCGCTGCTTGAACAGAGGACGACGGGCCGAAAGCTCCACCGGCCCCGGGTAATCACTCAAGCGGCGAGCGATCGTCCAATCTTTCCTCGTCTCCGGTCGCGCTCTGCAGCATCCATACCGAATCTGCTACCGTCCATAGCAACGGAGAGGCGGGTGCGTAGGCAAAGAGCTCTTCTGCAAACACTGGGCGGGGCAGGCGGCCGAGTCATCGAACGCCGGCAACCGATCTCCGTCGGCGCCAGGGCACCAGTCGCGCAGTACCCTCTCCGTCATCCCGGCTTCCAATCCCCAAAAGTGTCTCCCAACAGCCAGCAAAGTCCTCCCGTCCTCGAGTCGTGCGAGCCGGCGGCGGATACTCACCATGTCGATTGATCGGTTGGGGGGTGGAGGTGGGGAAAAGTTAAAGCGCTACTCGGCGGGCGAGTTGGGTGCGGTCGGGGTGTGCAGCGCGAGCGAGGGGCGGCGGGTCGGAGATGAGAGGAAACGGGGAGAAGCGACCCCGGTATCGGTACGATGCAAAAGTGCAAGAGGTTGGATAGATTAGATACAAGCACCCAGCTGACAGACTCGATGTGCTGACTTTTCTGACCCGCCGCCGCCGTACCTCCGAGCTCCTTCCGCCCTGACTGCCCGGTCTAACTCACGCGAGGAGCATGGAGCCACAACCCTCGGCTATTTCGGAGAATCCCTCATCACGTGATGCACTCGCCACCCACCTCCACTCGCGACCTCCACCTGCAGACGACCATCTGCTGCCCGAGGCGTGAGGCGGACAATGCGTAACAGACACGTTGAGATCCACACATGCATGAGAGAGCGGTCGATAATAATGGGTGGCGGCGCGCAGGTGGGCGCGGGCCGTGTATGTGTACTACGTAAATGGAACAATAGATGGTCTCCTTCCTCCCTCCCTTCCCGATGAGATGTGTCCTATGTGTCACTGTGAGGTCCGGAACTGCACATGCCCCTGCGTCCTGCTGCAGGGGCGGGGTGTTCTTCTCTTTTATGTTGCGAGCTGGTCGGGTATGCCTGTGGGGTAGAGCTGAGATTCTCTGGCGGGCTGACCGGCTCACCAGCTGGCTAGCGATCGACGAGGGGCGCACGGGCTGCGGACTCGCAAGCGCGCAGGCTCGCAGACGCCCACCGCTCGCCGCTTAGATCATCTGCCACGCCAGCTTGCTCTTCTGGTTCCAGCCGCCCTCCCACCCGCTGCCGTCGGGGTCCTGGGGCGACACCTCCTTGCCGGTCCAGCGCGCGAGCTGGCGGTCGAACCACGCAATCTCGGGCTGGTACCTGTTGTCGGCCTCGCGCTCCGCCTCCATCGCACCGGGGCGCACCGAGCGCGCGTACTGCACCAGGCTCGCGAGCCACTGGCACACCTCGGGGGGCGGGGGCTGCGCGGGGTTGCCGCTGATCTCACCCGCGAGGATGAAGATCGCCTCGAGCGCGAAGAGAACGTAGTGCCGCGGGCGCGTGCGCTTGAGCTCGTGTGCGAAGAACTCGGACGGCGTGCGCGCCATCTGCTCGCTCATCGCCTGGCGAGCGTACTGCACCGCATGGGCTGGGTCGGCGTACGCGAGGTGCGTCGCGAGCTGGAGTCAGCTTCGATCCAGAATGCCCGAGCTGCCATGAGAAGTAGGGAGGAAGGAACACTCACACCAGCGGCATACCACATGCCCACGTTGTTCGGGTACGTCGCCGCGCTCTTGCCCTGCGGGCTGTTCATGAAGAAGTCGGCGTGTTGCTTGAACCACTCGCGGAGAACGCTGTCGTACTTCTGGCACGGCACCTGGCGCAGCGCCTGCGACACAAGAATCATGTAGCGGTCCTGATGGTCAGCTCAATTTGGCGCACGCCCTAGCTAGCTGCCGAAGCCCGTTCCCCCAAACATAAGCAAGTCCGAAGCCCCAGCCCAGAGTCTGTGCCACGGGTAGACCACCAAGAGTGGCGCGGGCAATGTGGGTGGCAACGGACATGTCCGGTAGCCCAACAGTGGGCCGCGGCTCGCCTCGCGAGCCCGAGTCTGTGCAGAGTGTTGGATCTTGGCACAGACGGCATGGCCAGTGCAAATCGGGCGCACACGAGCATGGACGGCGGGCGCCGGATTCCTTGGCGCTAGGCGCTCGGGACCTGCATTGCCCACTCAGCTTATCTGAGCACCGCGTGGTCCACGAGCCCAGCCCGGTCTCGGGTTATGGTCTGGGCCGTCTCGGCGAGCGACACAGCTCGCACGGTGCCCATGCGGGCGAGACCGTCCAGACCCGCCGGTCTACGAACATGAATCATGCAGGACTGTGGTGACTCATCGCTGGAAGGGATCGGGCCCGGCACCGTCGCACCTCGCTTAAGGGTACTCACCGCAACGACGAACAGCTCGTTTCCGTCGGGAGCCTGGCCCGGCTTGCTCTGGGCGAACTTGACGCTGGGGTCCATGCGCGTCTCGGGGTCGATGAAGAAGACGTTGATAAGCTTGTCGGCGTAGTCCTTGTACGACTGCTCGCCGACGTACTTGCAGCCGTAGGCAAGGTGGTAGATCGTCTGCGCAAAGCCCTGCAGCTGCTTCTGGCCCTGCGGCTTGTCACACACTGAGGTTAGCTGCGCGTGTTTAAACACCAAAGCTCGACGTGACGGCACATTGCGACACGGCAATGGCTACTCACGCGGGTTCCTCTGTCCGTCGCGCTGCTCTGAAGATGTCAGCTCAAATGAAATAACAGCAGCTTGATCTCGTGCCCGCTGCATTGTGCGGAAACTCACCCCAGCACCCCGGCTTGGTCTCCCACCAGTACGGCTTGAGGGTGTAGAGGTAGTGCTTGCCCTGGGGGCAGGTGATCGGAGAGTTGGTGACGGTGTACGTCTCGCCGCTCTTGGTCTCCTTGTCGCAGAGGGCCTTGAGGCGCTCGATTGCCTTGTTGTTGAGCGGCTCGTGCGCCGTCGGCAGCAGAGGCAGGTCGGGGTACTTGGGGACGCCGAGGACCTTGCTGCCGCCGCCCGAGGGGGGACACTCGCAGTCGTCGTCGGCCATGGGCGTGCCGGGGGTGTTGTTCATGTTCGGCTTGTTTCCGGGGACGGGGGGAGGAGGGGGCTTCTCGTCGGAGAGCACGCCCTGCAGCTTATTCTTAAGCGCGCTGAAGGACGGCATAGTGGTCGTAGAGAGCGTAGCGAGCGCGAAGGCGAGGGAGAGAGCGAGGAGAGTAGCGGTGAGCGCGGATCGGGCGGGAGTCAGTCTGGTCGTGTCTCGCGAGGGAGTGAAAGGGTGCCGGCTAGATAAGGCCAGCAGATGTGGTGATGGGGAGAGATGGAGTTGTGACGAGTGACGATGCTGCGGCGCGTTAATAATGAATGAATGGGAACGGCAGGGGAGGGGTGGTGGACGGCTGCGGTGGACGCGGCTGCGGCACAGCGCTGTCAGAGATTATGGTTCCGAAACCGGAATCAGGAGCGTTTCTCGCGCAGATGAGATCAGGAGATCCCCAGCTGGTGTTCAGGGGGGCGAGCCGCGAGCCGGGCGAGCTGGCGACGATACGACGCTGGAGCTGGAGAGTGGTATGGGGTGAATCAGCAATTCAGGCGGTGCGTTCCTGCCCGTTGGTGTGGTGCGCGTGCGTGGTGCGTGGTGCGTGGTGCGCAGAGACGTGCGACTGTGGGTGTGGGCGAGATGCGAGATCGGTGTGAAGGCGTCCCGGGCGGGTGGGAGCAGTGGGAGTGGTCGGTCTCGTCGCCAGGGGAGCGCGCTCGAGTGGTGACTGGTGACGAGTGGTGACCAGACCACGACCACGGTATTTACGTCACCCCTGGACCTCTGTACCTCTGCGCGCCTGCGACTGGCGTATCGTCGCTGCCGCCGAGGCGTCTGGACCCTGATACTCGACGACGGCTGAGGGACGGACGAGCGCCAAGGCGCCAGCCTGGCCAGCCAGCAGCGAGTTCGCCAGCCAGCCAGGGGGCACGAGGCACACGGCCCAGCCTAAGAGGCCTGGCCCACTGGCCGGGTGAGACCAGGTTTGAGGCCTTGGTGCTCGCCTGTCGCGTCGATCGATCGGGTAATTTCCCTCCGTCGCCGTACCCCTCGGCCCTCGGCCCTCGCCGTACCCACCACCCACCACCCTCGACGTCGGTCACCAGCGCTCGGCGCAGTCACCCCTGCGCTCGCCAGGACGCGGCACGTGGCACAAGGAGCACGCACTCCCACCGCAGGATCGCAGGATCCGCAACCTCCGAGGCCTCCGAACTCCTAAACCTGCTCTCTCTGCTGCAGCTCTGGTGCTGCAAAAGCAAGGAGGCACAGCCCGGGTGTCTGGTAGCCTGACAGGGTCTCGCGCACGCCCCGCGCTCCTAGGCTCTTGCGCTGATACTCCCTGGTCCCAGCTCCCTTCGTGTTCTCTGTGACTACTGCTGCTGTTTCAGAGTGCGTTCGAGTGCGCACAGACAGGCCGTGTCACCCTGGCGTCCCTTCTATTCTGCATCTGTGCGACTGTGTGATGCGATCATGTGCGCATGTGCGATCCGGAACACTCTTCGTGGATAAAGGATCAGGTGCGCAGCGTTGTCTGGCGTCTGGCGCGTCTGACTTGTGACTTGTGACTTGTGACTTGTGACTTGTGGGCGGGTTCTCGACTCGTCCCCTGGCGAACCGTCGTCCTGCCTCGCCTGCCTAGCCTGAGGTACTGACGTACTGACGTACCGACTGACGTCTGGCCGGGCCGCGGGATCGCGACCTCGCGGCGTGTGTGATCTGCCCGCCCGCAGTCGCGCTGCCCGCTGGGCGCCTGACACAGCTTAGTCACGGCGCGTTGCCCACCGGGCACCGGCGCACGCCGGGGGGTACCCTCCCGGCTCGCTGGAGCCAGGTGCCGGAGCTAGCCAGCTAGCCAGCTAGCCGCGAGACGCATGCCGCAGCGCACATGGTGCCGCGGTCCAGACACTCGACACCGATATCTGGCGGAATGCAGACGCGCCCTCAAGGCCTCGCGTGCTCTCGCATGCCCCGCGCTGGATCCAGCGCCGACGTCCGATGGCGCGCATGCGCGTCGCGTCACGGGCGTCGCCACCGCCTGCCTCGATCCGCCTCCCATCACCCCGCTGCGACCCGCCGGACTGGGTCGCGCGCACGCGGGCATCGGGCAACAATCGGGCAACAATACTACGCACGCCACGGCGTCTGCGTCAGACTCGCAAGCGTGCGTGACAGCACGCATTCGGATAGACCATATACATGGGACAAAGACGGAGGACAATGGCCCGGGCTGGGATCGGATCTCACGTGCGGTGCACGGGTGTGCAGGTGCCCATGCGGTTCTGAGGGGTGTCGCCCGTTTTGCGTCTGCTCGTTTCTCTGAACGCTGATGGCGATGGGTGATTCCCTGGATTGCTCGATGATGATGCCTGGCGCGGCTCTCATCCTGGGAGCGCTGGTCACCTCCACTGTTCAGTCAGTTTCGAATCGTGTCCTCTCTCGAGACGAGTTCCGGGGCTCTGGGCTTCGGAGTTGAGCGCTGCCGGCGCCCGGGTCTAGCTCGCCCCGTTGTGGTCGTTCCCATGAGATCGCACGTCGCCGCAGCTTCTGACAGATCCGCCACTTCTCCCACGAAAGATCTCCCGTGCGCTCAGTTGTCTGGACTCGATTCCGAGTCGAGACCAGATCCATCAATGTGTAGCCCGAGCTTCCCTCGCACTGATATCCGACAAGCGCGGGAAACGGCTGAATCGTGAAGCGTGGGATGTTTGGGACTGATCTCTTTCGATCCCCCGAGCCCTCGAGTCGCGGCCGTCAGAAGCTCAGGCGCTTTGTGACATGTTGCACGCACAGCCCTCGGAGGATCAGGTCGTTCTAGCAGAACTTCTGGAAATCCGCAAAATCGCTGGAATCATCCTGGAACCCAAACACCCAGCTCGGTATCGGGTCGAGCTCCGAGGCAGCCGCTAGCGCGTGCCGAGGAATGTGAACGGAAGCTTCGAAGGCGGGTCAAAGCGGCGTGATCGGCAGTATCTCGAAGCGGCGATGGTTTGAAAAGCAGACGTGATCCAGCGAGCACAAGGGTGCGATCCTTCGGTCGCTACGTCGGTAGGTCCAAGTCGCTTCTGTGGTCTTCTTGTGGGCTGGTGGTCATCAGTCTGTCAATGACCTTCGGCAGGGTCGCAGCCGGGGCCTGCAGTGAGCGCTGGTACCTCGCTGTTCACCGATCAGTCCGCCCGATCAAGCTGTTCCCTTCAAACGTCAATGTTCCTCCAATGCGAGCTCATGCATGCCCTACGTCCGTCTAAGCGCTCCGCCAAGCATGCTGAACTTGCCTCCCTTGAGCGCCTTCTTCGCGTGCCGGAACGTTAGGCTGACCCTCGTCTCGCGCTCGTACTTCAGGCCTTCTGGGGTTGCGGCAATAGCCTTCGGTATCGGCCCGAGCAGGTCCGCGTTCGCGATAGTGACGGGGGCGCCGGTCTTGGTTTCCCCCGCAGGTTCTCCTTCCTTCTGCTCTTCCTTCTCACTTGCGTTACCGTCAGTGTTGGCTCCATTCGCAGCTTCGGCGGGCGCCTCAACCTGCGGTGCGCGCACCCAGTCCTCCTTCCTCGCCGCGATGCCGTGCAGGTGGCTCTGGTATAGGGCCCCTGTCAGCACAAACAGGCTTCGGCGCTCGAGAAGCACGTGGCCCAATGGCACAGCGGCGATGGCGCGGCCGCTCTCGCTGTCTTCGGAGGCGATCATGGGTGGTGACGGTGCTTCTGGGCGGACGTAGTGGTGCAGGTCGAGGACGGTCGCCGAGCCGAGGGATAACGTCGTCACGAGCGGTGAGAAGGCAGGACCGTCTTCATGGGGCTGAGGTCAGCTTAGACATACCATGAGGGATACAGAAGGGTGGTGACCAACTGCAAGAAGGCGAGGAAGGCTTGACACTCACCGCTATTCCCTGCCCCGACTCATACTCATTGATGAGAACCTGGTTGATACCAAGAGCGTGCTCTCCACCGTTAAGTCCAGCCGCATCATCGAGCAACGAGTCGATGCGTTCCGTGATACCGCGCCTGACGTCAGCTACCACACAACCCCAGCTTCAATCGTCGCCCTAGTCCTGTCTTGGACAAGAGACTCACGAGCTTAACCAATCTGGCATCGGCTCAGGAAGTAGCACGCCATTCTTGCTGAGTGTACCACCTGCATCGTTAGCTTACCGTACAGCAACTTCAAGCCAAGGACGAAGGACGCACCCCAGTACTGCAATCTGATGGTCAGCTAACACAGCGGTCTCAGCTCACCTCCGCCCGCTCCCCACCGTCTTCCATTTCGGCTGCGGTGTTTCGCTAATCTGCGTGTTAGATTCAGTTGGGACAAACATGCTGTTCGTGTGTAGCTCGGTGGTTTGGGGCCATGCTTAAGAGCCGAAAAGGGGCATAGCTGTCTCTCGGGGAAGGTGTCGAGAACAGTCGGGAGCGCGATAAACGAGTCCCGGGAGCTCAGTGGGCCGACTGCACCTCTGAGATAATTACAGTAGGTCTAGAAGACCAACGCTGTAGGGAGGGACCAGAGGAAAGTCAAACTCACCTTCCTCAGCAGGTATTCCTCCTCTTCTTCTGAGATGAAGGCGCGGATGCTGTCCGTCAGCTCTCAGCTGCCACCGCGCCACATCTTCCCCGAGCCCACTCACTAGTATGCACAAGGCGGGAGACCCTGCACCTTGTCCTTCTGTAGGCCGTCAAGGCGCACTTCCTTCGGTGACTCGGACATGTTGTTGCCGCTGACTGATGGTGAAGTGTACGGAGGCGGTGATCGACCTCCACCGAACATTTCGTTGAGCTGGAGGCGACTGACGTCAGGGTTCTGCCGCGGCGTGGCAGCGATTTGCCGCCTACGTCCGTGTTCCATCAGCAAGCCGACACACACGCAGCGCCTCGCACACAGCAGCTCATTACCGAAAGACGAGGAAGTCAAGGAAGAGTCACATGAGCAATGCTCTGCAGCGCTCGACATTAGGTCGTCTCGATACATGACACACACAATCTACAATCAACACGACGTCTAACTGGACACTGATCGCCTCAACTCTATGCTACGGACGGGCACGGCTACCTCGTGCGGGTGGTGCGGGCGCTGTCGCGCTTGTCGCGCTGCTCGTCATTCTGGGAGCCAAGCAGCCACTCGAGTCCGGTGCCCTTGGCGACGGCGCGCTTCACGAACTCCTGCACGGTGCCGGCAAGCCCGTCGTTGTTGAAGAAGGCCGAGAGCATGTCGGCGGGCTCCTGCGGCTGGGCGTCATTGCGGCGCGTCCGCGTCCGCGGGTTGTTGTAGTACCCCCGGGCGTCACGGGCGTCGTACCGCTCGCCGCCGCCGGGGCCGCGGCGGCGTGTCCGGCGCCCGGCCTCGTACATTCCCGCACCGCGCGGAACGCCGCCGGCCCCGCCAGCGCCGCCGTACCGCCCAGCCTGGCGGTTGTTGCCGGCACCCTCACCAGCATACGCCTTCAGGGCATCGAAGAGAACGTCTATGCCGCCCTGGCCTGTGCTGGCCATGACCCAGGCGATAATGGCGAGGACGGGGCCGATGCGGAAGCAGAAGCGCAGGAAGCGCCCAAGGTAAAACACGATGCCGGTCACGAACGCCCAGACAATGTAGAGCGCTACCAGCACGAGCAGGTACTGCGTGTACGGGGCCGCGGCGCGGAGCAGCGGCACGAGCGACGCCGGGTCGTTCAGTGACGGCGGGTCATTGAGGACCGCCTGGATGTCCTCGGGCAGATGCGGGGCGATGTACCGGTTCACGAAGCTGAAGAAGATTGTGGTCAGCACCGGGCGATGACGGGGTGGGGAGTGGGAGCGCGGCGACCCCCGGCTGTCGGGGTAGGGCGGGGGGTGCGAGATCTCGCCGTCGGAGAGCTGCAGCTCGCGGAGGTCGCGCAGATCCCGCAGGTCGAAGCTCTCGTCGTAGGCCTTCGCAGCAGCGTCGAGCGCCTCAAGCCGGTCAAGCCGGCGCACTAGGTCGCGCGCCGCTAGCGGGCCCTCAACGTCGTCGTCGTAGTAGTCATCATCGTCGTGGTACTCGTCGTCGTCGTAGTAGTCCTGCTGCATCGCCGAGGCGCGGTCGAACTCGCGCCGAAACTCGGCCACGGAGGGCGCAGAGCCCTGGACGAGTTCGGTCTCGCGCTGCCTCACGGTGCGCTCACGGCCTCTAACCGTGGTTGCTGTCGTCTCGGCAGGACCGACACCGACGCTGCGCATGTCGTAGCGTCGATAAGCGTAATCGTCCCTCTTCTCAACACGGAACATGCCTAACATGGAGGGCGGGCTCGACGTGTCACGGGTAGATGGAGGGCGAGGAGTTGGGGTGGTGCAGAGGCCGGCGAGGTCGACGGCGGAGAAAAGAGCTCAAGTGGTGAGGTAGAAGAGGGTGAGGGTGGGGCGAAGAATGCGAGAAGCAAAGAAGTAGAAGTAGAGATAGGGAGATGACTTACTCCATGGGTGTGAGAGTGGGAGGAAATGAGACGAGATAAGGGAAAAGTTGAGTCCGGGTGTGAGGATGGGCCGTGGCCGTGTGTGGAGGGTGTGCGGCGAGCCGGAGCGGGGCGGCAGAGAATGTGAGAGAAGCCGTGGTGACCGAGGGAGGCCGAATATGCGTCAGAGCTGAGTGCGGGCCGAGCCAGATGCTGTGAGCTGTGAGGGCTGAGGGGCCGCGGGCCGGGCGGGCAGGACGACTACGTGTATGGATGGTGCAATGACCGTACGAGTGGTGGTGGACGCCGAGTGGGAAGCGCAAAGCGGTAGGGACGGCGCGAACCCGAGGCGAGGCTTGCTAGGCATGCTAGGGCCTCCCGGCGACACACCGGCCACCGCCCGTACGGTGGGTGGCAAACGGCCCTGGGCGCCAGGAACCACATGGCACATGTGTCGCTCAGCCAATCACGCGCCGCAACGACTGCCCGACCACCGCGCCCCGCGCAAAGATTACTCCGGCCCAGGGCGCAGGGTGCAGGGCGATCCCTATGCCCATGGTCTCCGGCATCATGCTTCCCGGCACCGTGCGCTGTGCACCGCACAACACAAACCGGCCTCCGCTTGACAAATCCTCATCTGCATATCCACATCTGCTCGCCATCACTTCAGCCGCCCATGCGCTTTCCGTGAACGTCGACAACCGACCGCGGATCCCAACCATGCAGACTCTCCTATCCCAAGCTCCCACACCCTCCGCAGAGCACTACTACCACGTTCGGAAACCAGCGCTATTTCGGTTCCATGCTCCCGGGCTCGCCAAATCTAAAGTTTCCCCGGACATGACGCATGCACTCGTTCGAAGCGCACATCTGGCAGTGCCTTCCCGGACTGCGCGTAACCGCTCAGGCCTCGTGGACCTCGCCGCAGTGGCCAGCGAAGCATCGGCGGGTCGCCCGCCGCTAGGTGCTCGGTGGTCGGCGGAGGAATGGTGTGCTCGTACCTAGCACCTCACACATCAGAGCTTGGGGGCGAACCATCCCGTTCACTGCGATGGCGCAGGTCATGACGTCGACATGTGGAGTGATCGCTCGACGCTCCCGGCTCATGCGGCTCAGGCAGCGGCCAATCCCCCGCTTATCTATATGAGCGGCATGAGCATTCATGAATGCAACATGAGCAGCGTGAGCTGCGTTACATGTCGCGCCCAGCGTCATGTCCTATCTGCTTGCTGATCTTGCTGAGCGGGTAGCGATCCAGCCAGAAGGGGTCGTGCGCTGGCGGTTTCAGATACGGGCGACCGTGGGAAGACGCGAATCTGGAGGATCGCTTCTCGGAAGGGGGGCGCACCGGTCTTGCTCGCAAGCACTCACTGCGGGCCGGTGCGCCCCTCTCCTCCCCAGCTCCCCACTTGCTGTGCGGCGGGGGCCACCGCCTGCGCCCTCCATCAATCGGCGCGACACCGAAACGCATTCAGACAGGCAGTCACTAAGCTAATACTGACTCTACCCTTACCAATCGCTCACCATCAGCTAGCGCGGTTCATTTCGGAGTTCACGATGCACGCCGATTGCCAGCTTTTCTGCTCCTTCGCACAAGGGTTCAGTACTGCCAGCAGTGCAGCCACACGTTGAGAAAGACAAAGTCCAGTCCCGGCCTCTGACAGCTCACTGCCCCTGCACCGTCCCATCGCCGCCTTTCTCGAGCATGTTGAACGTGTCCGTGCCGTCTATGCGCCACAGGTCCATCCACGCCGCATTCTCCTTCTGGAGGTAGACGTAGTCGCCAGGCCCGTGGTTGCCTTTTTTCCAGGTTTGCAGCTCGTCGCACTTGTCCATGTCGCACCAGGTACCCCACCCCGGGCACACATATCCGAGCCCGGGGGTGTAGCTGCCTCGCGCCCAGGCAACGGTCCCCTGGTCTGTAGAAAAGGCGAAGTCATCAGGCCAGCCCCAGAGCTTGGCTGTGGCGGGGGCGGCCAGGAGAGGTACAGAAAGCGAACATACTGCTGTCAACAACAAGGCTCTGTGCGTACGACGGCAGAGGCGCGCTGGATGCCGTCGCCACACCCACAGTACAAGGTGTAAGGGCTTTGAGATTATGGAGTGTCGAATTCACTGGGAGAGAGATGACTGACGCTTCTCACTTACAGCTTTCCATCGACGCACCTGATGTTCGAGGCAGCCGAGACAGCCGAGCAGGCACATTCGTCAGGCTGGCCAGCAGCATACATGCATGAGGCTGTAGCGCTGCGTTCTGCGGCTGTGGCCGACGTCTCATCGGTGTCGAGCGGGAGCCGGCGACGGACGTCCGGAGGCTCAGCAGAGGTGGCCCAAGGCAGCAGAGGATGTAGGGCAGCTGACGGTCATGTGCTTGCTCGAGGACCTCTCGATACGGCGCGAGGATATCGCCTGGGGTACATGCCGCGGCGAACCGTGAAGGCCTCAGAACGCAGTCCATTGCCTTCGAGAATAGCTCGTCGGTGAGCATCGCAACAGCTCCTGGTCAGCCTCACGATTCTCAGAGTTCCTCTACCTCATTTTGAGAGCGTCACACCCATGAGCCGGCCCGCCGTGCCGACTCTCGTCCAAAGCAGGACGTTCTCGTGGTGTAGTGGTTATCATACTCTCTTAGGGTGATCTAACATCTTGAGCTTTGCCTCCAACTCCTCTCTGAGGAGCGATTGGGAGTGGCCCCGGGTTCAAATCCCGGCGAGGACCTTTTTGAGCTCTTCCTGAACTCCAGAGCGCCGGGAGAGGGTTTGAAGCGAAGAGAGACGGCCCTTGGATGACTGGAGCGAGAGGAAAGGGTTGAGGTTCGGCTGGCGGAAATTTCGGGGAGTGGAGGTGGAGGTGGAGATCGTGCCTGGATCTGACCACAGGCAAGTGGCCTCTTGCTCCCCGACTCAGTGATGCCCTCGGGGGAGGTTCGCTAGACACGGAGACAGCATAGCCATGCAGTCGTCATCAAGGAGTCAGAATCTTGTGCTTCTGGTCAGTCACTCAAAGCTGGGTCGGACTGTGGCCTGGGCGCACGCCAGGGTTGATTGCCCCCACCGCCAGCCGGGCATGTGATTGCATTCTGATTATTGACTAAGATTACCACTGCTGGCAGTGAAGATACGGCATGGCTTTGTCGCTGGTGAAGCCGTTGTACTCGCACGAGATGTCCTTCATGGGCAATGTCTGGCACTGGCCGTGGATAGTGCCGTCGCCACTCTGCTCGTACATGTTGTAGGTCGTTTGGGTTCCGTCGACGCGCCACAGGTCCATCCAGGCGGCGGTTCCCTTCTGGAGATATACGTGCTTGGTTGGGAATCGGCCACTCCACTTGAAGTGCTGCATCTCCTCGCATTGGTCGAGGTTGCAATAGTTGCCCAAGCCGTTACACATGTAGTAGGTCCTAGAGCCGCCCCACTTGGGATAAGCATAAAGCCGCCCGTAGGAGCTGATGGTGAACTCATCGGGCCATCCCCAGAGCTTGGCGTCGGCCAGGAAAGGGGTGACGAGAAGAATAGAGAACTTAGACAGCATGTTCTTCTACAAAGTTAGCACGTCACAGGATTGAAGAGGGGTGATAATAGCTAGCGGAAGGTGCAAGCAGCAGTAGTCAGCAAATGATCCACTCACGGTGCAAATACAGTGGTGGCCCGAAGTTTCCGGACACCCCCCTCCGTGCGCGAACGGCCGTCAATCGTCAACCACAACAGCTATCAATGCATGCAGCACCTCGTATGAAAGCCAAGACGCATGGCTATCACGACATATACATTTTGCATGCATAGCTACTTAAATGTGTTGTCTCCAGCGTGTTCAATGACCATTGGAATTCTGTCAAACATCGCCAGGACACAGTTATTGATCTCCTTTTGTGGTATCTCCTTCCAGAGCTTCTGAGCTCGCTTGACCATCTTTATGACGCTGTCCTTTCGCGGTCTGGTGCCGTACACCTTGCGCTTGAGTGTGGCCCACTCATGCTCAATGGGATTGAGATCTGGAGAGTTGGGAGGATGAGGGAGACTGATCATGTTGTGGCGCTTTTTGGTCTTCATGCAGAGGGGTGTGAAGTGGATTCTAGCGCCGTCTTCAACGATTGAAACGCTGCCATAACCCCTCCAGTTTGCCTTGAGCCTTGCATGAGCTCTGCGCAGCTCAGCATTGAGGATAAGGTCATTGTAGGAGACCCCATCCATTCCCTTGCGCTTCCATCTCTTCCTGCCCTTGTGATCATAATAAGCGATCATTGGAGTCGGGATATAGACCAGCTCAGAGCGTCCTCCATGCCAGATTGCTCCCCAGAACATGGCACCTTGATGGCCAGGGGGTCTTGCGATGCGCCTGCAGCGTGGAGGAGGGCGCTGTCCCTTCTTTCCAGTCCACCAGCCGTTGAGGGAGCCGTCTAGGGTGATGAAGGTCTCATCTGTGAAGATGACACTCTTCCAGTCGAGATTCTGGTGGTCCTGGGCATACTTGAGGCGCTTTGCCTTCTGCTCATCATTGAGATGAGGCACACAAGGCTTCCTGTAGCGCTTGAGCTGCCTTCTTTTCATAGCTCTGCGCACAGAGGAGCGAGAGGGCGATGTGGCACTGTTGTTCTTGGCCTGGAGGCGAGCAGCTAGCTTGGCAGGTGATGCCTCTGGGTCTCTCTTCGCCATGGTGGCGACTAGGCGCTCGAAACTTGGCGTGGTGACTTTCCTGGGTCTCCCAGAGCGAGGGGCATCGCGAGTAGTGCCTCTGGCTTCCCATCGGCGGCAGAGATCGCTGATTGAACTCTTGGGGATTCCAAAGTGGCGAGAGGCAGCCCTAACACCATGTAGTTGAGCAAAGTTGGCGATTGCACCGCGTTTGGATGGTGATTTGGGCATCCGCATGCTGCTAGATCGATAGAGGAGAGTCAGAAGTCCTTCCTGACAAGTTTGCAGAAGCATAGGTGGAGCACGGCGTTAGAGAGGTGACATCGCGCAACTACATGAATTGAGTGTCCGGGAACTTTTGAACACCACTGTAGAACGGGTTGTATCGAGTTGTGTGTTAGGTTTGAAGGTCGAGAAAGGCTTTTTTATGTACCCTTCGCTGTCAACGCCCACAGGGCATTCAGGCGGACGAGGACCTGCAGAGTCCTTGGCCTGTTCTCCCCCACAAATCCCTCGACCACACAGGGAAGGGAGAAACCGATTGAATGAATGTCATCGAGGAGCAAACTCGTCACCGTCATGCAGCTGACGCGCCGCTGGTTGTTCGAAATGAAATGCCGGCACTCGACATACAGTATTGGGGCGGGCATCGGCAATGGCCGCCTGACCTCACCGCCCCGATTCCCAAATGTCGCGGAGCCAAGACGCCGAGTGAGGCTCGCTCCGCAACAAGTCGGCGCCAAGAGGGAGCCGGAGCTCGGTGAGTGGTGCACCTCCCTGCTCCAAGCTCAGAGCTTCGAAGAGATGGTTGTGAGCAAGCAGTGGCTTACTATAGGGAGTGGCCAGCTCAAGGAGGTTGAATACCGTGCTCAGCTCATTAGAGCGCTGAAGTGTTTAAGGCCACAACACTCCGATGTCTCGGCCCGGCACGACTCACATATATGAACGAGGTCATGCTTAGAGCCCTTGAACGTGGATCCCAGCGTTACCGCTGTCAATTAATCTCGTATTGATCTGCTTCCATCCGGGCACGCGGTGCAAACCACGTCACATGGCCATGGCACATGTGACGATCGATATCCTCGGTGCAGCTGGCCTAGTGGATTACAAGGAATAGGTGACCCTGCATACCATTCCTCGTCCTGCAACGGTTTGGACTGCTGGAAATCTGAGGAACTAATGAAGCTCAGGAACCCGAACAGCTCCAGCTCCAGCGACCATGGTGGTGCACTCTCGTTACCGTCCTTCAAGTTTAGCCTCGCAGTGCAGACATCAAGGATATGTGGTGAGGTCCTGGTTGACTCTTGAAAGCTCTGGAGAGGAGGCCAGGGGCTCCAGCTTGTCTGGATTACGTCATTGTCAACCCAATCCAACGGGTTGCCGCAGACATTTTTCCAAGTTTGCGAGCAGTTTTTGGAGTTGACTCTTAATTACACAGCTCACTAGGATGAGAACCGGGTCAAAATCACGAGGCCTTAACACGCCCGCCCTCGTGTCTTTATGACTGCAGCTGACCTAATAGCTGCCCCGATCATGTTCGCCAAGCCGCTTGAGTGCCTGGCAGCGTGCTTCGTCACCGGGAGCTGCGCCTCAAGGAGTATCAAGGAGATGTGGAGGCAGGCCCTGTGCCACCTGCGGTAGGATCTCTGCTGAGCGGTCAACAAGAGATGCCCGGAACACATGACCCAGAGCTCGGCTTAGCATGACGTTCCTCTTTCACAGTGACACACACCCAGACAGAGTTGGGGGTATGACCTTTCCCCTGGGCTGTGTGGCTCAAAGCCAGTGAGGGATGATAGGGGTAGCAGGGCTGGGAGCCCGGAGATTCGAAGTGCCCCATCGACATCCCCTCACTTCTCAAACTCTGTACACTGTGCGATATACGCCGAAGCTCTGCGTAGATGGTCTACTGACATACCTACCCAGGTGCTTGACGGGTGTACCGTGAGCACACGGAGGAGCTCGAATGCGAAGCTTTGCTGCACAGGCACAGCGAAGAGTTGATATCGCAACGAGTTCAATGTTCCGCCCAACCGAAGGCAGGGCGCCATCACAATTGGCTCGCATCAAAATAGCTCCAGCTTCGGAGTTTGTCATCGATTGATATCGATCGTAATGTCCGCGTCACATGCCGGGACGCCCAGTGATGGTCTCCGAGCTCGGCGGGTGCCATACAAGCTGTGCCCTAATTGCACTGGTACTATGACGAAAGGGCAGATAGCCTGAGATGGAATACTCGCAATGTGAAGTGACAAGGGCACGTCAACGGCCGCGGCGGATCAGTTCCAGGAGAAACCATTGTGGCGCGGTGGTGCGGCCGCCTCGTCAGTGTCACATGCCCAGCCATCGCAGCTCAGGTGGGATGAATCGGACTTCATTCTCCTATTGTTACAGTATACGGACGTTTTGATTCAAGTTGCCTCTTGCGGACTCATCAGGCTACACATGGAGCTCACGTCTGCCAGCAGTGGAGCTCGGCGTAATAGCGCTCGTCGCCGTTTCCGCCGCACTTGTCCTCGCGCCTCCCTGCATACTGGCACTGGCCGTGGACTGTGCTGTCGTGGCCGCTATCCTCATAAATGTCGTAGGTGTCGGTCTGGTCTACGCGGATCAAGTCCATCCACGCAGCATTCTCCTTCCGAACCTTGCCAAGGCCAGCCACTTTGACAGGGACGTAAACCTGAAGCTGTTCGCTGTTGGAACACCAGTTCCCCCAGCCTTCGGATATCTGGTAACCTCTATCCCACTTGTTTTCGCCAACCTTGTGACTCCATTCCACGATAGCGAAGTCGTCGGGCCATCCCCAGAGCTTAGCATTGGCCAGGAGCGGCGCAAGACACAGTAACGCGGCAGCGGGCAGCATTGCGGGATCAATGTCAATACTCTGATGGTCAGCAACAGACTTGAACTAGGTCTTACAGAGTATCACTGTTTCGCCTTTGACACAGTCGCTGGTGGGTTGCTGTTCGCAGTTCTGTAGAGTGTTGGGGCAAGGAAACTCTTCGTCAGCGTTTTATGTCTGCGTCGCTGCTCCCCCGTTGTGCGTTCTGATGTAGTCCCACATGACTAGATAAGTTGAAACCAGCTGTGCATCCTGGGCACTCGACGTATTCACCGGTTCTAGATGTCTTAACGTAAATCTCCCCCGCAGTCCTGAAAAGGATCGGCCAAGGCGCTGATGGCCGACGTTTCACATCGTCCGCCTACCCCGACTATTACTATCTATGGAAGCCAGTGCCAGCACCTACGGCGTCGAAGCTTGTGTGCTCTCCGAAGAGGGTTACATGGCCCTGTGGTGGGTACACCCGACTCGGAAGGAATGCATACGCCGAGATGCGGTAGTGTTGGTCGTGTGCGCCGATCCACCAGTGTGTAACGGTGCTCCCATGTTACATCTGCGGTGCAAGGTAATACGTCAGAACGTCAGAACCTCTAGCTAACATCTTCACATCTTTGGGCGGGCCGATTCCTCCCTAGACGGGTGTCCATGGCCGTGATGGGATCAAAGGCACACTTGCTGCATAACATGCATCAGCAGCAGAAAGCCTTGCCCTGCAGGTTGGTCTGAAATAGCAGCGCTGAGAAGAACGTGGGCATTCCTGGCGTGGGTGTCCCGCTGCCAAAGCGCCCTCTGGCGGACGTCTCTCCGAGGGCGGGGTAACTCTGGGGTCCGATACCGCTGTCTCGGACTGCTTTGGGCAACACAATGTGCACCGAGAACGGAGGAGCGAGCGCGCATGTCTGGTCGTCCGGTCGAACGGATCCTGTGCAGAGAGCGGTGCTAAGAGCTGTGTCGTGTTCTATGCCCTGTTCTGGGGTGTATTCGCTGTTGTATTCTGGTTGTGTGCCGTGCTATGCTGTGCTGTGCGGTATGCCGAACAGTGTACCACGCAATGTATGCGGGCAGCCTGTCATACAGTATATGATAATCAACAGGAGCTCACCACGGAGCATCTCGCCACGCGACATGGATGCAGTGCAGTGCAGAACCGACGAAGTATTGATACCCCTTCAGTTTCGGAACATCCCAGGCGATGACAGGCAACGTCACAAGCGGTGCTCCCTGGGTGCGTCTGGTGCACAAGTCTCCTTGCCATCCTCATACATTATGCTTGGCAGCCTTCCCCCGACCGAGGTGCGGTATCTTATCGAATCCAATAGCTGCTATGAGTGATCCTATTAGAGGCAGTGAGCGGGGGTAACCACCAAAGCCCGCAGGTTCGCGAGGAACCGCTAGGATACGACAGAGTCAGTACCAGTTCCCAGAATGGGAAACTCAATGGCCGTTATTCATCAGTTCTAGTCGGAGAAAATGATTGCCAGATGCATACCCCAGCGGTGGGTGTCCGCCTCCGTTGGCCCAACCGGCACCCTTCCGTCTCGGTGCGACTGTCTAGTTCGCGACGCTCTTGCTCTTCCACTCCCCGAGCAGCTTCTCGCCCTCCTGCTCCACAACGTGCCAGATCTCCTCGACGTCGGCCCATGTCGTCTTCTGCGCGCCAATGGCGAAGCGAATGCAGTACACCTCGCTCTCGACAGACTTGAGCACCGTCTGCGTCAGCATGACCTCTGGGCGCGCGTTCAGGCGGTCCATGAGCTCGGCGTTAAGCGCGTTCAGCTCCGGGTCCGCAACCTTCGGGTCCGTGATGAGGCGGAAATCAAGCAGACCGAGCACCGGCGGGGCGACGATCTCAAAACGAGCGTCGCGCTTCACGAGCGCGGTGAGTTGCTCACAGAACTCGATACCCTGGGGTCGATTAGCGAGAGTGCCCAACGACTGGCACAGAAGGGAACTCACGTTGCGGAGATGCGACTGCAGGCCCTCGACACCGTAGCCACGCAGCACAAACCAAAGCTTGATGCTACGGAACCGGCGGCCGAGCGCGAGCTGCCAGTTGCGGTAGTCAATGACGGCGCCCGAGTCGCCCTCCTTGGTGCGGAGGTAGGCCTGGTGTCAGCATACCAGGGTCCGTCCGTTTGACATCGACAGCCAACCGAAGCCTACGTACCGGCGTGATATCCAGGGCCTCGGTCAGATCGCGCCTGTCTCGGACGAAGAAGAGGGCTTCCCAGTTAGCCCCAGCTCGTGATCACAGCATGTGCGGTACTCACAGCAATCGAAGCCGACGAGTCCCCACTTGTGCATGTTGGTGCAGAAGGAGTCGGCATACTTGTTGACCTCGTCGAGGCGGAGAGCCTTTCTCTGCTCCGGTAGGGCGTACGCAACACCTGCCCAAGCCGCGTCGATGTGCAGGAACATGGTGGGGTAGTCCTTCACTGCAAAGTTAGCACATCTCATGAGCGATGACAGCTACGCACCAACTTCTCCGAGCTCGGCAATGTGGTCGATCGCGCCACTGCTCGTAGACCCGACGGTGCCGACAACAAAGAACGACGTGTACCCGTTCTTAACGTCCTCCTCAATCGCCTTGCGGAGTGTCTCGCCGCGGAATGAGTAGTCAGGAGCGTGCACGGGCAGCGCGCGCCACTGCATGCCGAGGATCAAAGCGGCCTTGGCTCCGACCGAGTGCGTCTGCGTCGAACCGTACATGACCAGGTTCTTCGTGTGCTTCTCACGCACCGAGAGCGGCACGGCAGTCGGGCCGCCCGCCGTCTGAGGCGTCGCCGTGCCGCTCTGCGTGACGTGGCCCGCGGCACCGCCATGGCCGAGCCCGTTCGTCTTCTCCTGCGAGGCCAGGTGGCGCAGCGCACGCTCACGGGCGGCGATCGCAGCAGTAAGACACGACTCAGAGGCAGAGTTCTGTGGTCAGCTTTCATAACGAAGAGCCAGGAGAGCTGGGAGACAGTCACTCACGCCAATGATACCGCCGCCCTTTCCGCCAGAGGTCCTGAATACGGGGTCAAGTCCCAGAACTTCGACCATCCAGTCCGTCACGACCTGCTCAAGCTCAGTGCACGCTGGCGAACAAGACCACTGCCTGTTAGCTACCATCAACGCAGTAACACAGCGGAACCTGATGCCATGGATTGTTATGATCCGAGGGCATTCCCATAACGAATTGCCAGCTCGCTGGCACACTCACGTTGAAACCGGGGTTGGTAACCGAGGACGAGTACAGATCACCCAGAATCGACTCGAAAGTGACAACAGAGGGGAAGTAGCCGAACCATTTCTGGTGCTGCCAGTGCGTGATGCCAGGCATGATACGGGCTTGAAAGTCGGCCGCAATCTCGTTGAACGGCTGACCCTTGGCCGGAGGCGACGCTGTGGTTAGCTAAGAGGGCCCGCTACCAGCTTCCAGCAGAAGCAACAACACTGAATGCGGAGTAGGAGAGTTAAAGGAAGACAGGAGATGAAGGCCTATGACTCACTGGGCAGCTGCTCGAGGAGGTACCCGGGCTTGACCTCGGATTTGACCGGGCGCTCATTCAGCGTTTGATAATAGTCGCAGATCTGATCGATGGCGGCATAGCCTGCGCGTTCGAAAGTCCGAGAAGCGCATGTTGGAAGTCGTGAGTGTGTTGTATCGAGGAAGGAAGCCAAAGTCGAGAGCTGAGTCAGTTCATGCCCACCTCCACCGCCGATCAGACGCGAACGCACCGGCCTTCCGGAATCTGATACGTTAGCTGAGCCATCTTTGGAGCAGAACTCACTGTTCGATGTCCATTGTGCCTTGTATCAGCGACAGTCGGATCGCAAGATCGAGATGACGACTGATAAGTGATTGGCAGAACGGCAAAACCAAGACGTCAAAGTGGAGAGATAAGAACGGTCTACTGCGACGACAGCGATCGGAACATCTGAGTGGAGGGACGCAACCTCGGGCGTTCCGAGCTTCGGAGACAGGTGGCCGGTTCCACAGGAAGCCGGTATTTCCCCGGACGACTGAACTGACCGAGCCAGAGATCTGAGCACCATTCCGTCGGGAAAGCGGTTCTTTACGAATTCACATGCATATATGTAAGGTGGCCAGGTACGGCGCTGGGTGTGGACTATGATACAATGGGTACAGGCAGGAGTTAGGCGAGCCACGACCGCCAGGTGAAGCCAGACGCCTGCACTCGGCTTTGACGGCGCGGCTGGATTCAATCTGTGTTCGACGTGTTGCTGCGCTGGGATAACGCCGACGCGACGCGCTTAATGTTCGGCATCGCACTGCTCATGCCAGTCAGCAGCGGGCTGCCGCGCGGCGACTGCTTCTTCGGGAGCGGAGGCGGGATGTCGCTGGATCGTCGCGAGGGAGGCGTGATCTCGCCCGGTTGTGACTGAGCAAGCTGAGCACACATCGCTTTGTACTTGACCAGCTCAGTCTCCATCTCCTCTCTAGCAATCTTGGCCATAACAAGTTCCTTGACTAGATCGACGTGCTCCGTGTTCATCGCCGCAACGCTCGCCTCGAGAGTCTTGACCTGTGCGCTGAGATGACGGTTTGCCGAACGCAGAGACTCGACCTCGCGCAGGTGTGCAGTCTGCGCCCGACACTTCTCCGTCCATTCGCTCTCATATGCGTCGAGCATGAGAGGGGTGCTGCACTGTTAGCTAAGAGGTCCCGTTGCCTCGACGTACATTCGCGCATCGTAGGCGTCGCGGACAAAATCATTTGTGCGCCACTCGCCCTGGGCAGCAGTCGGCTGCCCCTCAGTCTCGTCCGTGACATGCTCGCCCTCCTTTGCACGGTAGACCTCGAAAAGATCACCCGACAGGTAGTGGAGGATGTCCTCAAACTCGTTCAGCTTCAGGAGCTCGTCCTCAGAACGGCGGAGGAGAGCCAGTGAGAACCGGAACATGGCCTCGGTTCCCTCGGCGAGAACGATATCGAAGACACGGTAAACTAGGGCAAGAGGGAATCTGAGGTTAGTCCATATACGGCGCAAGAGAGCTTACCGATAGGAGAACAGGGTCATGAACCACTGGCTGGCAAACATTGAGCTCTTAATACCCTTGCGCACGATATGGTTGTGGAGGAGAGGCAGGCAGTCCTCGACGAGGCGGTCGAACTGGTACAGGCGTAGCTGGAGTCCGGGCATCTCCGCAAGGTAATGCGAGCGAAGGTTGTACGAGTCCATGAGTCGAACCAGGACACAGAAAGCCTCCTCATCGGGCATCTGTATGTCAGTCCTAGCGTCCAGAAGCAACTTACGTGAAGCAGAAGCGCTGCGACCACAAATGCAAGGCCCTGAGTGTAGCCGACCTCGCGGTCGTACAGCGAGTACGCCTTGACGACCATGAACAGGCTCTCCTGGCCGGTCCCGGTTCCCTGGAAGAACTGGTGGTTGGGGAAGGTGCGCGCCAGGTCTTTGTGGATTGCCTTCTCATGCGGGGAGGTCAGCTTGAGTAGAGCCTTGTACGTCTCCTCGAGCTCGGTGTCCTTCGCACTGGACATGAGTTGCCAGATGGGGCCACGGATAACGGGCGGGATGCCCTGCTGGATAGCACGGGAGAGCTCCTTGGGCCGAGTACGTGCGACTTCCTCATAGTCCTGGACGACAGCACCCCAGAACGTCCAGTCGACCTCGTCTTCGTCGCTCGGGGAAGATCCCCGAGCGGCACGGTCACGTCGAAGCTCACGGGCAGCGCCCTCCATCTCGTTGCGGACGCGCTCGAAGCCCTCTCGAAGGGCGGTGTTGCCTCCCGCCTCGCGGGAAATGCGACGGTCGCGAATTGAAGTGGGCGAGTCGATTTGCTTCAGGATGAACGCAGCCGAACTAGAGCCAGTGCGAATGGGAGGAGGAGGAGTAACGTTGGATTGTCCACGGAGAAGACTTGACATCGTGTTGGACATGGTCGTGCGCCAGTTGGCAGCACTGTTGTTGTAGCTTCCGGTCTTCTGATGTCCGGGCGGATGCTGATGGGGGTCTGCGGGGGTTAGGTTATCGGAGCTGACGGGGGATGTGACCGGAGGGGTAGAAGCCTTATCGCTCGAAGCAGATTCAGGGGCAGACTCGGAAGTACGAGCCACTGTGGGCAGAGTCACCGAAGGTAATGAGAAGCTGCCGAAGGTCTTTTGCGCAGAAGCAAAGAACGTTGAGACCTTCGGAGTCTCCACCTTGAGAGTGTCCGGCTTGCCCTCACCTGCGGCATTCTCATTAACGGGGCTCTCGCTCTTCGCAGTGGCATCCTTCGGGGTGGTGGTACCGTTCGCCGCTTCCTCGGCAGACTCTGCCGTGACTTTGCCCTTGCCCTTGATATCGGTGGGCGAAGGGCTGGAGGGCGAGATGGAGGGGCTGACGCGGCCGAATAACGAGTTGAATGCCGACTTGACAGGCGATGGCTCGGGAGCCAGCGAGGTCGTCGACGAGGAACTGTCGCCATTGGGCGCCGTAGTCGAAAGGTGATCAGTGTCGGTACCTGAAGGGGCCGCAGCGTTGGTGGTGCCTTCCTCGAGGGCGGCGGCCACATCAGGTTTGGGGGATTCGACACGCAGCTCAACATCCGGAGACGCGACCTTCGTAGGCTCAATGACGGGTGAGGTGGCGACCACGCTAGGGCTCATCTTGATGGGCGAGATAGATCCATTGCTAGGCTTGCGCTCGGGCCCCGGCTCGTCGCCCTCGTCAAGTGGGACGCTATCGAACTCTGTGAGAGTGTCGGGTGTTTCGCTCTTGATCGAGGGGCTTCGGTCCAGCTTCGTGTTCGCATTGCTCGGGCTCAAGGTCGAGACAAAGCTCTCAGTGTCACTCTTCGATGCCGGGTCCGCGTCAGAGGGGGCCAATGCGTCCGATGCCGTAGCACCCGCTGAACCTGAACGCGTCATGGCCGTACCGTTCGTCTTGGCAGACAGGGAGCCTCCACTCAGTCGGTTGCCGTTCTTTGACTTGAAGGACTTGGGGTCGGCCGACTTGAACGAGTTGGGCGACGTGCTACCAGGCGACTTGCTCAGCTTTCCGCCAGGCGAAGTGAGGCCGACGCCAGGCCTTGAGCCCGGAGGGTTGGGAGAGCCCGAGCGCGGGGAAGCCGTACTTATGGTCGGACGTCTGGCGTTGAGACGCTTAGGCTGGGCTTTGGCCTTCGCTGCCGGTGCAGTGTCCGGCTTGGTCTCCCAGCGCGCGGCCATGCCCTTGACTTTGCTGGCGTTGGGCTTGGGGGAGGGCGTCTTGGCTGACCTGTCGAGGGAGGTCTTGGGGGTGCCAGCGTCGGAGCCGGCAGCGTCCAGGCGATCGAACTTGGAGGGGGACGACATTCTGCTGGCTGCGCATGCGAGGTCGCACACAGAAACGGCTCACAAGGCTAGGGTGCTGTGGCCGCGAGCTCACAGCTGAAGAGGAAGGGCGATGGGGGGAATGGGAGATCGTGCAGCGGTCGTTTCTAGCTGTTCTAAGGTCTAGTTCGATGGGGTGGCGTTTCGTGTGGTCGTGTCGGGTGTTGGTGAGAGAGAGGGAGAAAGCAGACAGGACAACTGAGCAAGCGGAAAAGTACGAAGTCGAGGACTGGAATAAGCGCTGTGAGGGCCCTAGACTTGTGCGCGGCCAGCCAGGCCAGCCAGGACAGAGCGCTCGCCCTGCGATGGTTCACGATGGATGGCACCTTACGTTGCACGGGATCTTATTAATAGTTCCCAGGCACAGCACATAACAGTATTTACAAACCCTCCTAATCTCGTCGCGTGTTGATTACCCTCAATTCAAACACGCATCACGCGCCGGCCCTGCCCTGGGTGTCTGCCTGAGCTTGATCACTCGTCTTCTGGAGCCCCGCCTGGGGTTTTACCCGACTTTTCCTCAATCCTCAAATCTTGAGCCTCCTGCATCATCGTCACCCCTAACTCGCAACATCGCCGTTGACGTCCCCGATACCACGAGTGAGCTCTCACTTTATCGCGGCAACAGCTGACAGTCAGTGGTTGCTGATACCCTCTACTATGATCTCCTCGAGGTCCACGTTGAGGCGACCTCGGCCGAGATCAAGAAGGCTTACAAGAAGAAGGCCATGAAGCATCACCCCGTGAGTCGCGCAGTGCAGCGAGTCGCCACCGGCTGCCTTCTCCTTGGCAACGAAGCGAATTTTCTGTGGTCAAGTTAGGTGTCGCTAACAGAACTATCAGGACAAGAACCCGGACGACCCGTCTGCTCACGAGACTTTCCAGGCGATTGGCCAGGCCTACGAGACATTAATTGACCCCAATGAAGTGAGTGCCGGGCGAGCTGGGAGTCGGGCTCCTCTACGAGTTGGCTCTGCGGGTGTTGCCACTGGCACATGTCTAGTACCTCGGCTTCTGCCAAGCTAAGGAGAGCAGCAATGTAGGTCCGGCGGAGCTTGGACAGCCAGGCGGCCGGAGCGGTGACTGCGCGGTGTCTTCCCTGAGACGAGCTGACAGTGCAGCGAGCAACCTACGACCAGTACGGACCAGAAGGAGCCCCCCGAGGTGGTGGCGGCATGCCGGATGACCTGTTCAACGAAATGTTCGGCGGCATGGGCGGCTTTGGCGGCTCGTTCGCATTCGACCCGGCCGGCCCAGGGCCCCGACCTCGGCGAACGCCCGTCACGAAGATCGAGTACAAGATCACGCTCGAGGAGGCATACAAGGGGAAGAAGGTCATTATGATGCTGCAGCGCGACCGTATCTGCAAGCACTGTAAGGGGTGAGTGGACCTGCACTTGGAGGGAAGCTGATGCCAGACGCGGTGGTCGTGAGGGCATGAAGATGTCCAAGTGCGGCAAGTGTGAGGGCAAGGGCATCGTTTTCGCCGACCGGCATGTGAGTACAAACAAGTATCTCTGAGGCGTGCAGGCTGACCTCAGCTCGCTCCGGGCATCGTTGGCAAGGTGCGCTCGCCGTGTCCGGACTGTGACGGCACGGGCCAGCACATCCGAGACAAGGACCGCTGCAAGAAGTGCGAGGGCAAGAAGGTGCGGAAGGAGAAGAAGCGGGTCGAGTTCATGATTGACCCCGGAACGGAGGACGGGGAACGGATTGCGCTGCGCGGCGAGGGCGACGAGGAGCCGGACGTGCCGGCGGGCGATGTGATCTTCCACATAAACATCGCCGGCCACGCAAACTTTTCGCGCAACCCAATGTACCCGCAGGACCTGCGCGTGACTGTGCCGATCTCATTGTCCGAAGCGCTGCTGGGCATGAACCGCATCGTCGTCAAGCACCTCGACGGGCGGGGCATCCGCATCGTGAGCCAGCGCGGCGAGCGCGTCATCAAGCATGGCGACGAGGCCAGGATACGTGGTGAGGGTATGCCGATCCGCGGCGGCGGCAAGGGTGACCTCGTCATCAAGTTTGAGGTGCAGATGCCCGGTGCGTCCTGGGCGTCCCGGCAGGACGGGAACAACGTCCAGCTACCCGGCCCGCTGGACGACATCGCGCTCGACGCCGACGCCGAGGTCGTCGAGCGATATCTGTCATAGATATAGTAGATCACATTACATATGTATTGGTACATAGTCTAGAGCCTCATCTGTCGGCAACAAGCCGATTACGCATCGTAGTCCTCGTCGACCTCACGCTCGGGCTCGGCGACGACCTCCTCCATCTCCTCGTCCTCGCCATCAGCCTCCTCCTCGCCATCCGCGTCGCCCTGCGGCTCCTCCTCGTCTCCGTCGGCGTCGTCGTCGCTCTCGCTCTCCGAGTCGGAGCGTAGGTCGTCGTCGCTGAGCGCCGCAGTCTCCGGAACGAGGTCGAACGTGACCTCTGTCAGGCGCTGCGCCGGCGGAGGAAGGCGCACGACCTCGAACGATTCTGGCAGCGGGGGTAGAGGCTGGCTGTTGAGCTCGTGCGCGAGGTTCACAAGGTACTGCAGAGTTAGCTAGGGGGGACTGGAGTGAAGCTAATCAACTCACGTCTCTCGGAGGCGCCTCAACGAACTCGTGCCGCCGCCGGAGCTGGATGGCGAGTTCGACATCCTCCTTCTCGATCTTGCCCGGACCTGGCCGCGCGGCGTGGTCTGCGAGCGCTTGCGCCTGCTGCAGCACGTCACCGGTATACCCTGGGTGTCAGCTACGTTACCTCGCATTGCAGGTTGATTGATACTCACGATACGCAAAGTCGAGGAGCTGGTGGATCACGCGCTCGTCCGCGTCCTGGATGCCCTTGGACGCGAGGATCAGCGCCAGCAACCGGCCATCGCGGGGGACTGGGCTTCAGCTTTGACAAACGAACAAATCAGCTGCAGCAGGGATGACTCACTGGTCTTTGACGCGTTCGTCATTGTGGATGGAGCCGCCGACATCAACTGTATCGAGCTGAAAGACGAGCTCACCAACAAAGCGAGCGCTCGTCGCTGTTGCGGAATCAACCCTGCGTTCATTAGATTCCACGTGGTTTTCGTAATAAGCCGTTGATAATAATTCTAATGATGGACGTCTAATGACACCATTAACAACGGACCCAAAGTGACCGAGAGTGTTTGCCACCCAGACCCCTCGTTTTCGGATGTCCAAAGACTTTCAGTCGAGTTGCTACACCTCGGCCCATCCCTCGACATCGCCTCCTGCTCGCCACCGGTGACCCAACCTCAACGACCAAAAGCGCCTGTATCACGACGCACCTGAAGAAGAGCAAAAAGAGCGCCCGACTTTCATTCTACGCCCGATCCGCCTTCCTCTCACCCGAGTCGACACGACCTTCCCCCACCCTTGCATCATGATCGCGCAGAACTCGCAAGCCGAGCTGCACCTGCTCGCAACGTCGGCGATTGTGCGCGAGCTGATTGAGGCGCACGAGGCAGCCTCTTCCTCGACCGACCCGGTGAAGCCGCCCGACCTCTTCTCGCTGCGCAACAAGTATTCGCGGAAGTATAAGCTTAGCGCGACGCCGCGGTTGACGGACGTGCTGGCTGCGGTGCCCGACGAGTGGAAGGACCGGCTGCGCGGATGGTTGCGCGCGAAGCCTGTTCGAACAGCGAGCGGTGTCGCCGTCGTCGCCGTCATGTGCAAGCCGCACCGCTGCCCGCACGTAGCCATGACGGGCAACATCTGCGTGTACTGCCCCGGCGGACCGGACTCGGACTTTGAGTACTCGACACAGTCGTACACGGGGTACGAGCCGACATCGATGCGCGCGATTCGTGGACGGTACGACCCGTACGACCAGGCGCGTGGGCGCGTCGACCAGCTGCGCTCGCTAGGACACTCGGTCGACAAGGTTGAGATCATCATTATGGGCGGCACGTTCATGAGCATGCCCGAAGACTACCGGCACCGGTTCATCGCGGGGCTGCACAACGCGCTTTCGGGCGCAACGGCTGAGGACGTCGACGAGGCGGTGCGCTTCTCGGAGCAGGGCCGCACCAAGTGTGTCGGCATCACGATCGAGACACGTCCCGACTACTGCCTCAAGCCGCACCTGTCCCAGATGCTGCGGTATGGCTGCACGCGCCTCGAGATTGGTGTGCAGAGTGTGTACGAGGATGTTGCGCGTGACACGAACCGTGGACACACGGTGCGCGCCGTGAGCGAGTCGTTCCACATGTCCAAGGACGCGGGATACAAGATCGTCGCGCACATGATGCCCGACCTGCCCAACTGCGGCGTCGAGCGCGACATTTGGCAGTTCCAGGAGTTCTTCGAGAACCCCGCCTTCCGCTCCGACGGCCTCAAACTGTACCCGACGCTCGTCATCCGCGGCACCGGTCTGTACGAGCTCTGGCGCACCGGCAAGTACAAGAACTACCCGCCGAACCAGCTCGTCGACATTGTCGCGCGCATCATGGCTCTTGTCCCGCCCTGGACGCGTGTCTACCGTGTGCAGCGGTAAGTACCCCTGGCTTGTCGGAAGCTGACCTCAGTGACATCCCGATGCCCCTCGTCTCGTCCGGTGTTGAGAACGGCAACCTGCGCGAGCTGGCGCTGGCACGTATGCGCGACTTTGGCGCCGAGTGCCGCGACGTGCGCTACCGCGAGGTGGGCCTGCACGAGATCCACCACCGCATCCGGCCGCAAGACCTCGAGCTGCTGCGCCGCGACTACACCGCCAACGGGGGATGGGAGACGTTCCTCTCTTACGAGGACCCGGAGCAGGACATTCTCGTCGGCCTCCTCCGTCTTCGCAAGTGCTCCGAGGAGGGGACATTCCGCAAGGAGCTCGTTGGCATGCCCGGTGGATGCTCGCTTGTGCGTGAGCTGCACGTGTACGGCACCGCCGCGCCAGTGCACTCACGCGACCCGAAAAAGTTCCAGCACCAGGGCATCGGCACGCTGCTCATGGAGGAGGCCGAGCGGATCGCACGCGACGAGCACGGCAGCACCCGCATCGCTGTTATCTCGGGAGTCGGCACGAGGGACTATTACAGGAGGTTCGGGTACTGGCTCGACGGGCCGTACATGGTCAAGGACCTGTGAACCAGATGCATGGTTAGTCTGATCGCTGCAGCATGAACGTGGACGCATACCAGATGCATCCAAAGACCGAGCCCGGCCCTGGAAGGGTTGAGCCTCGACCAGGGAGACCATCAGGCGAGGGTTGAGCCTCGACCTGGGGGGAGGGTTGAGCCTCCAAAGCGAGGGTTGAGCCTCGATAAAACACCTCGACCAGCCCGAACCACTCTTTATCTCTCATTCCCCCTTTTTTCTCTTTGTTTTCCTCGTTCTTCTGAGCATATCTAAGTTAAACCTCCTCGACCTAAGCCATACCTCCTCGATCACCCCTAACCACTCTCTCCCTCCCCTTTTTTCTCTTTGTTTTCCTCGTTCTTCTGAGCATGTCTAAGCTAAACCTCCTCGATCACCCCTAACCCCCTAACCACCCCGAACTATCTCTCTCTCCCTTTTTTTCTCTTTGTTTTCCTCGTTCTTGGCTGAGCATGTCTAAGCTAAACCTCCTCGACCTAAGCTAAACCCCCTCGACCACCCCGAACTACTCTCTCTCTCTCCCCTTTTTTTCTCTGTATTTTCCTCGTTCTTCTGAGCATGTCTAAGCTAAACCTCCTCCTCGATCACCCCTAACGCCCTAACCACCCCGAACTACTCTCTCTCTCTCTTTTTTTCTCTTTATTTTCCTCGTTCTTGGCTGAGCATGTCTAAGCTAAACCTCCTCGACCTAAGCTAAACCTCCTCGATCACCCGTAACCCTTCTCTCTCTCTCTCTCTGTCCCCTTTTTTCTCTTCATTTTCCTCGTTCTTGGCTGAGCGTTGTCTAAGCTAAACCTCCTCGACAACTCCCTCCCACTCTCTCTTTTTCTTCTCTACTCTCTCTTTTTTGACTACTCGCTTTTCCCCTTTTTTCTCTTGTTTTTCCTCGTTGTTTCTGGATGATTGTCTAAACTACTCTCCTCGACCCCTCTCTCACTCCTTTTTTTTTGGTTTTCTGTTTTTTCTCCCCCTACAACACCCCCAACCACGCCTGCTGTCAACCTTCTGGCCCAACTTCCTCAGGCTTGCTGTACTCACTCAAAAGACGTCCGTCTCCAGGCCCATAAACTCGTACACGAGGTCGACCGGGTCGGACAGGTCGCCACCGACTTCGACGTAATCGAGCGCGTTCTGGATGTTGTCAGCCAAAGACTCAAGGGACGGTCGCTCAGCCGGGTCCGCCTTGCAGCACGAGAAGACGAGGTCCTTGATGAACTGGCGGTCGAACTGGTAGTCAGCGTCGATGCCAAGGAACCACTCCTCGTTGAACCCCTCGCGCTTGTGCCCCTCCCAGTTGCTCCAGACTTCGAACCAGGCGAACTTGGCGTACAACTCGTGCAGGGTGAGGCCGAGCGCGTAGATGTCGGCGCTCGCGCCCCAGCCGACCCCTCCCTTCTTGAAGTTCCAGATCTCGGGCGCCATGTACACCGGTGTGCCGAGGCGGCTCATCACCTGCATGTGAGTAACATCTTGGCACAGTCCGAGGTCAGCAAGGATCGGGAACACTTTACCGTCACGCTTCGTCAGCAAGATGTTGTCGGGCTTGATGTCGGCGTGGACGATGTTGCGGTCGTGGACGGCGGCCAGGGTCTTGCACAGCTCCCCGAAGATGTCGATCAACTCGGCGTTGCTGAGGTCGTAGTTGTTGATCGAACCGAGGGCGAAGTAGTCGTAGATCGTGAAGAGGGCCGATTCAGTCTGCGCGCTGGTCAGTACAAGGGCCACGCGGTCCTCGAGGCCTGCAAGAGTCAGCGAAGTGTCACGCTCAGTCTCCCAGCTCATGAAGCAGCTGGCCGTGTTCTCCATAATCCTGAATGTTAGCGCTGGTGGCAAAAAAGTAGACATTGAAGAGACTCACTTCATCGCCATCGGGACCCAGTCGCCATCCTCGCGAAGGAACTCGACGAGGTAGACCGCACCGAAACCACCCTGGCCGAGCTTGCGAACAACACGAGTAACTGTCGTCAGCGGAAGCGGGAATCCCCAGAGCTCCTGAGCCGAAAGACCCTTCTCCTCAGCCGACAGCTTCCACCACTTCTCGCGAGGCTGGTCGAACTTGATGGCGGTCTTGACGGGAACGGGAACCTGGGCAGCGTCAGTAGCACCGTCGACGTCGAGACCATCGATCTCAACCTCGACGGCGGCCGAAGGGGTGAGCTTCTCCTGGGAAACGCAGCTGTCAACGTCAACGAGGCCAGAACCAGCTGAAACCTGCGACGCGACGCCCGAGTCCGGAGAAGCAGAGACAGGAAGGGAGGGGGTGCGAGGGAGGGAGGCCGGGACACTACGAGAAGAGGGGAGGGACGAAGGATCGAGGACGGGCGTGGACAGAACATTAGGGGTGGCGGCTTGGGTAGAGGAGGAATTAATGGTGCGAGCTTGGGTAGGGATGGAATTAATGGTGAGGGCTTGGGTACGGAAGACATTAAGGGAGGACAAGACACGGACGGGAGAGAAGACCTTGAAGGGGGGGAGGGGGTACGAGTACGACACCTTGTTCACGGACTTGTCCGCGGCCTTGGCTTCGGCGGGCGGCGCACTAAGGACGGCTGGAGCGGCGTCAGCATACTGGGAGGCAAGCCGCAGTGAGGAACGGAAGCAGAACGGACGGAGGCGACTAGCGCGGTTTGCCACCCAGCGCAGCAGGTGGTGAGCCGTGTTTGCCACCCCACCGCTGCGCGAATGATTTTTTTCGCCCCGCCCAAACAGTCACCAAACACGCTGTGGGGCACGGCGCAGTGAAGCACAGAAGCAGAAGGAATGGAGGGAGGTGACCGGGGCGATTTGCCGTCCACTGCAGCGAGCGTTGGGTGGTGTTTGCCGCCCACCCCAGGCGCGAGTGATTTCTTTCGCCCCCCAAACAGTCACCAAACAACGCGACGATGACGAGAACGGGGGAACCAGCTACAAAGTCGAGCCCCAAACTTTGCCAGGGCGTGGGGAATGGCTTGGGAAAAACTGGGAGAGTGGCCTGGTACTCACTGTTGACCTTGTTCACCACGTACTCGTCGACCTTGGCCTTGATCCACTGGACAGCGTTGAAGAACTGGAGCGACATCTTGATAAAAGCTTGAAAACTTGAGTTTTGAAGCCGGAAAAAAGGGTAGTTGTGATCGGGGGATCTGTGTGAGCGGTTTGAGAGAGCTTACAAGTGCGAGACTTGAAGAAACGGTGAAAGTTGATGGGGCGTGGTGGGATGGAAGGAGTTGTAGGGGGATTTCTGAATCTCGAAAAACGGTCCTTTGATATATCTTTCAGACCCCCCCTCCTCCGAGCTAGGCCAGCGGCCATGGCAGAGTCGTGGGAGAGTTGAGAGCGGGTTGCTGCAAGAACGACTACAGCACCGCCGAAGGGTCGAGGTTAGTCACTAGTAGTCAATGTCGCGTGGAAATCAGCCGATAAGAATTATCTGCACGTGTTGATAGCCGGTTAGTGCGTTGGAATCAATGTGGGTGACTACCTAGTGCCAATAATAACCGTCTCTTGCCCCGAAATAGTAAGATAACGGTGGCCTTGGCAGGTGTGCCCGAAATAGAATCCCACATGCCCACACGTGAGAGAGCACGGCTTAGCGCTTGGCAGACTGTTGCTGCAACCAGCGCCGCTGGCGCGGCGGCTTGGCGCCATCACACACACGCACGCCCTCAGACTCGTGTCCAAGTGCAATGCTTGCAACGCACATTTTTCGAACACCGAAAGCAGCGTCATAGAGCGCTGGAGCTCTGCTGAACATGTGGTACGGCATTTGCCACCTGCCACATATGCGGGAGAGTCGTAAAACTCGGTGGCAAACTGGCCCGTGGTCCCTCCGTCGCTGAGAGCTGGCCTGGGCGCCAAGACTCGTCTCTGAGGACGTCTTGGCAGCCTTGACGCCAGCGGAAACGAAATACGTGTATCTGCTGTCATGGTGATACGGTGCGGCAATACACGTGCAGTGTCAAGGCAGCTGGCCGTCTAATCTGGTCGCAATGCCAAGACGTCCTCCCTCAGGCCGCTTGCCTGGTCGCAGTGCTCAAGCCTCTGCCAAGCCTCTAGCCTGGTCGCAGTGCCAAGGGGACTGGTTCCGACGGAAACGAGACAGAAAGAAGGACGTGTAAAATATTTGTTGGCGTTGCGGCGGTGCTAGCGCAGCGACGCAGCGCCAAGGCAGCTTCTGCCAGCCTCCCAGTCTAGTCGCAGTGCCAAGGCGCCCTCCCTCAGAGCTCACGCCTGGTCTCAGTACTGCAGCCTCTGTCAAGCGGTCTATTCTGGTCGCAGTGCCAAGACGACCTCCCTCAGGCCGTTCAGCCTGGGGAGCCTCTGCCAAGCTCTCTGGGGTCGCAAAGCCAAGGCGACTGGTTCCGGCGGAAACGAAAGGACAGAAAGACGTGTATCTGCTGTAATGATGATACGGGGGCGGTGGCTGGACGGTGGGTGGCAAGAGTTTCAGCCCAGCAGCCTGCAGCCTCGCCTGGTCGCAGTGCTGACGGGACCTCTGCCCAGCCCTTGTTTATAATCAGTACCAAGACGCGCGACGGATGGGTATCTGCTGTTATGCAGATACCGTTGGCGGTGCAGAGCCAAGGCGGCCTCGCCACCCTCACTTCTGGTCGCTGTCATAGAAACGAGGAACGTGAGTCTGCTGTCATTATATATCACGGGCCGGCGGTGCAGCGGGCAGAATGGAAGGACGTGTACCTGTGTCATGATGATACGGAGCGCCGGCGCATTGCCGCGGCGCGACCTCCATGACTTCTAGGCTGACCGCAGTGCCCAGCCTTGGTTCCGACGGAGCAGACGGACGTGTGTCTGCTGTCATAACGATACGGACCGCAAAGCGGGCGCGGTGGCAAAGCGACCTTCAAGGCCTTTAGGCCTGTCGCAGTGTCCAGCCTTGTTCCGACGGGACAGAAAGACACGTGTTTGCAGCCATAATACAAGCTACGGCAGCCTCGCCGGCCACCTAGCCTAGTCGCAGTGCGACTGGGCTCCGACGGAAACGAGGGACCAGGACGAAGTACGTGTGTCTGCTGTCATGATGATACGCGGCGGCGGTGCAGTGGCGCCGCGCCAAGGCTCTAAGGCTCAGCAAGCCCTCCAGGCTGGTCTGCTCAGCGGAGCTGACAAACGGCGTCCCCTCGACAGAGGACAAGGACGTGTACCTGGTGTCATGGTGGTGATACAGTGCAGGGCGGCGTAGTGCCGGGGCAGCTAGTCTGCTCTGAGGGGGGATGGAGGGCTGCGGCAGCTCACTCCTCGTCTGAGCTGTCCTGCTCAGAGCTCTCATCCTCAGAGTCCCGATCAACGGGTCGCCGCCGGTTGGGGTTCTCAGGAAGCTCGTCGCTGTCCTCGGCCCTCTGCTGCGGTGGCTGGGCGTCAAAGGCCGACGGCCTGAGTCGTGAGCTACTAGTTGCCTGCGAGAACCCACCATTCTCCCGTCTTTCGCCAGCTCTTGATCTCCTGCGGGGAGATGACGTGCGTTACCTCTCCAGCAACACGAGTGTCTGACTGCTCAAAGAGTTGCACAAAGGCAAACATCCCTCGCGACGCCAGCGTCATCTTGCGGATCTTGGCCGGCAGCTCCACGAGGCGCTCCACGCCATCCGCACCGGTCGAGTTGAAGTTGTTCGATCCCGTAGGCGCACCCAGACGAACGATTATGACATCCTCTGGTGCTTCATTCGGCGTGTAGGGTGCGTCCTGGGCTTGCTGGCGGGGCATCGTGTTATGAGCGTTGTTGTGACCGAGGGGACGGGAACTAACAAAAGCTGAGCCGACCTCCACTCTTCCGGTGGAGGTGTTTATTTGGTTCCGAAGCGCCGTTGTTGACAAAAGCACCGTCAACCTCGGCTACCCTCATCTTCAACATCGATCACATCGAGCGACGAGAGCCTCGCCGCCGCCGCTACCGGTCACCATGGGTCAGCATGATCCCTTCCAGACGTGGGGTGAGGACCTCTGGGCCAAGCTGGACGACATGGACAACTCCGACTGGTGGCAGGACTCGCCCGAAGAGCAGCAAGAGTTCGAAAACCGTGTCCGCGACAGTATGCGCGCTCCCCCCGCCGAACCGCAGTCTGCGAACGCGCTGAATGTCTCGATGCAGCTGAGCAATGTTCTCTTCCCTGACACTACCCCTCGGCACGTCTCCGGTGGCGCGTCGCGCTCCTCGCCCGCACCTGCAACTCAACAGTTAGCAGCAGAAACTCCTGGCGGGCAACCCAACAAGGGAAGGTCGTTTGGTACTCCGCTTGTTGACACCCCTCCGGCTCCCAAGTCTCTCCCAAGACCTCGGACGCTTCTTGCTACGTCTACCTCCACGCCAACGGTTTCAACTCGACCTCCAAGCGCGCTGGATACTCCTGACAATGTTCCCACCCCCACGCAGACTCAGGCCGACGTGTCCGTTGGCAAGGGGAAGCGCGACGATCCTGCAACACCTGTGCCCCTTGGAGACGATTCACCTCTTAAGAAGGGACCGTACACCAAGATTACCAACCAGTTCAATGCTTTCAACCTGAAGATACTGGCAGCCGCGAATAGAGTGGGCCAGGAATCAACTCGAGGATCTGGCAAAACGAGGGGGCGCGGGCGGGCCATTGGCCTGAGGACAACTCGCTCGACGCTTCGCCCCGAGGTTCTCAAAGGCATGCGCTTCTGCATGCCCCCAGAAGGACCTCAGTGCGGAGCCAAACATGAGTCCAGGTGGAGCAAAGTGGGTGGTCAAGGCAACGTGAACGACACTGATACTCAGATCATCGAGTACGGCGGATCAGTCGTCATCCAACCTGATACGGCTGTAACCCACGTCATCTGGGACCAGGGATGCTCAGCATCCAGCCTTGCAAAGAAGCTCGGCCTGCAGACTCTTTCAGAGCTTCCAGAAGGGACCGTCTGCGTCAAATGGAACTGGGTCGTACAATGCCAGTTGACTGTGAGTAACTCAGTCAACGACTGCTGACTTCCAGGGGCAAGTGCTGGATGTGACCCCTTTCCTGACGTTTCCACCCACCACACTTTCCAAGCAGCCTGCAGGGAAAGGAGTCCGAAGCCGGATGTCAGACATCACGCAACAGATCTCGGGTTCCACTAAGGGTGGCAAAAGGTATGCTGCTCTGCGTCAGCTCGGGGCTGACCAGTCCAGGAAGTACGAGTCGTCCGACACCGAGTCCGAGTCCACAGAGCCATTGCAGCGTCACATCAACCACAGCCGCCAAACTCTGGCATATGCTACAAAGTCGGTTCCTAAGAAGAACACTCCAAGCGCTGCTGCTCCTCACCTCAGGGCTCAGGCTCAAAGCGGCAGCACAAGCAGCAACCCCCCGTTGGCCACGAACCATCAAGTTGCTGCTGGTCCTGGATGGGTTCAGCCACTTGGCGGTGAAGCAGACGCCTTGGACCGCCTGATAACCGGTATAAAGGCAGGCGACGTGCAGGAAGCTGAGGTGAGCAAGGCAATGGTCGCAACTGACATCCTCTAGTCTGGTGCAGACAGTGAAGCAGAGGATGGCGCGCACGAGATGGCGCGGTACACAGGCAACCCCAACCCCCGCGCCGACAAGTTCAGGTGTGGTCAGCCCAGTGCCGGAAAGACGGAGGGCCCCAACGAAGCTCTAGCGAAGGAGTTCGACAGACTGCACGCCATCTACAAGGGCACCCCTGGCAAGAACGAGTTTTCAGTTCTCCAGTACTCCCGAAGTGAGCCCAGCCCTTGGGTCCAGCTGACAAGCAGTCGCCGGTGTCATACGCCGTGAGCAGAGGAGGAGGGCAATATGCTGATTGCAAGGCCATCCAGAAGTCATCAGGAGCGGAAAGCAGATCCGTCACTTGAGATTCGTTGGCGAGTCCATGGCTAAGCGTGTACGTCCTGCAGGTTATGGTGAAGCTCACAGACAGATCGATGAGATTTTGACGGGCGCCAAAGGCCGACTGTTCTTCGAAGACACGGAGCAAGCCCGAGCGGTCGCCAAGTTCCAGAACGTCTACGGTGTTGGCAGCCGGTGCGCCCACGAGCTGTACACCCGCGGTGCGCGCTCCATCGAGGATCTGCGCACCAAGGATTTCGGTCTCACAGCTGGGCAGAAGGCGGGTTCTGCACTACCTGCGCCATGGCTGACAGGCAGATTGGTGTTGACCTATACGACGATCTCTGCTCTCGAATCCCTCGGGAGGAGTGTCGCCAGCTGTTCGAGACGGTCCGTGCCCAGACGCTGTCCATCGATGACAAGGTCTTCATCGAGATCATGGGTTCGTACCGCCGCGGAGAAGCAAACTCGGGCGACATTGACATTCTCATCACACGCGACCCGTCTGACGGCAAGACGCACCAGGGGCTGATCCGCAAGGTTGTCGCTGCGTTGACGGACAAGGGGTTCATCACGCATGAAGTAAGCTTAACGCACATTGGCAACAGAGCGCTGACATTAGCTCGGGGCTCCCAACGACTGGCACGACCTGGAGTGCAAGTGGATGGGCGTCTGTCGCCTGCCAGGCGGCGTTCACCGGCGCATCGATATCCTGTCGATCCCATGGGAGCAGAAGGGTGCTGCACTCCTGTATTTCACAGGCAATGCGATCGTGAGAGGCTATCCCCTGTCACTGCTAACAGCGACTCAGTTCAACCGCAGCTTGCGCCTGTATGCGCGCAAGAGCGGGTACTCGCTCAACCAGCGCGGGCTCTACCGCAACGTGATCCGGAACCGGCAGGCGGAGAAGGTTACCGAGGGAGAAATCGTTGCGTCCCGGACAGAGGAGGAAATCTTTGATATACTCAAGATCAGATGGCGCCCCCCACACTTGCGTCGCCCGTGAGCTGCAAAGGCTTGGCCATCCAGGCCTACGGCCTACAAGTTGTGTTTACAGCTGTATCGATAGTTTCAACCTGTATCTACGATAAGTTTCATCTGTATATGCTTCAAACACGGTGGCTGCGCGCGCTCGGCAGCACGGCACACGAGGCTACGTCGGTACGCTCGGCTGGTGTTCGAGACTCGGCGAGCTACGAGGAAAGCGGTGACGGAAGTGCCGAACAGAAAGCAGCAAACAGGAGGCCCCGAACCAAACAGGCGGGTAATGTTTCAGCCCCGAAGCCGAGCAGCTACCACCCACCAAAGCTCAAGGTGAAGGGCCTCGGGCGTCGGAACAAGGTTTCACCCTGGAGCTTCCGGCCGAGTGAGAGCTATTTGCGAGGCAGAGCGTGTGGGCGACGGGGACAAGCAAGGTTGTTGTCGTGTGGTCTGCGTGCAGCGCACAAAGTTGGCTCTGAAGCGTGTTCAGCACGAGACATGCCCGCTGGCCGCTGCCAAGCGTTGTGTGGTGTTGCGGGAGGCGTCGAAGACAGCAGACGCCGACTGCGCAACTGCACCGGCTGAATCATAGTTGGAAACACGAGTCACGGTGCAAGCATGAGCAATGCTGAGGCGGTCGTTGAGCTGGAAGAGCCTACGTGCAGATGAGGCATTTCGGTGATCGTCGCTGCGCAGCCTCTGACGCGACTGCTTGTTCTTATCCGCTTTGGTCTGCGCAGCTCCATATGCAGCTTACAGCACTGGGAAGCGCCAGGGAAGTGATGCACGATGTGTTTAATCAGCTGCGCTCCCGAACGTCCGGAACGTCCGGATCGCCCAGATCCACGGGTCGCACTCGTTTTCCCAGCCCCATGTCACAACTCTCAGCAAGATGGGGCCACACTGTGGTGGGCTCACCCTGTCTCCCCAGAACGTGTCGAGAGAGCGGAGAAGGAGATGGGAATGAGTGGCCTGGAGCACGGCGGGAGGAGTGAAACTCATGTCAGTCCCAGTAGTGTCCGAGGATTTACGTTCGGCACGCAACCCAAACTCTACTGCGCCAGCCCATGCATCTGTCTGTGCGCGGTATGCATGCCGGCGGCGCTGGGCAGGCGGGGGACGGACCCTGCCTAAGAAGCTTATTGCGCTTTGTGCCGGGCCTTGATTGGCGGACAGGAGCGTCCCGCTCGCTCTCCCCTGCTTCGGACCCAGGCGCAGTCGCGGCCTGGGATGAACAAACTACGCCGAGCGAGACATCTGGCAGTAACGTCAACGTTGTATTCTGCGGCGGTGGGCTGAGGTGAGCGGGAGTGTCGTCGCGTTTTGCTGCGCGTGTGGATCCCACATCCCTGGCTCGACCGTGCTTGTCCCTGGGGCCAAATCGCGTTCGATCCAGGGCCGGATGTATGGAACCTGGGAAATGGAGCTGGAACAGCATTGATGCAGCGAGAGGCACGCCGGCGAGCCGCACCCGCTGCCGTTACCGTGGGCTTTAGTTTGCGAGCAGGAACGGCCTTTCAGTGACATTGAACGTGAGCAGACTAATGCGTTCGGCGCGTGTCCGAGCGAGTGAGCACATCCCAGACGCCCCAGCAGTCCCGCAACACCGCGCCCCTTGAAACGCTGCCGACATCGTCCAGCTGGGTTTGGCTGTTTCTGAGCATATGTGCGGCGGGAACATGCAGCGGGGATGGCTCCAGACCGCGTGCGGACTCTGTCGTCCCGATCGGTGTGCATGCAGACCAGCGCGTATATAAGCACCGCCCTGCTCGTGACGGAGTAGTCTCCCATCGCAAAACCGTTTCCGCCAGCCTACTTCAGTCGCTCTTTGCACCCTACATTCTTTACACACCTTATCCAGCGCCATGAAGCTCTTCGCCGTCCTGCCCCTCCTCGCTGCCGCCGTCTCGGCCCAGTTCGTCAACCTCAACGCCCGTGGCGAGAACGTCAAGACGATCGACAACAAGGTCACCTCCAAGGGCCTCTGTGCCGGCAACGCCCAGGGCGAGTTCTCCTACTCGCCCGACACGGAGAAGGAGAAGCTTACGTTCAAGATTGAGCTCGTCTCCAAGCAGAACCCCGTCAAGCTCGTCGCCCACTACAAGAACGAGGCCACTGGCGAGCACACCGAGGCCACCATCGACTCGTCGAACCCCTCCAACACCGTCGGCGGCGACGCCGTCAAGGGCCAGAAGGTCGTCGTCACCGTCAAGCCCGAGGGCGCCTCCAACGACGCGTGCGAGTACTCTGTCTCCCTTGACGCCCAGGCTCAGGCCCAGCCCTCGGCCCAGCCCTCCGAGTGCCCCACCTACTCGGTCCTGGCCTCGACCGTCGTCGAGACCGCCACCTCGACCGTCACCGTCCCCGGCGCCCAGCCCACCGGCGACGTCTGTCTCTGTGACTGCACCGTCGAGGGTGCCAAGCCCCTCCCCAAGATCGAGCTCTAAGCATCTCATCTGGATATCGGCGAGCCGAGTAGTAGACCCCTTTAGCCCTGGATAATCTAAAGTACATTATGAATAGTGTTCTGCACTGTAGACTACTATTCCAAGCGGTTATGTCTGTGGGAGGTCTACGCCGCGGCAAGTGGGCCACGCCGACTGCACAGGACGGAGAGATATCTCGGCGAATTCGTTTCAGCCCGGCGCGGGAGGCAGGGTGCGGCAGGAACCCCAGGGTTGCCGACCCCGGCCCTGGCCGCCTGAGAGCAGCAGCTGCAACCTTAGCCTTGAATGCTCCCCGCCAGCTGCCTCGCGTCCGCGCACACGTGCTGCATGCTGGCATGCCGGTAGCAACGTCAGAACGGTGTCCCGCTGAATCGCGAATGTGATGGACGGGGATTAGCTTGCGAACGGATGCTGATCACTGCTGCGCCGCCTGACTTCGGCTCCGAGCTCCGAGGCATTTGCGTTTCAACATTCTGTTGCTTCGTCTTGATATACTATTGCGCGTCTCGCAACTGACCGCATCTCCTGCACCGTTACTGGTGTCAGATCAGCGAGGTCCGGTTGTGAACTGACGAGCACCACGGTTACTGACACACTGATTTAGACAATGCATCTTAGTATGTACATGTCGAGTCATGTAGGCTAATACAACGGTGCTATGATACTGCCAGGAGGACCAAGATAGAGAAGACGTGCGGGGCGTCAAAGGGCGTAACAGTCATTTCGTGATGGGCTTCGTGAAGGAGAGCCTGCGCTGGGCGACCATGCCGGGCTTGATGTTCGGTGAGGGGATGTACGACCTGTGCGGCTGGCTGGCCGTTCCGTCCGTTCCCGCCCGAGCGCGGCCTTTGACCTTCGGTGTGGCGCTGGGCGTCGAGGGGCGGGACCGGGCCGTAGAGTCCGACCGCTGGTGCGTGCTTGCGGCCGAGGCGGGCCGTGATGACACCGAGCCCGAGCGCCCGTGATCGAACCGTGGGATGCGGCTTCTCGCGGGGGTGTGCGATGCCTGCTGGGCCTGCGGGGTGAACGATGCCGGCTGGGCCTGCGGGGTGTGCGGCGAAGCAGGTCGTAAGTACGCGGGCGGCTCGAGCGGCGTTCCCGGTGCAGCGAGCTTCGGGCGCGAGGAACCCGACCATGTGCCGTGCACAGGTGTGCCCGGGTGTGACGGGTTTGAGGAGCTGAGAGATCCGAGATCGAAACTTCCGCCAAAGCTCGACCCGACTGACCCCTGGTCGCGCTGGTCGTTGGCCGCAAGCTCGCCCAGGGTCGGCGACGGCGGCCGCTGGATCCACTTGTTCGACCCGACCCGCTCACGCCGCCACGGTAGCGGAGGCGCGGTGCCGCTGCCGTACAATGTTGGCGCCGGCTTGCCCGGGCGAGGGCTCTTAGACAGGGGCGATCCATGGTAAGACGGGATGCGCGAGTGGGTGTGTGGGCTGCTTCCGCCGCTGTGTGTGTTTGCACTCGGAATTGGCGTGGAGTGTCGGGGACCATCGCGCGCGAATTTCTTTGTGGGAGGCGTCAACGTCGCAGGAAGAGAGGTACGGTTACGAGCCAGACCGGACACAGAGCGGGACGTGCGTCCTTCGTCCACCCATGGTGAAGAAACGGAGGGCGGCCCCTCTGAAACCGCAGAGTTGGGCGTGACAGACAGCAGAGGGATCGGATCGGCTGGTGGCAATGACGGACGGGAGTGTAAGGCTCGCTGCCCATCGCTGATGAGGTTCTGGATGCGCCGAGTCATGTCGTCCAGTCGCAGACTCATTTCCTCATCGTCAGAACCCTCTTCCTCGATGGGATCTGGCGCCGCACGCTTGTTAGACCTGTGGGGCGTCTGACCCGGTGTCAGAGATAAGAATGTCGGGCTGGGTAAGCTTGTTTCAGGCGATGACGCGCGTGTGGACGACTGGGTCGGAGGGCTGAGCATTGCGAGTTCCTGTTGTCTCGTTGCAATGATGAGCTCGGCAATGCTCGGACGCTTAATCCTACGCTTGCGTCGACGTCGCGAAGCGATCACACTGGGCGCAGGGGACGAACTGGCAATCGTGCTGACACCGTCCGCGATGGTGTCATATGCGGGTGGCGGTTCAGAGTGATCGGACTGGAGTAGCCGGTCATCGCTCTTGCTGGTCTCGCCACCGTGGATATCATCGTCGTCTTCCTCGTCCTCGTTTGATCTCCATCCGCTCCACAGCCGATACGCAGTCCTGATGTCAGCATTGCCAAATGCCGCACTCACAGTCCGACGGCGGCGCCGAAGACGGTGGCGCTCACGGCGCTGTTAACTAAGGAAGCTGCCCAACCCTGTCGCTGCTTGCCGCGCGTCAAATGCTTGTCGATGTCGTTCATGGCTGCACGTTCCGCAGAGACGTACACTGCAGGTCAGCTTTGCGGGACGCGGCTTGACTTACGAGAGGAGAGCTCGTGCTCGGCGTGGGGATGACCGCCGAGGGTCGCCTGCTCTGCGAGACCGGACTTGCCGCCGACTGCACCGAGGGTGACGCCGGGATCGGGGACTTGCCAGCCGTCGCCAGGTGCGGGTTGGGATGTCTCGGAGTGGCCGGATGAGGATGTTGTTCGCGACACACGCGACGGGGGTGCCGTCATGGTGAGGTGGACGCTGAGCGCGCCAATGGTAGATGACCGCCGAGTGGTCGAGATGGAGTAGCCGCAAACTCTAGTCCGAGGTCCCGTGTCCTGGAACGAGCTCGCCTGCGCCTGGGCCCAGCAGCGCCATGTGGTTAAGCTACTATTCACGGCTAGGCGCACGGAAGCATTTGCACCTACTGTCGCGCCTAAATCCGCCAGGGCCGACTGTCGTCATCACCCGCTGCATGCTGCGGTGCACCGACGTCCGCTGCTCAACACCACTCTCTCGTTCACGTCAACCCACATCTAGCTTCCGCACGACACAGAGTAGACTGCCAGTCCTCTGCCCTACCCCTCTCAACATGTCCTCTCCCGAAGTCTTCCAGCTCTCCCTCGGCCCTCTCAGCGGCGTCGCCTTCGGCCCTGACCGCCAGCGTGAGCTTCCAGAAGTTGCCCATAGTAGCTAACATCACAGAGGTCGCCGTCTCCCAGAACAACAACGAGGTCCAGATCTACCGCAGGTCGGGTGACAACTGGACCCTTGAGGCCACCCTCGCCGAGGTAAGCTCCTTTCCTCTACAGCCAGCTAACTTCTCAGCACGACAAGCTCATCACTGCCATCTCGTGGGCGCCCCAGACCAACCGTATCGTGACCTGCTCGCAGGACCGCAACGCATACGTCTGGACGCAGGGTGCCGACGGTCAGTGGAAGCCTGCGCTTGTCCTGCTCCGTATCAACCGTGCCGCCACTTGCGTGAAGTGGTCTCCCCGCGAGGACAAGTTTGCCGTCGGCTCTGGAGCCCGTGTCATCGCTGTCTGTTCGTTCGACGAGGAGAACAACTGGTGGGTCTCGAAGCACATCAAGAAGCCCCTCCGCTCGACTGTGCTCTCGATTGACTGGCACCCCAACAACGTCCTCCTGGCTGCCGGCACTGCCGACGCCAAGGCGTACGTCTTCAGCGCGTTCATCAAAGGCATCGACCAGAAGCCTGAGCCGACCGTGTGGGGTGACCGCCTGCCGTTCGGCACTACCTGTGGCGAGTTCAAGTCGCCTAACGGCGGCTGGGTGCATGATGTCGCGTTCTCTCCCACGGGCAACGCGCTCGCGTTCGTCTCGCACGACTCGAGCGTCAATGTCGTCTACCCCAGCGGCCCCGGCCAGCCTCCCGCCGCGTTCATCGCCGTGCGCACCGAGACGCTGCCGTACCTCGGCGTCACGTTTGTGAACGAGGGTCAGCTTATCGCGGCCGGCCACGACTGCCAGCCGACCGTGTTCGCCGGCGACCAGAATGGCTGGGCGTTCTCCCATTCGCTGGACGACCCTGCCTCCTCGGGCAGCCGTCTCACGCCGCAGCCGACCGGCGCCTCCGCCAGGGGCCCCGGCCGTCTCAACAACGAGGCTTTCAACCTCTTCCGTGCTGCCGACTCGCGCGGCCAGTCGTCCGCCGCCGCCGGCGCTGCCAAGAGCGGCACTGTCCCGGGCGCGCCCCCGGCCAACGCCGACGGCCACCTCCTCACCGTCCACCAGAACTCGATCACCTGGGTTGAGCCCTACGAGTGGTCTCAGAACGGCGACGTCGCCAAGGTCACCACGGCTGGCAAGGACGGCCGCCTTGTCATCTGGCCTGTCACCGGCAAGGGTGCTGGCGGCGGCCTCGCTGGTCGCATGGCCAACCTCAACGTCTAAGGAGTAGTGGAACATAGAAGGGACTGTCATGCAGATCGATCTTGATCGATTCCAAGGGCGGAACATATGGATCTTTAGCAGGAATGTGATGTTCAGTGGTGCAGACTGCTGGCACGAGGCTGGGAAGGCGTCGACGAGTGTGGTGTGATGATCCAGGAGGTGGTGTGCCACCGCTTGGCGCGCACGGATCCCTCCAATCGAGCGCGTGCAGCGCCATGCAGCGGCGCCCACGCATGCATGTGTTCGCACCGCTCTCGTCCTGTAACCTCATCATCTACCTTATCTGCTCGTTGAGCGTAATCATTCACCATGTTCGGCTGGGGCAGCGACAACGAGGAAGAGGAGCAGTACGAGGAGCAGTACGCCTCGGACCACTCGTCGCACCACTCGTCTCACCACTCGTCGCATCATTCGTCTCACCACTCGTCTTCCTCGTCGTCCTCATCTTCGGACTCGGATGATGAGGCAGCCCCTGCTGGCGGATCCGCGGCTAGCAACGCCTTCGCCAGTGGCCTCGGCGGTGCGCTGGGCGGTGCGCTTGGTGGTATGCTCGGGAACAAGGGTGAGTTGGCTTCACTGTCCGGAACTGACAGCCAGCCAAGAAGTCATCGTCGTCTGCCACGTCTGTGGGTGACCTGCAGAAGAAGTTTGGCAAGCTCCAGTCGTTCTTCGGAGACGACAAGAAGAACAAGACGAAGGAGTCCGAGTCCTCGGCCCCTCCGGCGCAGGCGCCCTACGGCGCCCCTCCTGCTCCTTACGGCGCGCCTCCCCAGCAGTATGGCCAGCCGCCGTATGGTGGACAGCAGTACGGTGGCTACGGGCAGCAGCCAAGCTATGGCCAGCGCGACGGCCACTACGGCGGAGAGCAGCAGTACGGCCAGGGTTATCAGCAACAGGGCTACCAGCAGCAGGCCTACCAGCAGCCTTATGGCCAGCAGGGCTACGGCCAGCAGCAGGGCTATGGGCAGCAACAGGGCTACGGCCAGCAGCCCGGGTACGGTCAGCAGTCGTACGGCCAGCAGCAGCAGCCCTATGGCCAGAAGTCGGGCTACGGCCAGGAGCACGGCACGCGCGGCCACGACGGGTACGGCGGGCAGGGCGGCTACGGCGCTCCCAGCGGGGGGTACGGTGGCTACCAGAGCCAAGGCTACGGCGGCGGCAATGCGCCCGGCTCGCGCCGCCGCGCCCTCCTCGTCGGCATCAACTACCCGGGCACCTCGGCCGCGCTGGCCGGGTGCATCAACGATGTGCACAACGTGCGCGAGTTCCTGAGTGCGTCGTGTCACACATCCTCCTCAGTTCGCTCAGTCGCTTGAAGCTGACACCCCAGCCAAGAACGGGTACAACGAGTTCACGATCCTGACCGACGACCAGGCAGACCCGAGCCGCATGCCCTCGCGCCAGAACATTGTGAACGGCATGCGCTGGCTCGTGGACGGCGTGCAGCCCGGCGACCGCCTGTTCTTCCACTAGTTCGTTAGTCTTCCTTGCCCAACTGACGTCAGCTCGGGGCACGGCACGCAGGCTGAGGGACACGACACGCGCACCGAGGCCGACGGCATCAACGAGGGTCGGTTAGAACAAGCGAAGGGGAACTGACGTGCAGCAATCTGCCCGGGAGACTACGAGACGGCGGGCGTCATCGTGGACACTGAGCGTGAGCTAAACTGGCGTGAAATGAGCTGACGACAGTGTGTGTAGCATCAGCTGACCTAGGGCTGTTGTAGCTGACAACAGGTACGAGGCGATGGTGCGCCCGCTCCCGGCGGGCGTCAAGCTGACGGCCATCTTCGATTCGTGCCACAGCGGCACGGTGCTGAACCTGCCGTACGCCGTGAGTCTTCTTGGTCTCCTGCAGCTATGCGATTAGCGAAACAAGCTGACACCAGTACTCGACCAAGGGCGTGATCAAGGAGCCGAACATGTTCGACAACGCGGGCTCGACGGCGCTCGACGCCGGCATGCGCTTCATCAGCGGCGACAGCGCCGGCGCCATGATGAGCATGTTCTCGGGCGCGAAGAGCGCGTTCGGTGCCAAGAAGGCCGACGCGTACCTGCGCGAGAACAACACGACCGAGGCCGACGTCACCGTGTGGTCCGGGTGCAAGGACGACCAGACTGTGAGTTGGCGCCCGGGCGTGCTTGTCCTCCCGCGCACGCAGACCGACGTGGCGTAGAGAACAAGACACGCCGCATGTCTCACAGCTGTGCAGGCGTTCCTTTAGCTAACCATCAGAGCGCCGACGTCCAGAGCGGCCAGGAGCCGACCGGCGCGATGAGCTATGCCTTCATCCGCTCGCTCAAGGCCAACGAGGGCGTGTCGTTCAACGAGCTCCTGAACCACGTCCGCGAGGAGATGCACCGCGGCGGGTACTCGCAGAAGCCGCAGTTCAGCTCGGGCAAGCGTGAGCATCTGTACTCCTGGTGGAAAGCTGACAGCAGCAATCGACACGAACGGCGACTTCTTCGTGTAACGCAGTGCTCGGGGTGAGCTGATGAGTTGGCGACCCAGCTGACGTCAGCGACGAGCATGCGTGAGCTAGGTAACTAATGCCCGTGGAGGGGGCGGTGAGCTGAAATGATCGGTGGCCTAGCTGACATCAGAGCCTGCGATCAAAGCGATTGGTGAGTGTCTGGCTCACACCAGACGCCTGCCGAAGAACCAGGCGTGAGCTTAGCGTGTCAGCTGCAGCTAACGTCAGTACCCCGACACAAATGTAGATATAATCTCTCAATGCATTCTGTGTATAGATTCTCTACCGTCAGCGCCATCCTCTCATGTCCTCACTCTCAGTAGCCGCAGCGGTCGAGCCAGCGCTCGACCTCGTTCCTCGTCTTGTCGCCGTACCCGTCGACCTCCTCGATGACCTCGACGCCCTTGCCTCCGCGGCCGACGCCGTCCTTGGCCGCCTGCCCGACGCGGGTCTCGTCCTCGATGCGCTGCGCGTCGCCCTGGCGCGCGACGATCAGGATCGGGAAGCGCGGCTCGTAGCTGAAGGACGGCCACGCGAAGCCGCCGTCCTGCGCGCCCTTGGCGCGGGGGTCGGCGTCGGGCGGCGGGTCGACCATGACGAGCCCCGACGCGGGGTAGGACTCGACGTAGGTCTGCGCAACGAGGCAGGATGGGCCGGAGGCAATGATGACGGGCGCAAAGGGGACGGCCAGGAGGCGGATCTGCTGGTTCAGCTCGGCGGCGGCGAGCTCGATGTCGCTCTTCTCCTGCTGCTCCGGGGCGGCCTGTCGTCAGCTCGGTCTCTCTTCATCTCGCTCCCGAGCAACGTCGAGAGAAGGGTTACTCACTTCGCCATCCCTCGCGCCAAACTCGGGCGTGCCGCTCCGCTCCGTGCGCACGTCGACGTCGATCTCGACAGAGGTGTAGCCCTTCTCGGCAAACATGCCTGCCCAGTTGCGCCAGTCCTCGTGTCCGCGGGGGCGACGGGCAGCCTCCTTCCAGTCGACGCCGGGGGTTTGGAGGAAGATGAGGGGTGTGGGCGACTCGCGGGCCGCGTACGGCGAGGCGGGGCGGACGAGGCGCTTCGAGCACGACGTGACGGAACCCGAGGAGGAAGACGACGACGAGAAGAAGCGCGCGGCAAAGATGCCGCTGAGCATCGTCGCTCCCTGCCGGAAGCTGAGGGGGGACCAGGGCGGCATGCTGTTTCCGCTGGCGTTTCTGCTGTGAGTGTTGAAGCAGAGAAAGCAGGCGGGTGGAGTTCGAGGAAGGTAAGAGGAGTGATGTCATCTGCGGTCTCCCACGGTCGCCGCGTTGCGACGCACGCAGAGCTGCGTATCTGCTGTCGTGCGTGGCCGGCCCGCGGTCCGGGCTGATCGGCCAGATCTTCTGATTCCAGCTACCGCTCATCTGGCGCAGGTGCTCTGCTGGCGCTTGACTCCTCTGGCGCAGCGAGGAACGGGGGTGCTCCTGCCACACTCAACGTAAGCGTAGCGCGGCGCGCGGCGCGCCCAGGAACTTGCGCAGAAGGAACGCAGCTCCATCGAGAGGAGCGCTGTGACGTCTTGGTGTGCCTCAGTCTCGTTTCGATACCTCTCCTCCTTACGAAAGTTTTATTGACCCAGCGACGTCCCCTCTGCATTGTTTTCTTGTCAAGCTCCCTGCAGCCGCGGCTCCAGCCTCGAGCTCAATGGAGCGAGATAGGCGTGCTGCACAGGATCCCCGTCCCTCAGCGTTCCTCGACTAGCTGTGATTCTGGTGAGAATGTCCGGACTGGAGGAGTGGGATAACGTTATCTTGCTGATCGGGTTTCCATCAGTAGCTGAGCGGCAGCGACGGGAGGAGCGGTTTCCAGCGCAGTGCCTTCATTAAGATGCCCTTGTCCGGTGTGTGTCCACAGCCGCGGACTCGGCGGACGGAGTGGCAGGGTGGATCTCAAATCGGCCTCTAAACTCTCAAATCTCAGCATACAGCTCTCAAATAAAAGCAAGCGGTCTCAAATGGTTCCTTCAATCAGGCACCGAGTTCTCAAATAGGAACGGCTGCGCCAGCCAGTTCTCAAATACGCACGCGCCAGATCTCAAAGAACGCCTGCTAGTCGAGCCTGACGCCGCGCATCTCAAATCCGAGATAAGAACCCCGGCCCGGGGCCACGACGCCCGACTCGGACCGACTCTCGCCCGGGTCGGACTCTCAGAACGCTGATCGCGACCTCGGTCGTCGCCTCGGTCGAGCCGGCGTCGCAGGCTGCTTTCGGGAGCGCGCATGCGGGGCGTCGGGTCGGGTCGTCGCTTCGGGCTAACTCTGGCTAAATGCTTCGGCTGGGCCGGCTGGGGCTGTTGCACATGAGGAAGGCAGGATCAATTGTGCTCGGCTCCCGTGCTGTGGGACACCCAGTTGCAATGCCTGCGCTCCTGCACTCCAGAGGTCATGCGCTCTTGCGCTCCAGCGGTCATGCGATCGATGCAGAGCGTGCTGCGTCCATCTGCTGCTGCTGGTATCCGCGCAAGGAGACTTGTCAGAGGAGCAAGGAACCCCATTCCCACTCCACTGCGCACCCTGCTTCCAGACTCTGTGGATCCACATGATCCCCAACAGTAGGCACCGAGGGATCCTCAAGGACCCGGCGATCGACCCACTCTCGCCCCTCGCCCTGCCTCGTAACATGCATACTTCCCATCAGCGGCACTGTCGAGAGGACGATGTCGACGAGAGATCCCACGCCGTAGCGACAACCGGCGCTGATGTCACTGAAATCCATGTGATCGTGTGCCAGCGTCATTGCGGGCGATGCTCGGCTCCCCCAGCTGCGGATCGAGCGATGCCGGCCCACGTCGGACAACGCTGCATGCCCCCGATCCTCCTCCCTCTACGCCCGTACTGCAGTTGGCTCGGGCTCCGCTCACCGCCCACTCATTTGCTCTCCAGCCGCAGCCGATAGCCCGACTCCACCTCCACCGCCACGGCGCCAGAGCCAAGCAGCCCACAGCCAGCCACAAGCCCCAAGCCGCACAGCCCACAGCCACCGCCTACATCAGTGTCCGCCCACGCCCACTCGCTCCGCTGCGCTCATCTATACAGCTGCATTACAACCGCTACAGGCCCGCGCCAGCCGAGTGGGGGTTTCTATTTTCTGTGCTTTACAAGTCGGGATTGTCTAGTTTTGCTAATTTTGATTGGTTGAGATGGTTACGCCGTCGCGTCCGCGACGGGGTGCTCGTTGTTCGCCGTCAGCTGGTCGAGCAGCTCGTCGACGTTGAAGTCGCCGTCCGTGTACGCGCCCTCGGGGCCGCACGAGACGGGCATCGGCTCGTGCGGGTTCTGCTGCGCGTCCGGCAGGTCGAGGCCCATCGAGCGCACGAGCGAATCGATGCTCTCCTGCAGCTTGTTCACGTCGTTGTTCACGCCGACCGCCTTTTGGTACGCGCCGAGGAGCTCGTGCTGGTTGTTCACGAGCCCGTCGTGGTTCGGCAGCGGCGAGAAGAGCGCCAGCGTCGGGTCCGCCGCCTGCTCGGCGCCGAGCGTAGGCGACGGCTTGACGCCCTTCTGAGGCGTCGCCAGCGCCTGCCCCTGGCTCGAGGCGTTCAGTGAGTTCAGGAACATCTGCGCCGCGGCCGGGCTCTGCAGCAGCGACCCGATCGTCGTCTGCAGCAGGTTCGAGTCGAGGTTGAGGCCGGAGGCGTCCGCGCCGTTCGCCGGGGGCTTCGGGGGGCCAGCCTTTGGCAGCTCCGGCGCGTCAGACATCGGCGAGATCGCAGCCTGGTGAAGCGTCTGCTCGCCCGCGGGCGTCGCGCCCTGCTTCAGCGAGTTGGTCCGCGGCTGCGACTTGGGCGACGCCTCGTCGTCCGTCGGCAGCGACTGGAACCGCTGGCCCGTCGACCACGACTCGCTCGACCGCGTCGAGCTCGGCGCCGTCGAGAAGGGCTCAATTGTTGCTGTGGGTTCTAATTCTGGTCAGCGGTGATTACGACAGACCTCGGTCATGAGGCTAACTTACCCTGAACCTCGACGAAACGCCCCGTCTCGTCCCCCTTGGCGACCGCATCGGCGGCCTCGATCATCAATCGCCGTCGCTTCTTGATCGAGGGCTCCTCGCTGGTAGAGTCCTCGCGCCCACGCGTGCCCATCCCGCCTCTCCGCATGGCTTCCTTCAGCCCCTTCAGGCCCTCACCCTCCGTGCCGAACAGCCTTTCAAGAAACGTCACGATAAGGTCGATCGTCTCCTCGTGCTTTTGCTGCCTGTCGCGCGTCTCGAGAGCCTCGCGCCAGAGGTGCTCGTTGGACGCTTGCAGAGCCTTGAGATCGGCGCCGATGGCCGCTTGCGTTTGGCGGATGGCATTGATTCCGTTCTGGATGGCATGCAGATCAGCGAGCTGCCCACTTGGGCCGACCAGGGGTCCAGCCTCGCCCTCGATGGTTCCGTCTGTTAGCAGATGCACCCCGTTGCTCGAGAGTGCGTTGGCGGCTGCTTGCCGAGCTGATGACCGAGTTCCGGTAGAGCCCTGAGACGGTGTCGGGGCAGAGGCCGCCGCAGGTCGGTTGTTCTTTCGGGTTACACGAGCGAGCAGGTGCGGCTGGTCTCGCTTGAAGAATGGATTGACAAACTCCCACAGCTCGGACGGCGACTCGTTCTTGAGCACGCCGGACTGCAGATGCGGGACCTTGTGGAAGCCGTACATGTTGAGCTGGCGGACAAAGGACGAAAAGTTGGCGTGCTTGAAGAACCGAGGAAGGAGCTCTTTTCCGAAACGCTCGTGGTTGGGAACGAAGAAGGAGTCTCCAGACTCGGCCCAGTAGATCAGATTGTCCGTGTCGTGGTCGGAGACCATGCTGGAGGTCAGCGCTAAGTTCACAGCGGCCAACATACCTGTACAGCTTGTTGAGGAAGGCGGGGACCTTGACGACCTCGCCATTCTCACCAACGCTGAGGCCGGGCTTGGAGACGCCCCCGGCAGGGACGGGAGGGGCGGGGCCGTCGGCATCGTTGTTGGAAGGGGTCGTAGTGATGGAGTTGAGGGGAGAGACCGGCTCTATCTTGGGGACTTGATTGTACCTGCTCGGGCCAGCGATGGCGGCGAGATTTGTTGTCATGACGGGGTGGATGGAAGTCGTGATGGGCAAAGAGTGACGGGGGGTATCTGGTGTGCAAGGGGGTGGGGGTTGGGGTGTCGCTTTGTGGGGTAAGAGGGTTATATAGTGGTGATGGAGTGGACGATGAAGACGTTGTCTTTCGTGGTTGACGACATAGGAACTAAGGCTTGCCTCCTGCGGCTTGCACTGGCCGGACAACAATCCGATGCAGTCCTGGCTGGTGCCGCCGTCGGTCTGTCGTCGTCCCTCAACGCAAAACCTACGCTCATGAGCGGAGCTAAACCGCTTCGGGGCCTGATTCGCGCACGAGAGAGTCACGTGTGCCCCTAACCGGCCCGACCCCAGCCAGCCCAGCAACCAGGAGCGAGCCTGGACCTGGGAACAGCTAGGCGTGCCAGGGTCCAATTTCAGGGCCCGTTCCTGAAAGGAGTAGGCGTGCAACACGTCCACAACGTGGCATAGCCCACGCCTGCTCCGTGTCGGAAGAGATCTGGCACGCTGGCACGCTGGCACACAACCCGCAGGCCGCACCAGCCCGCCGTACGCACGCTGGTGCCGCCGCCCAGCTTGAGCGCAAGAGCGCTACGGTGGTACGGTGGATGGATTCTGGCACAGCGGCATTCTGGTGCCGGCACGTCCAAGCGACCACGGCTGATACGCGTCATACGTTCCACCACCGTGGCCTATCTGTCCACCCTGTCCGATTTGTCAACATCACCACCTCCAGCGACCCAGTCCCCCGCCAAAACGCTGACCACGTCCAGCCCTACCCTCCTTCCTCCCCTTCCCCTCCCTTCTCCAGATGGTCGCGCCTGACCACAAAGGAGGAGGAGACTCTCCCCCACCCCCAGATCTGTCTCCTCCCTCCTCCCCACCTCCACTTGAATCCGAACCAGCAACCGAAGGCGACACCAAAACGCCCGATCAGAGTGACGCCGTGCACGATGCTGCGGACGCTGCAACTGAACCGCAGTCTGCCACTGATCACACGACCGAGACGCCGTCCGCTACTGAGTCTGAATCTGCATCTGACGCTAAAGAGGAGGACGCCCCGCCGCCGCCTCCAAAAGACGATGTCGCTGCGCCGGACGTAACACCCGCCGACAAGGTCGCCCCCGCCACGGCCTCAGACGACCAGCCGCTGTCTTCCCTCGTACCGACCGCACCCAAGCCAAGGCCGCCCAAGCCAACAGCGAAGCGTCCCAAGAAGGGCATCCTGAAGCCGCCGCCACCCCCGGCCAAGCCGACGCTTGGCAACATGCTGCGCGACATGGTCGTCGGATCCGTGTCCGGGGAAGGCCCAGGACCGTCCGCCCCTCACCCATCGCAGGCCATGAACGCAGCCGTCGGCACGCTCAATGCGTGGTCGGGGCGTCTGGGACTGGGATTCGGGCGTTTTGGGAGGGACGCAGAGTCGCAGCCCGGGCCGCCTGTTCCTCCCAAGGCGCTCAAACCGCGTCTCCCACCACGCACGACCTCGTTGCGTGATGGGCGATCGCCGGGCCAGCAAGCGCCTCCACTGCCTCCCGCTGCTACGGCTGCTTCTGCTGCACCTGCGCCTCCCAAGAAAAAGCAGCCCCTCAAGCGTGCAACGTTTGTGCTCCCGAGCCTCAGCATCACCTACCCCATCAGCTCCTACGGAGAACCATGGAGCCAAAAGGTCCTGGAGGACCGGCAACGAGTGAGTCTTAGTGGTCAAGCTGATCTAACTCGCCTCAGGTAGAGTCACGCCAGCGCATGCTTCTGTCGACCGCTCGCGGATCAGAGTACTGGACGTCCATGCGGCTTATCAAGCTGTACGAGAGCGCCTGTCGTGGCCGGGAGGAGAAGCCCAGGCTAGGTGTCGTGCGAGCCCTCCAGGCTCTTCCGGCGCACCCGAAGCCTCGCCATCTGCACCTGATCGTCCACGACATTGCGTCTCAGGGTCCGACATCATCCTCGTCGCAGTCGTCTTCGTACCCGATCGACCACCACCTCACACGATACGCGGCCGAGGCCTTAGCCGACGTGCTCGCGATCGAGTGGGGGCTGAACGACCTCCGTCTTGAGAAGGGTGTCATCGAGAACGAGGATGCCATCAAGCCGATTCTCCACGCTCTGCTCGTCAGTGGGTCGCTCCCAAGCCTGAGCTTGGCCGGAAACAAGAAGATCAAGGCTGGCGGATGGAACTTGCTGGCTGTCTTCCTGAAACGAGTGAGTTCGACAATGTTGTTAATCGCTAACTCTCAGGCGCGCTCTCTCAAGTCGCTCGATCTCTCAGAAACGACCTGGGACCGCAAGGGCGTCGACTACCTCGTGCAGGCGCTGAACTCGGCCCCGGTGCAGCATCACGCTGTCTCTTCTGTTTCTAACGAGAGCGAAACTGACGGCGACGAAGCGGACGACGGCCCCAAAAAGTCGCCGTACTGCCTCATTCTCCCTCCGACACCGATGCTGAGGAACGTCGAGGACATCGACTCCTCTCCGGCTGCAGTGCAAACGCTGCGGATGGACAATTGCAACTTCCGATCCTCTGCGCTCGAGGTGCTTGCGAACGGCATCCGCACGTCCGACCTTCTGCACCTCTCGCTGCGAAGCAACCGCATCAACCACCTGGGTGCGGTTTCGCTCGCTGTCATGATGCGAGACTACCCCGACAGCGCCGCCATCAGCTCCCTGGCTCCCCTTGTCAACTCCCACCACGACAACTCCCTTCCCTACGTTCCCCGCGCATGGCGGCAGCAGGGCCCGCCGCGTCCGAACACTGATAACGCTGACCTTCCTCCTATCCCGCTTGTCACGTCGTCGTCCGCCGGCGGCGTTACGTCTCGCGTCGTGCCCGACGGGTACAAGCCGCCTCCGACGCCGAAGCACCCGTTAGTCATGCCAGGCGGCGGGTACAGCGCGATCCAGGACGGCGCCTTGAACTCGATCCCGGCCGAGGGCAAGATTTCGCACGCCGAGCAGGGAGTCGCCTCGTTAGCCTTGCAGCGTAGCGTGCGTGCGCTCGATGGCGTGGAGCGCGTCGGACGACTTGTCACGCTCGACCTGAAGAACAACGACATTGGTCGAGGTGTCACGTACATCGCGCAGGTGCTGAAGCGCAACCGCACGCTGAAGGTGCTCAATCTCAGCGCCAACCGCATCGAGCCTGCGGGACTGACAGCCCTTGCGGAGGCGCTCAAGTACAACTCGACGCTGGAGACGCTCGACCTGAGCGGCAACCCGTGCTGCGGCCCGAGCCTGGAGGGCATTGCGGCGCTGCGCACCATGTTCACGGTGAACCACACGCTGAAGCGCCTTTTCCTCAGCGACACGGGCATGACGACTGACGGTGCGATTGACCTCGCCGAGTTCATTCCCGAGAACCGCGGCCTGCTGCACCTCGACCTCACCTCGAACCCCGCGATCGGCACTGCCGGCATCCTCGCTGTCTCTTCCGGCCTCAAGTCGAACAAGATCATCCGCTGCCTGGACGTCTCGATCCCGCCGAACGACCCGAACCTTGCAGAGCTGTCGCAGTCGATCCTGCAGTCGTGCATTCGGAACACCGAGCTGGCAGCCGAGGCGCTGAAGGAGGGCAAGACGCGCGGCGCGCACGAGGCGATGTGGCGTCCGATCAAAAAGTCGGCGCTCGTCCGCCAGGTCAAGGCCGCCGAGTCGCGCCGTGTGCAGGCCGAGGCTGCCGCTGTCGTCCATAGCGTGGAGGGCCAGGCGCGCGAGCACGTCTACCGCCTTGCCCCGGAAGCACTGGTGCCCGACGCTGAGCGTGTCATCCCCGCGCTCGAGCAGTGGTACGCGCACCCGCGGCGCGACGCGAACAGCCCGGCGGAAGAGTTCAAGCCGCTGCTGGAGCGCGCCAAGGCGCTCTCAGAGCGGCTGCAGGAGCTCGCGCCTGCCGAGGCGGACGCGGCAAAGCTCGAGCGCATGCTCGGCGCGAACGACCAGCTTACCGCGCTGATCGGCAAGGCGGGCTCGTTCCTGCCAACGCCGCCGCGCATCCTGCTCCCGTCGCAGATCGCGTTTGCGTCGCCGGCCGCCCCGGTCGTTACGCCCACGGGCGCGCACGGCCGCCGCCACATGCGCAGCGTCAGCCTCGAGATCTCGAGCCCGAACTTTTCGCTCGGCGAAAGCGACGCCGAGGAGTCGGACGACGAGCACCTATCCCCCGCCGCTGCCCGTCGCCGCCCCGAGCAGGAGAGCCCCACAAAGTCTGTCACTAAGAGCAGCAGGCTGCAGGCGGATCTCATGGAGGCGGCGGAATCTGCGGCCGCAGACAACGAGCCCCGCGACGAGGACAAGGCGGAGGATCCCGCTGCCAAGGCAGCGCAGGAAGAGCTCCGGCGCAAGGCCGAGTGCCTCGTCGATGCCGAGCTGGCGGCGAGCGCGAGCTCGCCCGTGTCGAACACGTCGCGCAAGTGGGTGGAGGAGGAGGCCGAGATCTTCCGCAAGGGCACCAAGTTAGGCGTGGCTGAGTCGGACAGCGAGTCGGACTCGGACGCGCCGCCGTCGCCGGCGGTCGCGCACAGCCGCCGCTCCTCGACGGGAGGCAGCGACGGCGACAGCGCCAAGGGCCTGAAGGACGGCGGCGAGAGCGGCGAGGCGCTGCGCCGCAAGATCCTCGACGCCGAGGTGCCGCGCGACTCGCCACGCGACGTCGCCGAGCTCAACAAACTGGACGACGAGGACGGCAAGGACGACGAGGAGTGATTGACGACTTTGGGCACTGGGTTATGATAGAATCTGTACATTTCATGAACACGATGCACGCGATCCGAGGACGCCGAGCGAAGCGAGGCGGGCCCGGGAGAGGCAGCGCGGAGCTGAGCGGGTCCGGGTAGAAGGCTCAGCGGGTAGGGCAAATCGCAAGCGACAGGAATGCATATACAACGTCTCTGCTATGCTACAACTCGGCCAACGTGGCTCGTAAGATCCTAGACGTGGCCCTCGAGGATGCGCCCGTTCATAGCCTGCGTCGGCGGGGACGCAAAGTGAGCGTGCGGCGACTCGCCCCTGTCGTCGCCGCCCGCGTGCGCAGCCGCAGCCCCTGGCGCCTTCCTCGAGCGGATCACATTCAGCAGCTGCCAGATCAGCGGCATGACGAGCTGCACGGCGTGCGCGTCCTTCTGCTCCGGCTCCTCGCCCGCGAACTGCGCCTTCTGGACCAGCGTCACGTAGCTCGCCACAAACGTCGGCAGCGTGCCGCCCGGGTCGAGGCTCTGCGCGGCCGGCACGAGCGCGCTCACGTCGCTCCGGCGCAGCTTGACGCCGGGCAGGAGCAGCTCCTCTGGTCGTCAGCTCGGGTTCCTGTCGATGAATCGCACTCCGTGTAGGCCATCCAGCGTTGGACACCAGGCCCCTCGCTGACTATAGGTGCAGGCTCGCTAAGATTGACACTGCAACTTTGCTGGCCTCGCGCTGCGCGCTCGGCTGATAAAACTCACGCATATGCGGCACCGTGCCCAGGATAAACGTCCGGAAGTGCACGCCATCCCACTCGCTCCCCGGGCGCCCCCAGCCGGCGTGCCCCGCCGTCGTCGGCGAGGACATGTGCGCAATCACCGTCGTGCGCGCGTACTCGGCCTGGATATGGCGCGCGACTTTCTGCCGGTTAGCTATGCGCGCCGCTTGGAAGCTTGGGCTGCTCAGGCACTTCCTTCTCCCGCCCTGTTCTTCGAGCGTGAGCAGCTCGAGTTTCAGGCTCGCAGCGGTCCCGTCCGAGTGCGGGGTTGCTAGTCAGAGAACAGAGGGTGCGGCGTTTACAAGAACTCAGGGCCTCTGGAGGAAGGTGTAGCGAGTATATCGCTTGCTCCCCGCGCACGCCGCACTCACCTTGGGCGCATCAACCACCTTGATCGGGATGTACGGGCGCGGCATGGCACGCAGTGCCTTCGATACGCCGTGAATGCGCGCCCAGATCAGAATCAGCGAGATCAGAACCTGCGTGTTAGCTCTCGTCGGGGAAGAAATGAGCAGGGAGATCTCGTGCGGTGACGCTGGGCTGCGGCTACGGGCTCCGCATGCACAGCCGGCGCCGCAGCAGGCCACTACAGAGCGGAGCATCGCCGTCCTCAGCGGCTTCGACTCACCAGACCCGCAAACGCGACACACAACGCAAACAGGTTCCACCGCGACGCGTGCGAGCTCTTCGCCGCCTGCTCGCCGAGTCCCCATGCCGCGCCCACTAGCAGCGCCGCGAGGATGACGATGAACAGGGAGAACGACGTGTGGTACAGGAACGACGAGAGGCCGCGCCGCTTCGTGCCGAGCGTCCCCATTGTGTCTGGTCGCACTTGGCGCAGAGTCGAGGCGGGCAAGTGTTGGAGATGAAAGGTTGGAGTGGTGATGTGGATGCTGAGGGTTCGCGGATGGCCCGAAATCGACACACCGATCGATCGACGTGATGTGGGTGGCGGCTCGACCGCGGAGGCAATTTTGTTTGGTTCACTGTGGACGGGTTTGTGCTTTATGCAGTCTACACGCACGCTGTGCGTGCCCTCCGTTCTCGGAGAGCTGCCAGTGGATGCTCAGCACCTGCTCAAAGCATCGTTGTCGAGACAAGAAGCGTGAGATGGATGGATGAACCAATACAGACTGCGGACCCCGTTGCTCCGCTGACCATTCCGCCCGAGTCCAGCCCCGCCGTGTGATGCGTACATGGTGTGAATGCTCTATGCTACAATGGTGTGCTCCTCCTACTTGTTGTCGGCGGCCGCGGCTTTCTTCTTGGCCGGCGCCTTCTTCTTGGTCGCCGCGCCCTCCTTCTTCGCACCCTTCTTCGCCGGCTCCTTCTTTGGCGGGTCGTCCTTCTTGTCGTCCTTCTTGTCCTTGTCCTTCTCCGCGGCGGGCGCGACCTTCGGCGCAGCCTTCTTCTTCTTTGCCGGCTTCTTCTCCCCATCGTCCGCTGCGTCGGCCGCCGGCCGCTTCTTCTTCGACTTTTTCTTCTCTTCGTTCGTCGGTGGCGGCGGCCCTCCTCCAGGGCCACCCGTCGGCAGCTGCTTCGCCTGCCCCGCGGCCCGCGCCGCCGCCTCGCTCTCCTTCTGCTTGTTATGCGCCTTGATCCGCTCTAACAGGCGTAACACGGACCAGTTTGGCTGGAAAGCGCCCGCCGCACTCCGTGTGCCCGCGCCGAGTAACTTGCGGATCGACTCGAGCTCGTTGTCCTCTTCCTCGCCCTTGTGCGCGTTCGAGCGGAACTGGCCGTCTGCGCCGACGTTCGGCGCCGCCGGTGCTGTCAGCGCGAGCGACAGGGCAGCGTTCCGCGACGCCATGATCGATGTTCCCAGGTACAGCGGTGGTGATGTGGCGGCCTGTTGTCAGCGGGTCCGAATAGCTGCACCCACCATGATGCGCGACTCTAGCTCCAGCGTCATGTTATCGTCCCACCGCTCCTGCCGCCGCGAGAGCATGTTGTCGATCGTCAGCGGCAGCGTCTCCGGCGCCGGTCGCATGACCACGCGACTTCGTACTTCTGGGACTTTTCGAAAGTCCTGTATTTCCACGACGAGACATCCGTCGACAAAGGACACAGGCGGGCGGATGTCATACAGGAAGGGGATGAGGGCGGCGGGGATGACCTGCGCGCGCAGGGCCATGAGGAAGGGCTTCATGGGGCCATCGTAGAGAAAGTTGATTTCCTGGGCGGTCAGCACTCCGGTGCCGGTGGAGGCAGGGTACTCACTGAATGCTCGAAGCGCCAGTAGGTCGGGTAGAGCTGGATGCTGAGCGACGGCTCCCACTTGCGGGCCTTCTTGAGGACGGCGCGGGCGAAGCGATGGTAGTTGTACCCCGACGCGCTTGCCATGGTGGATGCGGGGATGCACGGGGTGGATGGACGCCGGTGATGAGGGATCAACGAAAGGGCAAGAGACGGGCCGAGCGAGACCAGGCGGTGAAGCGGGGCCAAATCGCGCGGCGCTGAGTGTGGATCCCCAGTCGTCATCGCACCAGCCGCCGCCCTGCACCTGGACCGATCCACATCAACATCATCCGATCACCCTTCGCCTCACCACACCACAATGAGCAACTCCAACTTCTTGGACGTGAGCTTGCTGGTTTCGGATGTAGCTGACAACTCCACAGAAGGCCATCGCCATTGTCCAGAAGGCTATCGAGGAGGATGTCAAGCAGAACTACACCGTGCGTCCTCCACAGCCTCGTCGGCTGACAACCAGGAAGCGTACAAGCAGTACCAGGATGCCCTCGACTACTTCATGCTGGTAAGCTAGTTCAGTGCGTTTATAGCTGACAACCAGGCGATGAAGTGTGCGTTCACCTTGCCCTATATTGGCTGACCACCAGACGAGAAGAATGAGAAGCTCAAGGAGTTGATTCGCAACAAGTTTACCGAGTACCTGGACCGCGCCGAGAAGCTGAAGGAGCACATTGCCAAGTCGGAAGAGAAACGATCACGGGCAAAGGTGGGCGCGACGGGCGGTGGCGGGTCGGAGGCGGGCGGGCCGAGCACGGGCAAGGACGACGACGACCCCGAGATCAAGAAGCTGCGGCAGAACCTGCAGGGCGCCATCGTGAGCGAGTCGCCGAACGTATCGTGGGACGACGTCGCGGGTCTCGCGCAGGCCAAGGAGGCGCTCAAGGAGGCGGTCATTCTGCCCATCAAGTTCCCGCAGCTGTTCACCGGAAAACGCACGCCGTGGCGCGGCATCCTGCTCTACGGGCCCCCGGGAACCGGAAAGAGTTTCCTCGCCAAGGCCGTCGCCACCGAGGCCAAGAGCACGTTCTTCTCCGTGTCGAGCTCGGATCTGGTGTCAAAGTGGATGGGAGAGAGTGAGCGGTGAGTTTCAGTTCGCGTATATCGCTAACTCTAGCCTCGTGAAGCAGCTGTTCCAGATGGCGCGCGAGAACAAGCCGTCCATCATCTTCATCGACGAGATTGACTCCTTGACCGGTACGCGTGGTGAGGGCGAGTCAGAGGCGTCGCGCCGTATCAAGACCGAGTTCCTCGTGCAGATCAACGGAGTCGGCAACGACGACACGGGCGTGCTCGTGCTGGGCGCAACCAACATCCCGTGGCAGCTGGACCCGGCCATCAAGCGCCGTTTCGAGAAGCGCATCTACATTCCTCTCCCGGAGATGGAGGCGCGCCGGCGGATGTTCGAGCTCAACGTCGGCACGACGCCGCACGGCCTCACGCCCGCCGACTTCCGGCACCTCGCCGAGCAGACCGAGGGGTACTCGGGCTCCGACATTGCCGTCATCGTGCGCGACGCCCTGATGCAGCCGGTGCGCAAGGTGCTCAGCGCGACGCACTTCTGCCCGATCAAGGTCGAGACGGACGACGGACCCGTCACAAAGCTCACGCCGTGCTCGCCGGGTGCCGCCGGTGCCGTCGAAAAGTCGTGGACAGAAGTCGAGAGCAACGAGCTGCAGGAGCCGCTCCTCAGCGTCTCGGACTTTGAGCGCGCGATCGAGGTCAACCGGCCCACGGTCAGTGCGTCCGACATCCAGAAGCACATCGACTTTACGAACGAGAGCGGTGGCAACGGCAACTAATGCCCTTCCTCTTTTCCTCACTGCTCTGTTTCAGATGCACTGATAAACATAGATGCATGTACAAATACGAACCCACACTACTGCACACTAATACTGCTGCTGGATCATGAAGCGGTCGAAAAAGTCGGCAATGTCCTTGCCGCCCTCGAGGGGAAAGACGCCGGACACGTACTGGTCCGGGCGGACGACGACGACGGCGCCGACGTTGGGGTCGATGCCGTAGCCCTTGTACGCGGCGCAGGGCCCGTCGTGGTACGTGTCCTCGTCGGTGAATGTCGTGTCAAAGGCGCGGATGTTCCACGGCTTGCGGCGGGGGAGGTAGACGCTCGGCAGCTTGGCGGCGAGGTACTGGACGTCCTTGTGGGGCGAGTCAAAGACGGTGAGGGTCTGGATGACGGCGTCGGGGTCGTCGTCCTTGGGGGTGTACTTTTTGCAGATGTCGCCAAGCTGCTCGCCCAGCTTAGTGTACGCGTCGAGGCGGTCCTGGTTGCGCACGTCGCCAGGGAAGACAATGATGCGCCAGCGGCCGTCGGCCCGCACGGCGGCCTGGAGCTGGATCGCGTGCGCGTTGAACGCGCCAAACACCTGCTGGTTCTCGAGGTGCTGGCCCGGGGTGATCGTCTTGGCGAGCTGGGACTGGCGGCCGAGGGCGCCGTCGAGCACGATGCTGTTCGGGAGGTACTGGACGCCGGTGCCCGAGGTGAAGCGGATGGACTGCTCCCAGGCGCCGCGCATCTGCTCGGGCGAGAACAAGTCGAGCTCCTCGGGCTTGGCCTGGCCCGTGAACATGGCCGAGAACTTGCGGTCAAAGTCGATGAGCTCCTTGGCCGTCTTGCGGCGCTCCTCGTGGTACGTGTGGATGAGGTCCATCTTTGCGTGGCCGCGCAGCACGGCCGCGAGCTTCCAGCCCAGGTTGAACGTGTCCATCATGGAGACGTTCATGCCCTGGCCGGCCTTGGGCGAGTGCGTGTGGCACGCGTCGCCGGCGATGAGGACGTGGTCGCCGTGCATCGCAAACGTGTCGCACACGCGCTGCCCGATCTCGTAGCACGTGTACCAGTCGACGTACGGAAAGTCAATCTTGTACGGGCGCACGACGTCCTGCGTCTTGGCGCACAGGCGCTCGAGCGTCACGGCCGCGCGGTCGACGCGCTCGCCCGGCGCCAGCGTCCCCATCTGCGTGTAGATGCGCACCATGCTGTCCTCGCGCGGCACCATGAGCACCGTCCCGTCGTTCTTCGAGTGCACGACGTGCTTCATCCGGCTCGTCGGCAGGTCCGTGTCGATGACCGCGTCAAACGCGCCCCAGTACACGTTCGCCGAGTCGCCCTTGAGCTCGAGCCCGAGCGCCTTGCGCACCCACGAGCGCGCCCCGTCGCAGCCCACCAGGTACTTGCAGTGCACCGTCTCGTCGGCCTGCGCCTCGGGGTCGTTGTTCGCCGTGCTGCTCTCGTCGACAAACAGGTTGGAGCGGTACAGCCCGCTCTGCGGGTCGCCGTTGCCGTCCTCCTTTGGTTTCGGCAGCTTCTTCAGCGTAACAGTAACGGGGTACGCGGCGGAGTCAGACAGGCGCTCGTCGTCGATCTGCATCGACGTCGGCGTCAGCAGGCGGTCGACCTTGAGCCCGTTCTTCTCCATGTCCGCGAGGAAGATGGCCTCGACGCGGTCCTGACCCAGGTTTACGTGCTTGCAGCGCGACAGCCCCGGCGTCGTGTCCACGACGCGGTTGCTCTCGACGATGCCGCCGTCCTCGGTCGGGTCCCAGATCACGACCTCGGCGCACTCGTGCGTCTCGGCGTCAAACGCCGCCTTCAGCCCCAGCGCGTCAAACACCTCCTCCGTCCGGCACTGCAGCCCGTCCGCGTGCCCGCGCAGCACCGGGTGCGCCATCTTGTCCACGACCCGGCAGTCGATCTTGAGCTGCGCCAGCTGCGTCGCGAGCATGAGCCCGGCTGCCGTTAGCGGAGTCGCCGCGGTGACTCACCCGGCCCAGCGCCCACGATCAGGACATCCACCTTGCTCTCCTTGGCTGCGGGGTTCGTCATGTTGGTCGGCGTAGGTATGTAAAGAGAACTCGTAATGCAAAGTGCGCGGCTGATATATCGGCAAAGTCGTCATTACGCGCTCCCCCACCGCCAGGGCGCCGGACGTCTCGGTCCCGACCGCCGGGGCCGGTTTTAGGGTCTCCTGATAACGGGGTTCCCTTTGGGCCTTTCGCCTCGGGTCTTCTGCGCGGATGCATGCATGCAGCTCGTGCGCTGGCGATAGCGCGCCCGGATAGCCGATCCTCGGTGCATGTGCCCGCGCAGCGCAGCGCTGCAGAGTGATCAGCGCTAATCTCGTTCGGTCACTTACGGCTATTTGTCTGCTTATCGCTGGACTCACCCAGCCCCCAGGCGGCTTTCAGCAGGCTCTGTGCAGTACTCTCGCACCCCTCTGCAGCCCACGAGGCCGCAAAAGACACATCCGGGCGTGCGTACCGCTCTGGTCGCGGATAGGACGGGACGAGGGCACCTCCAGCTGGTCAACGGCGCTGACCGACGCTTCCGGCGCATACCCGGCGAGGCACCCGTTTTTGCCCCGTCCGTTCCCCGGCGCCTTCTGCTCTGTGTCTGGCGCTACAAGAGCCGGCGCGGCGCATGCGCATCGCAGGCCCGGGTGCATGGCCTTGCACACGAGCTCCTACACACGGCTGTCAAGGGCGAAGAGCGGTCTCGTGACCTGGGAAGCACGTGGCCGCAGACCGCCGGCTCGTGCGCCGCCGCTTGGTGTTCAACATCCAATATCTCGAAGTGTTCAGACCTCACTGACCTATATCGGTCAAAGTTGGAGCGTGCTCTAAGGAAACTGAAGAAGCCAAAGATGTGTACCCACCATTTCATGTGGGCACTATCTAATGCCTAAATGCTCGGAGGGAACGGAGTGGTCGAGTATGAAATGCGTTGGGTGTCGCCGGTCGCCGAGGTGCAGCAAGGGGCCGAAGGGCGCAGCGACATATTGAGGCTCGCTGTGTCCAGAGCACTCGAGGCTGGTGCTCGGGTGAGCCGTCAGCTGGTGATTCCTTGAGTAGCTGACAACTGTGGCCCGCATCGAGTGGCCAGCTCTCCCTTTCTTGTCAGAAGGACGGAATATATCCCGCGACGAATCTCATCCCATCCGAGCGCGACTGGGTCGAGCAGCCGCAGACAGCATACGGGATCGAAGTCCCGCCGAGCAGTATGCTTAACGACTGCCGCCGCCCCCTCCCATGGAGCAGTCGACTGTGCGACTGCCGCCCCTCGCGTTTGATCCACGATCCTCGCACCCCAACCGGCAGCCACGCCGGTAGCCACCTCGGGCCGGTGCGCCCTGCCCGATGAGACCATATGCCATTAAACCATGCAATACATGAAGAAGCCCAGTGGCTGGGACATGCAAGATACAGCCTATAGATGATACGGGTATGGAGACCAAGAACGTTACTCGTGAGATCGGGCGTGAGGCGGCGGGCGGAGGGTGCCGGCGGCGTTTTGGGGGCGGGGGGAGCGCAAGGACTGGGGGTGGGTGGATAGCGGAAGGAGTCTATGAGATGCTCTAGGATCCGGTTTAGCCTGTCTAAGATCGGAGGTCAAGAGGAGTGTGGAGCTGGAACAAGACAAAAACAAGGAAACGAAGGAAGACGCGAGGGGCTCACCGCGCCTGGCCGTTCTGCGACCCGGCGAGCGAGGCGGACGAGTCGGCGCGCTGCCGCGCCTCGGGCGCGGGTGAGGGCAGGCGCAGCGTCTGCCCCGTGGCGATGGACGGGTCCGACGTCGGCACAGAGCTGTACGAGTAGAGCTCGCCGCGGAGCGTCTTGCTCGCGGAGCCCGTGCCCGTGGGCGAGGGCGTGCGCGAGATGGGCGACGACTCGGGGTCCTCGACGGTCGGGGGCGGGGCCGTCTTGAGCGTGTCCATCTGCTGTCAGCGCTTGTTTATGTCGGTACGGGCGGTCCGACTCGGCGGCACTGCACGACAATGCCGCCGCTTGCCGCTTCGCGCCGCTGAACCCGCGCACTCACCGCCACCCACGCCGCGGCCGAGAGGATGATGGACATGCCGACGAACGACAGGAAGCTCGGGATCGTGTGGAAGATGAAGAGCTCGAGCACGACCGCAAACAGGATCTGCATGTACGACGCGAGCCCCGCGCGCCCCGCCTTCTCGCGCTGCAGGCCAAAGGTCAAGAGCGCCTGCGCAATGAAGCCGAACACGCCGATGAGGATGATGAGCGCAAAGTCGTACGAGTCCTTCGGCCACGCGTGCTGTCCGGGCGTGAACAGGATGCCCCTGGGCGTTAGCACTTCCTCTTCTGCATTCCAGAGCGGCCAGAGCCGTGGCTCAGAAGCGTGGCGTTACACCCCCGGATTCTCGGACTCCGGACTCCGAAGCATTGACTCACAGAGAGCTCGCGATGATGCACCCGAGCGAAAAGTATCCGATCGAATGCAGGGCGTTTGCGCGCTTGCCGATCTTGCGGATCGAGAGGTCTAACGTCAGCCACAGTAAAGGTCAGCTACGCACAGGCTCCGCTGGAGAACATGACACCGACGAGCGCCCAGGTCGCGCCGAGGACGCGGTCGTGCTCCGCGCCCGCGGGGGGCGGGACGGCCTCCTCGATGGGCGTGTCGTGGCCGCCCCAGCCATGGCCGAAGATGAAGGGCGGGCGCGAGATGAGCACGACGCCGCAGAGCGAGACGATGCCGGCGGTCGCCTCGCGCAGCGTGAACGGCTCCTTGAGGAGCAGCCAGCCAAAGAGCCCCGTGACGGTCGGCTGGAGGAACTGGATCGTGACCGTGTCGCTGACGCTGAGGTAGCGGAACGCCTGGTACGCGCACAGCAGGCCCGAGAAGCCGCACAGCCCGCGCAGCAGCAGCAGGCGCCGGATGTCGGGCGGGCCCAGGATCGGGTGCGGGTCGCGCTGCACGCCCCACAGCACCGCCCAGCAGCACCCGCCCGTGATGCCCATGCGCACCAGGATCAGCGTCAGCGTGCTCATGTGCGTCGTCTCCATCAGGTACTTGACGCTGAGGCTCATGGCCGCGAAGAACAGCATGCTCGTCGCGATCAGGAACAGCCCGTAGTTGTTGTCGTACAGCGCCAGCAGCGTCGGCGGGAAGTGCGCGCGCACGCGCCGCGCACTCAGCGACTCTGGCAGGTCCGGCAACTTCATTATCCTCTGCGGTGGATTTCGGCTTGTGCGGGGGGTGGTCGGTTGCGGCTTTTTCTGCGGTGGAAACGATCGTCGGAGCTAGTCTCTGGCGGTGACTAGCCGAGCGCTCGGTAACAGGGTCGGAGGCGGGCGAGCGCGGGTCGTGTGGTATCGCAGAGAACGACACGGGCAGCGAGCAGCAATAGAGTAGTGGCGAGAAAGCAAGAGAACAGTAGCGCTGTCACGACGCTGCACAAAGACGGACGACAGCCTGGCCCGAGTCCGGTCCGAGCTGGAGGAGCACGCAGCGCGCAGAAAAAGACCGAAAGACGAAGCAGGTGGCGTCCCCCGACCGCCCACTGGACCGGAGTTGACCGACATTTGTTGCCAATCTGCCTCTGTAACGGTCCGTTCCACCGGTGACTAGTGGTCATGGGTGCGCCCCTGTAATCACATCATAAGCCCCCAGTGCACATCTGCATGCAGTGATATGCACGAGGCTGACCTGAATTGCCTCAGAATACAGTCGAACGCTAGTCGAAGCCAAGTCGAAAACGAATCGAACAACGCAAGCGCCGACCGGGGACCGGCCCTTGGAGTGCTGACGTCGGGTCGGTGTGGAGCCCGGAGACGGCTCTCGCCTTGGGGATGCTGTTACGTACACCCACGTGCTGGGCCTGGAACTGCACGTGGCATGGTGGAGGCCCAGCTGGGCGGAGGGTCTGATTCCGGGGTCCGTTCGCGGGAGTAGATTGGGGAGGACACGGATGGACGCGACTACCCCGCACGGCTGCAAGGGACCGAGACTTTACCGGGATACGCGAGGTCCGGCCAACCCCACAACCTCACGCCTGATTTCGTTGGGTGCTGCACACGGTTCATCCGAGAAATATCGTCTTATCTCGCTGGCCAGCCTCGCACCCTCTTGACAATTGCACTCTTCCTGATCTGAGCGTCGAAATCCAAATCCGGCTCGAGCACTGATCACCCCGCAATGGCTTCCGACCCCGAACTCCTGTGGCAGCCCGCCCACCCCGAGAAGGCGCAGGCGTCCCTCTTCCGCGACCACATCAACAACAAGTTCGACCTCAAGCTCGACTCGTACGAGGACCTCTGGAAGTGGTCCTGCGAGAACCGCGGCGACTACTGGTCCGAGGTCTGGGACTGGGAGGGCGTCGTCGGCGACAAGGGCGCTGCTCCTGTGAGTGCACCCGCTCGAGCGGAGCAAAGTTCCTGGCTTTAGCCGAGCGCGTGACAACAATAACAAAAGTTGCCCACACAGCCCATAGGGACTACACTGACACCAGTACGTCGACGAGAAGGCGCTCCCCGTCGACAACCCGGCATGGTTCCCCGGCGCCAAGGTCAACTGGGCCGAGAACCAGCTCCGCCACGTCAAGGAGCACCCGGACGATGTCGCCATCATCGACACGACGGAGCACTGCCCGGGCTTTGAGCCTGAGGCCCGCCGTGTGACCCAGAAGGAGCTCTACGACCTCGTGTCGCAGGTGCAGCAGGCCATGAAGGCTGCCGGGGTGCAGAAGGGCCACCGTGTCGCCTACTGGGGCGGCAACCGTCTCGAGGCTGTCGCTGCTGTCATTGCTGCTTCGTGAGTTTGACTTTTCGATGAAACTGACCGCAGGTCCCTCGGCGCCATCTTCTCCTCTGCTGCCGCCGACTTTGGTGTCGACGGCGTCATCGAGCGTCTCGAGCAGGTTAGCTGAAGTGGACTCGCGCCAGCTGACATGCAGATCAAGCCGCATGTGCTCATCGTCTCGAACGGATGTGTGTACAACGCCAAGTCGCACGCGCTCCTCCCGCTGCTGCCGAAGCTGTTTGGCTCGCTCACGCACCCGCCCAAGACGACCGTGCTCATCAACCACCTCCCCGACTCGCTGAACCCGCAGGCGAACATCGCCGAGTTCACCGAGGGGGGCAACGACGGCTGGACGCAGCTCGTGCGCTGGGACGACTGGATCGGGCAGTACAAGCCGACCGAGGTGTCGTTCGAGCGCATCGGCTTCAACGAGCCGATCTGGATCCTGTTCTCCAGTGGAACGACCGGAAAGCCAAAGGCCATTGTGGTACGTCTGCGCAGCAGCGCCCTGGAACCAGCTGACATGACAGCACAGGCAGGGCGGCATGCTGATCGACTCGCTGCGTGAGCACCACATCCAGGGCGACATCACGCGCGGCTCGATCTTCTTCTACTACACGACGCCGGGCTGGATGATGTGGCAGTACCTCATCAGCGGCCTTGGCACTGGCGCGACGGTGCTGCTGTACGATGGATCGCCGCTGAAGGACCCGGGCTCGCTCTGGCGCATGGTGGACGAGTACGGGATCACTCAGTTTGGCACGAGCGCCAAGTACATCGAGCAGCTGTCGAAGCACTACGCCGACGTCGGCAAGAAGCACGATCTCTCGACGCTCAAGCAGATCATGTCGACGGGCTCGCCGCTGCCGCCGCACCTGTTCGACTTTGTGTATGCCAACATCAAGAAGGACGTGCTCCTTGGCTCCGTTTCGGGCGGCACGGACATCTGCTCCGTGTTCGCGGGCCGCTGCACGGCGCTCCCGGTGTACCGCGGCGAGATCCAGGCGCGCATGCTCGGCTTTGCGCTCGACTCGACAGCGGCGGTCGAGCACGGCGAGGGCGAGCTGATGGTGCGCCAGGCGTTCCCGATCGAGCCGGTCGGATTCTGGCCGCTGCCGCACAAGTCGCTGCCGGACGGGGACCTGATCGCGCCGGCCGACTGCGACGCGGCCGCGCAGCGCTTCAAGGACTCGTACTTCCGCGACGACGGGCTGTGGTACCACGGCGACTTTGTGCAGATCACGCGCTCGCGCAGCGGCAACGCGGGCGGGCTCGTGTTCCTCGGCCGCTCGGACGGCGTGCTGAACCCGGGCGGCATCCGCTTCGGCCCGACCGACATCTACTCGGTGCTCGAGAACCCCGCGTTCGCCGCCAAGGGCGTCGAGGAGACGCTCGTCGTCGGCCTACTCGTCGACGGCGGCGCGGACGAAAAGGTCATCCTCTTCGTCAAGATGCACGGCGACAAGAAGCTCGACGACGAGCTCACAAAGCTCATCAAGACGAGCATCCGCGCCGCACGCTCCGCACGCCACGTCCCCGGCAAGATCCTCCAGGTCTCGGACATCCCCATGACCCTCACCGGCAAGAAGATCGAGGTCCCCATCCGCAAGGTCATCAACGGCGCCCCGACGAGTAGCATCAACCCCGCCACCCTCAGGAATCCGGAGTGCCTCGAGGAGTACGCCAAGCTCGGGTACGAGATGCGCAAGGAGGAGGGCATGCTCGACCACAAGGACGGCGTGCTCAACTAAAACACCTAGACTAGACTTACAGTGTCATTGCAGATTGGTACGATCAGATTAGAGAGATGGATAGATCAGGTAACAGTTGCCTTGGCGTTCGCTGAGGTGGAGGTGGTCGTAGATAATCGCGTTTCAATTGGCGATAAGGGTTTTGTAATCGCCCCCGACCTCCTGAAGACAACGCTCGTGCGTCCGTCCCCGATCGAGCGCTGTCTTCCCCGCACGCTTCCGTTCTACGTCCTTCCGCGGGCCATGTGGGCCACCACTCTCAGTGTTCACTGGTGAGCAGGCCTGGCGCAATGGACGAGCCGCCGCCTGTCCGCCGGGTGGCGAGTGGCCCCTGCGGTTGGCCGGTGGCGACCGTTGTTATTGTGATGTCGGGGACTTCCGGGCCGCACGGACGGGCGCTCCCCCGTCCTCCTGCTCCTGTTCCACCCATGTCCGAAAGTGTCAAAACTCGCAGCCTCGTCATCCCCTTGACTCGTCTCACCGCTAGCTCTCGTCTCCCGCGAGGATGACGCCCAGCTCCGTCCCCGTCCTGTACAGCCGGCTCACGTCCGACATGACGACCGGCGGCGCCGGCCTGCCGACCGACCGCCTCGGCGTCAACGCCGCCGTGCTGGAGCAGGCGGACACGCGGCTGAACGCGCGCCTGTGGGGGCTGTTCGCGGTCGACAGCTCGGAGGAGGAGCTCAAGGAGCTCGCCGTCGTGTCCTTCCTCATCCACAAGCCGTGAGTCTGCCCGCGCCGCTTCTGCCGCTGACGCCCAGGGGCACACCTGTGGCGAGCTACCTGCCAACGCACGACCGGCAGCAGCGCAACTCGCTGCTGATCTTTGTGCACGCTGCGCTGGCGTTTCTGCGCCAGAGCGGGCGCAGCGACGGCAGCGGGTGCAGCGGGTGCGACGGCGAGGGCGACGACGCGAGCGAGGCCGAGGAGGCGCTCGAAGCTGCCCGCCGGCGGAAAGCAGACAACGAGGCCGAGCCCGTGTACGACCTCGTCCCGCGGCTCCGGATGCGGATGGAGGCGGCCGACGCACAGCTCCTCGGCGTCGGGCGGCATCACGAGGCGCTCGGCGTGTACCTTGGCCTGCTCCTGGACCTGCTGCCATGGCACGCGTGCCCCGTCGCACTGACGCCAGACCAGGCAGAGGAGACGGGCGTGGCACACCTGTGAGCTAAACAATGAAGTCACAGAACCGCGCTGACGGGCAAGGCAGGGCGACCTGATCCTGCGCATTGCGAAGACGTGGGACAGCCTGGGGCACTTTTTCCGCGCAATCCAGTGGGCGCGCCTCCTCGTCGAGATGCGGTACGTGCTGCACACGACGCTGATCGTGGGAATCGCGGGTGAGTAGGAGACTTTTTCCAAGTGGCTGCATACCGTCGAAGAAGGGGGTGACAGGACTGACAGCAAAGTACTGAAGAACGCACACTTCGCCTTGTGCCAGCAGTGGAACCAGAGCCTGGGCAACATCCCTGCCGAGGCGGACGCGATCACCAAGCTTATGCTCGCGAGGAAGAATGCGGGGCTCGCGCACCGCGACTGCCTGACCACAGCGCACGAGGGGTGTCTCGCGTATCCGTGAGGCGCAGGGCAGGCAGACCGCCGACGCCCGCGTCCGTGCGACTACAAATGACAGCAGCCCAGCTCACGGCTCACCAGTATAATTCGTCACTCTTTGTTATAATCAGACACTCGAGCCAGCATGAACGACCCCTGTACCATATGCCCGAACTTTCCGAGCCGCGGGCACGTCGATCCGTGCACCGAGACTCCGAGATCTGGAAGGGAGAGCCGGAGCCGCCCGTTTCCGAGCACCGGTTGCACGGCCACCAGTCTCTTCGTGGTGGTCAGTGGCATCGCTTGTCTCGCTGAACGGGTGTGAGAGGTGCAGTTAGGAGTTTCACTGTCAGCAGGAAGTAGTCCGTTCTTCTAATCTAGCTCACAAGACTGCTAACAGCGACAGACGTCTGTAGAGATCACTCATTGCTGGACGCAGAGCTCATCATACTAGCCCCATTGCGATGTGTCTCGTCCCGCATGCAGGTATCGATGGTGCAGCGCACACGCCTGCTCACCAACACAGCTGAAGGTATGGGAGCTCGGGATATACATCCCACAGGCAAGGTGCCGCCACGTCGTCGGCGTTCCTTTCTGCAAGGCCACGAACCGATTGATGAAGTCGTCGTCAGCATCAGTGCTTGCGCAACCCAAACGAGCAGCCAAACTGCCACTCTCGCTCGCCTCCCCTCTTACGCAATCGGCAGACTGACGACAGCTCTTCCCCGAGTCAGCCGTCGCACGCTCTCGGTCGGCGTGTCAGGCTCGCGCCCAGCCGGTCAGTAGTACCTGCTGCTAGTCAGTAGAGCGCGCTGCGGCCCCGTGCTCCCCGTGCGATCTCGATCTCACGAGCTCGCCTTCGCCGTGCATGTGCCACTGCGAATTGGCCTCGTACTCCACAGCCCGCCGCCGATTACGCTCCTTCTCGAATGCGCACAGTGCATGCCGCAGCGGCAGTACGCAGCGCGCTGCGTACGCCGCCTGCACTGCGTGCATTGTATGCATCGCAATGTGTCGTCATGCACTGAATGCTTGGGTTTTAGCTGAAACTGCCCATCACTTCCCCTACCCAGACTTTGGCGGGCATCAATTGGGACCGCAATTGTGGTCCCAGCGGCCCACCGCCAATTCCGCTGGCCGCCGGTGACCCGGGCGCAATCCTGCGTTCGTCTGCGTTCGCGCGCCGCCTCCCCCGCCTTCTGCCTGTCCTGCATGTCCACGCCGCACGCGGGATGCCGGGCATGCCGGGTCGATGGACGACATCCGTAATGAAAGAAAGGCCGGGGCTGGCGGAGCTGCTGTAGTGTGTTGATGGCGTGCTGGGCCGCGGCGGCCGGCTCAACTGGCGCGCGCGGACGTAATGAGCATTCAGCCAGCTAATGTGATCCGTCGGATCCATTCCGCTCCTTGCGCGATCGGCCTGGATGTGGTTAGTCGCTGGCATGAGTACGCACGGATGCGCGCACGCGGACAGCACGAGGGAGCAGCGGTGCAGCGTTGGCGGTGCGTGCGCGCCAGCGAGGCAGCGAGGCGACGCCTCATGAAGACTTCCGCCGCGCGTGCAAGTTCAGCGCAGCTCTCTTCTTCGGCCAGGCTAACCAGGGCTTTCTGCGCGCTACGGGTCCTGCGCGCGTCTCCGGACGCGCTACGCTGCCTGCGTTACGTACGCCGAGCAGCGCCTGCAGCGGCCAGCGCCAAGCAGCCCCAGACCCCCGATTAGGCCATCTCGCGCGCAGATTGCGCTCCTGTGAACGAGATGCGCTCCTGAGCTCTTGTCGTAATTTCCGCACGACGGAGCCGGAGGGATTGATTGGGTTCAGTTTGGGGCAGCGTTCTCGTACCCCCTCGTCCTGCGATGCGATCCTGCGATCCTGCCCTCGTAGCGTTAAGCGTTGCGCTTCCTGCGCTTGTTCGCGCTTCGGTCGCTGCTTGTCCTGCACCCGGTGCGGCGTGGGCGCGCGCGACCATGAGCACGGATTGGATCAGCTGGCCCAGCTGGGTTGGGTCTCGGTAAGGTTCAGCCCTGGGCGAGTGGGTTCTCATGGAGAAGCGGGCACCTGAGAAAGGCACCGAGCTTATGCGAGGGCCTTGCCCTCATCGAGGGCAGCGAGTGGATCGCGGACGCTGCATGCTGGACGCAGGACGCGCAGGACGGCCTGACGGACCGCGCGGGACATTGCCAGGTGGGTCCTTCATTAGCGCCCTGCACTGGGGTCCACTGGGGTCACTGGGCCACTGAGGGACGGAGCACAGGGCCAGGGCATCGAAGGCGGGTAATGTAACGGTGAGGAGTGACGCTGGAGCGGGGGATCACGTCGCCTCGCCCGCCTGCGCCGCCTGCCGCATGCAGATATCGGGCGAAAGGCTCAGGACGCGCGCGGGTCAGGTGCTGCTGAGCCTCTTCTAACCTCCGAAGAAAGCGAGCGCGCAGTTTAGACGAAGCATCGCATCGGGATGATGTGTCAGGAACCTTGCAGGAACGGGGTTAGCAGCGCTGCAATCTCCACCGCAAGGGAGCAGGAACGGACCTACCGCAGGATAACCCATAGGCACCGGCGGCCATCGTCGATGGGCGTACACGGACATTCTTAGCGTGCGGGCTCTTGCCAAGGCATCGCAAACCCAAGTACGACGCCGTCTCGTCAGCCTGACTGTGGCGGGCGAGCGGGCCGGTCTGACTGGCACGCGTCGAGGCTATGCTGGCCGCGAGTCATCTGCATGCTGCGTGAGCGGAGCGCCTGCTTACCTAGTGCGTGCGGGGGGCAGCTGTTGTGGTGACGTTCGTGCCGAGCACGCGCCCATTGAGAGCTGCATGTAGGAGTGCGCTGCAATTCAGCGTCCTGCCAGATATGGCCAGGTCAGGCCTTTGATAGCCTTTCAGACTCTTCGGATCCTAATGTCGCCAATTCAGACGGCATTCCAAGCACACGTCAAGCACTTCTAGGACTTCCAGGACCAGGCTAGTGCGTGGGTTGGGCACTGCACGACTCAATTCGCCATGTTATGCCTCCGCAGGATGCGTGCGTTCAGTTCGGCTGCGCGCCGGTAAACCCGTCGACCCGCCGACCCTCCGACTCCAACAAACCCGATTCCGAAGCTCGTACGTACAGCTGCAGGCGTACGTGATCCACGAATGACGACGTGAATTGCATGTCGGTTTGTCGGTGCCGGCGGTGGTGCTCTCGTCAGCGCCCTGTATTGCACCCGCACCCTGCGCCCTGCACTGCGCAACATGCGAGCACCGGTCCACGGGATCACAGGATCACTGACCCATGGACGACCGAGGGATCGGAAGGGGAGTACGCATGGCTCGTATGGAGCGCGGATTGAGGATCGAGGATCGAGCACCGGCAGCAACGTGCTTGGCGTGCATGCGTCTGGGGCACGCTGGGGTTCCAGCAGGTTCAGGCGCAGGCTGTCTCGCACTCTGAAGTTTATCTGCGGGGTGGGAATTGAGCACGACAGAACAGGTGACGATCGCCCTTTCAGCCACTCGAGCCACCGCAGACTAGAGCAATAGATCCACTATTCATCTGATTCACTCGAGCGCGCTACGAGGGCTCTTCATGCATTTCAGTCGTGGAGACTGGTCGCGAGCAGGCCGCATTCAGTCGCTGCGAGCTCCTGCGAGGCGTGTGAGGACCCCAGATCACCCCGCCGCCGCATCCCAGATCGCATCGTCCAGGTGACCGCCGGTGACTGCCCCACACGCCTCGGCAAACTGGTGATCTGGAGGCGCCGAGCACGAATTGCGTCCAAGCCGGTTCTGTGGCGGGCGTTCCGGCCGTTCTGTGAATCAGTTGGTGGACTGTCAAGCCTTAATCGCTCCGGAGTTACTGGTACAATCGTACCTAGGCGCCGCGGTGACTGACGGCAAGCGAGGAGACGCATGGCTCGCATTGAGCGCATTCAACGCATGGCGTTCTGTGCGATCAGCATGCATCGGGTTAGTCTCGTTCTGGAGGCGTTCTGCAATGTTGGGGCCGGAGCATGCGGAGCATGATGCCATCGCTGAAAGCGTGGCGCAAACAAGCTATGCGCAGACGAATGCTTGGGAGCGCTGGTGCCTCCGCTCGCGATTCAGTCGTACGTTACCAGTTCATTGGGCTACGCGCTGCTAGGGCTATGAACAAATGGCTAGCGCGCAGACCAGGACGGCGGGCCGGCGTTCCAGCGCTCCGGCGGCGCTGCAGCAACGTAACGGCCGACACGCCCGGTGGTCGGTGCGGCGCGATGCAGGACCGAAAGAGCGGGGCGGCGCAGAGATGCGGTCCGAGAAAGAATTAAGCATTGGAATCCAGTCGCGATTAGCACCAGACATGGAAGCGCCAGGAAGCACTGAATACACTGGCAATAGGAAACCACGGGTCGCCATGCGCGGGAGGCGTCATTCTTTTCATTGAACAAGCTCAATCATAACGTAAAGATACGGACGCGTCCAACTCTACTGCACGCGTCGCCGTGCTATCTCGTGCTATCAGCGGAACGACGCAGGCTGCACAATGCATGGCGCACTGTCTCGCGGCTCGCGGCTCATCACCCCTACCGATGCCTTGGGTCGGTGCGATAAGCGGCCGTTCTCGTCATCATGGCTGAACGACATGACGCCCCGCTCATGTCGGGGCGCTGGCGCTGACGCTATGTCGGCGCCGCGTGCGGTGAACAACTGCACAGTCCACGTCTGCTCGCGGCTTGTCACGTTTCTTGCGCAGCAGCGGCTTGGCTCAATGCCTGCAATCATGCATTGCATTACGCATGGACCTCAGCGGTCACGCCGCAGCGAGGCCGTTCCGAGCAGGCGGTGATTCCGAACGTGGGTGCATTCGTGATGAGCGGCTCGCGGGTCGGGGAATTACGAGCGCCACGGGGACGCATGATGACGATCTCCCATCAGCGATCGTGTGCAATCGTGCGACGCACGAGGAAGACACAGCAGCGTGCCACCTGCCACGCTGCCAAGCTCGCTTGCTCGCTTGCTCGCTTGCAGTCTGCCGCCCCGCACCTAGGCAGCGAGCGCAGCGAGCGACCGCGGCCCAGCAGGCCAAGCACGCTAGAGCAAGCGACGAGCGGTGAGACACTTGTCCGTGCTGGCCCCTTTGGCTCGAGCCTGAGCCCTTGGGCCGTGCCTTCGCGCGCGGAGACACAGACACCACACCCGAGCCCCACACCGCTGCATGCATGCATGCACCCTCGCGCGCGTGCGCGCTCTGCGCCGTATCGATATGCTTACGGCCCTTAGGCAGCTTGCATAAGCATCAGGCATCAGGTGTAGGCATCAGGACGCATCAGGGACGCGGCATCACGAATGCGAGCACGCACACCAGGGGCCTCGCGGGCCTCGCAGGGGCGCATGGATGATCTGAGACAGCCGTCCGCCGCCGCCGCACATTGCGCGATGGCGGGGCTGGCGGCGCGCCGATTGGCCGCACCGCCCAAGGTGGGGGCACCAATGTGCCCCAGGCCTCTGCGCAATTCTGTCTGCCGGCCCGTCCTGCGCTTTCTGGGCGCGCGAGTGGGCGTGCTTGGGCGTGCTTGGATGCTTGGGACTGGGCTTGGGGGTTGGCATGGGCTGGCATGGACTGGGCTGGGCGGGCGCAGTGGGCAGCGTGCACCGCGCGCCGACGGAAGCGAGCGAGCGCAAACAGAGCGGCAACGCCTGCAGCCCAGATCGAGATCCGCTCGATCCGCCTGACACGGCTGAGCGCCGGCTGCCGAGCCACCGGCGTTCCGGCGAACCCGGCTCTTCGCCGTGTGCTGCGTATGCATGCGCCGTACCGAGGCAGCGCCGGCGTGCCGGGAGCATACGGCAGAACTTGTGCATGCGTCGTTTCGAGGCGAGTAGCAGGCTGATCTTGCAGCCAGCTTGCCCGTTTCGCGCGCATGTTGCACGCACCGGAACGCAGGAATGCACACAGGAGCGCAGTGCGGCTGCGCGGCTGCGGCTGCGCGGCTGCGGTGTGATTGACCAGGTGTGCGGACGGCTGGGCTGGCCTCGGCGGCGGCGCGCGGTGCGGCGCGAGGCGTGCGCGACTTGCGCGGTGGCGTTCATACCGGATGTACAGTGTGCGGAGGCGCCGCGCGCACCTGTGCACCTGTGCGCCTGGCCCAGCTGGCCGGCTGGCGGCGCTGCCTGCAAGCCTGCGCCTGCGACGTCATTACCGTGGTTGTGGCCGGGTGGCGCTGGGGGCGTCGAGGCGCTCGATGGTGCCAACCGCGAGCAGTTTGGCATTCTGCAGATTTAGCCGTGCGCTGTGCCGCGCCGTGCGAGCAGTTTGCGAGCCGTAATGTGCCGCTGCAGGCCGGGCCTCCGTGTTCCATCGTTCCATGGAACCCATAGGGCGCCGCTGGCCACGGCGAATGCGCGGATAGTGGGCTGATATTGCGCGAGCTAGCGAGCTGGCGTACGGTGCTACGGTGCGGTGGGCTAGCGCGACTGACTTGCTGGCTGGCTGGCCTGGCTGGAGCCAGGCCAGGCTGCGCCTTGCAAGTGTATCAGCGTGATCTGACACTACAGCGATAGCGAGATGGCGCCGTTCATGTGGCGCATCTCGCCGGCGCCTGTGCGCATTCCTGCTGCATGCGTCTGGCGCGCTGCTGGCCGGCGCCAAATTGTCCCATGTCCCACACAGATGACAACTGTCGCATGCAGGTATGCGGCGCGCGCGGCGGCCAATGTGGCCCGGTCGCCACCGGGCATGCGGCCGACGTCCAGCGCCGGCCCCACTGCGGCAGCGTGAGTCCTCACCGAGGCCTGGGGAAGGGCAGGGCAGGCGCGACCCACTCCTTCCATCTCGCGTGCAGCGGACACTTGGACTTCGGTAACTTTGGCTGTCTCGTACGTGAGTGCACTGCGCCCTGCCCGGCGTACCGGCGTGCTCGGTCCTGCGCGATAGTGGGAGGATAGTGGGAGCAAGGGACGCCGGAAGCATTCCAGTCGGTGTGATGCCGTGATGTGTGTCTGCGAGGGCGCGCTGGCGGCGTGTGCCATACCGAGCCAGCCGGATGCTGTAATGCGCCGTAAGCCAGCGGCCTCTGCAGCGTGCAGGGAGCGAAACCAATGCCGTTGCGAATTAGACATATCGCCTGCAAGCATCGCAGAGCAAGTGCACAAGCTTGCGCCAGCCCGGCTCGCCCTGGCGTGCGTGCACGACATGCCATGCATACGCGCTTACGAGAGCCAAGCGCCCCTAGCGCGCTGCAGCGAGCTCGCTCGGTATGCGGCCGCCCCCTCGCAAGACACAGCCCAGAGGGTCCGATAACCATAAGCGGGACGCCGGTACCCCGGCACGGCGCGGATCGTGGATGCTCCACGCCGCCCGTCGTCCCACTCACACTGTGTTCCTGCGGGGTGCGGCCCGTGCGGCGTGCGGCATGCAGCGGCGAGGTGCGAGCACACCGATACGGCGGGCACGGGGAAGACGTAGGCAGCCTGGCCCGCACAGCCAGCACCCAGACGCGCCTGACTTGTGCGCGCCGCGAGCCAGTGCATCACGGGGCGTGTGGCGTCGGCCGGACCGCAGGCCGCCGCCAAGCTGGCCAACCCGCTGTCTCGCTGGTCCGGCACACTCGGTACTTTTCCTCCTTCGCCTGCATCGCATGCCCCGGTGCGCGCGGTGCGACTCCGCACGCAGAGCTGGTCCCGGACGCCACCGTACGGAAGCGCAGCGAACGAGCGCGGGACATGAGGGCGGGCGAGCGCCTCTGACGCGCACACATTCAGGACGATCACTGCTGCGTGCGCCTGCGTGCCCGTCCGACGGCGCGCGCAGGGCCAGGCGCACCTGCGCTCTCCGATCGCAATGTGCTGCCGCAGGTGCAGGCTGCCAGGTGCAACAGGTGACATGGCGACTCTGGCCCCCGGCCCTCTGGGGCACGTCCAGGGCCGGGCTATCGGTGTCTTTGCGGCGATGCGAGTGGCCCGCGATCTTCGGCGGGCGACGAGGCGGGGAGTCGAGGGACGACAAGGCGCGAGGTACTCTGCGGCGAGGGCTGCTCTTACGTCTCGGGCGGCTCCCATTCGCCGGGCCGGACTCGCTTGGAAGAACTGCTGCATACCAGGTGACCAGCTACTTCTGCAGAGTGCGAAAGCCGCTAGAACCGCCGGAACCGCTGGAAGCGCCGCAGAAGCGCGAGCGCAGAAGGCGACGAAGACGAGGTCGCCCGATAGCATTGCTCGATGGGAGTTTACCACCGTCCAGGCACGGCGCAATGTGGGACCTGACTAGCAGCTGGGGCCTGCGGCCTGAGGAAGACGTCCCATCTGTCCTGAGATGGGGCCTGAGCTGGGTGAACCTTGTGTGCCTCCATCAGGGCACACTATTCAGGGCGATTCAGATCAGGGACAGAGTCAGGACATCCAGGGTCTGAGCACTTGCTAACCTGATCAGAGTGAATACGCCGCTGATCCTCTTTGAGTGCCTGGCACGCAAGCCCACCTTGCTGTTGGCCATGGCCAAACACGGATGTTCCCAGTCCGTTATCAGATGGGCCCACTTTCTGGACGAAGCGCACAGATCACGAGCCAAGACCGGACAAGCAGCATGCAGAGGCCCGAGGAAGAGTCTGATATAGGGGGCGGGTGGGAGGGTGTGGCGGCGCCCGGACTCCGGACAGCGCAAGGACAGCGGTGACGGACGCAAGACCGAGCATTCCGGCCCTTGGCCTGTTCGGTCACTCGCTGTCACGGTGGGCTCCGGTGGGCGACGCTGTTGGCTGAAGTCAGCCAGACCGCTGCACCCGTGACCAGCCAGTGACTCGACAGAGGTCCCGGGGCCTGTGCCAGCTCCGATGTGTGCAGCGATCGGCCGACCGAGCCCCAGCTCGTGGCCAGCGGCGGGCTCTGGGCACTGAGACAGATGCAAAGCGATACAGATCTATCTATGCGGTGATGCGGTGCCGGCGAGGTACGGACGGCGCTAGCGTCGTGACTCCACAGGCCACAGGTTCCACAGGATCACAAGCAGCCGGGCGAGCCGACGGTCTGGCCTCGAGGCGCGCTGCAGGCGGCCAGGTCAGCTGGCGGCCTTGCGGCCATGCCCTGGCCTGGGGACTGGGGAGTGTCTCAGTGATCGCGGAGAGCGGTTCACATGCATGCAGGCCTGACCTGGCCTGCAGTGTGGGGTGCTCGATTCCCAGCGTGCAGCATGCATGGCGTGGCGATTGGCCGAGCCGGGGAACATGGGGTGCGCGATGGGCGGGCTGGCGGGCTGGCGGCCTGCTGGATGGAGCGCTCGGGACGCGGCACGGAATCCTCAGGGCCGGGCAGCCTCGCGAGTACGCTTTAGCCGCATTCGGCAGGTTGGCGTCCGGGCTCGCGCGCCCGGGCACGTCCTGATAACGCTCGCGCACGCTGCTGCCTCCAGAGCCTTGGTTCCCAGGACGCCAGGACGGCCAGGACAGGTAGACTCAGGACTGGGCCGCCAGGAATGTTCATCACTCGCAGGACGCTCCATCACGCCCTGCGCGCTGTCAACAAATGCCGCTGCGTCCTCATGCATCGCTGCGTCACTGCTGCTCCATGCTCGTCGCCCGCCCGCCAGCCGTCAGGGCTGGGGCCCTCTTGCGCCCCTGCGCCGCTCGTGGAGTGCAGACCCACCGCAGCGCCGCGGATGAGTACTACCTGCTCGCAGGCCTCTGGCTGATGGCTCAACGTGAGATAGCGCGGACGCCTCGGTGTACGCAGTGCCGTGCGCCTCGGTGCTCGGTGTCGGTGGGATCGAAAGGGTCGCTGCGCCGATCGGCTCCATGCAATCTATCAACTCAGGCAATCGTGAGCCTGTCCCGGCGAGTCGTGTCCGTACCCCGTACCGCACGCAGCCGCGCCGTACCGCGAGCAGGCGGTGGCGGCATGCGCAACCTTGTTGCGTCGTACCAGGCGCATGCACGCAGACGAGCACGGCGCGCGCGGCGAATCCCACGAAAGAGCGCAAAAAGGCAATCGCAATTTGGCTCTGGTGACCTGAGCTTTGCAAACCTTGTGTGCCTTGGGCTTGCCTGCATGTCCTGCGTGGCCGCTGGCTTGGGGCCTGGGTTGTTTGTTGGGGTTTGTTGGGGACGCTGGCTGACAAGGTTTACAGGCACAATCTACGGGCCTGGCGGTAGTCTGCGGGCACGCTCGCCGCGCGCTGTGTGCTGCGCGCATTGCGCCGTCCGCGCCGCCTGCCAGCTCCATCCCAGGCACAAATAAGCACAGGCTGTCTGTGCCAGAGCCCTGGGCTGCTCCTCCCAGAGCGAGGTCGCACACCTACGCACTCCTTTTCCATAAAGCGTAAAAATGTTCGCAAGCTCCCAGCTCTCAGCGCTCTGCGCACGCTGGCCAGCGCGAGCAGGGTCACGGAGAGGACCGGAGAGTCTCACCTGAACCGGTGCCGCTCGAGTTCCCAAACTCACGGACATTGGGTACGACCATGGGCACCGGGCACCGGGCTCCTGGCACCTTTGGGCGCACGGGTGCGGACGGGCTGAGTCTGTCACTGGCGAGGGACTGAGGTACTGAGGAACATCGGCAGCAAATGTGCCTGCTGGTACTGCTTGCTTCTGCTGCCTGTTTGCATCAGTCGTCGTGGTCCTGCCCATGCGCCTCAGAGATTGTGATTGCTGCGCTTAGCTGGAACCACGGAGGCGGCGCAGGGCGTGATCGTGGCCGCCGCTAGCACCGCTCGGTGCGCCGCCGCGATCGCTCTTGTCACGGTAGCGAGCGTGTCCCCGGCACCCCGGTCCTGATCTCCTGAGATAATCACGATACACCCGAGGGTTGTGGAGAGCGGTATGGTGGGATGCCTGCGAGGCATGCGGCATGAGGCATGAGGCATGGGACATGGGAGAGCGTGGGAGGCCATGGGAGCCATGGGATGCCACGGATGGTGGGATCTGGCCGATGTCTTAGGCTGGGCTGAGCTGAGATTTCGGTCGGTCCAATCCAGCGAGCGAGCGCCAGCGCGCCAGCGGGGCCAGCGGCGGATGTCGGCCCGCCGCATGCCGTGCCCAGCCCAGGACAGCGGCGCTGCTGGCTGGATGAGAGGCCTCGCACGCCGGTGGAGCCAGAACCGACGGCGCAAGCGAGCTGGAGGAGGCAGCTGGGCACGGGCAGGAAGACCGACTTGAGCCTGGGAGCGTGAACCTACGGGGGCGCGGCGTCCAGCGGCTCTGCGGCTCTACGTCTGCGGCTCGCGCGGCTCAGCGGCGGGGTCAACGGCTGCGAGCAGCTCCCTAGGAGGGCGCACCCAGGGAGGGGAGGGGAGCGGAAGGGAATCGCAGCCCCGCTCAAGTGGCGTAATCGCGGTAGATGGGATATCAGGGACGGCTGCCCTCAGGGTCGGACAACGTTTGCATCCTGAGCTGACATGGTCCTGCTGCATCGTCGTGCTCGCCTGCTCGCCCAGTCTTGTCGTCCCCGCCCCGCCGGGCCACCGCCTTGTCCTTGTCACAGTGACGGTGGCGAGAGCAGGCCGCACCCTGGCCATGTCATCACACCTCGCCCGCCCCGTCCTCCCCCGTTCTCGCGTTCCCCCGATGCCTTGCACCTCGAACCTCCGACAGCCTGCCGCTTGCACGCTTGCGTCCTTGCTCGCCTCTCGCTGTCGGGTATGTGCATCCGCCCGTTGGATCCTGGACGCATGATGCGGCGCGGTGGCACGTACGGCACCGATACGTACCATGCATCGGGCCGGTGCGCCTCAGGATCGGTGGATTATCGTTAATCGAGGATGGCCAGGATGGGAGGCTCGCTCGAGTGGAGATGACGAGTCACGGTTAGATCGAGGATCGGGGATCGAGAGCAGATCGAGCAGAAGCACAGGTGCGGGTGGGGAACGGCTAGAGCTGGGAGCTGGGAGCGCTGCGCGGATTGGGCCGATTGGCCTGTCCGCCGCTCGTGCTCTCACGAGCTGACGAGCCGGCGGAGCTCGCTGGGCGCTGGTGGCTGCTGCCTGCTGGCTGATGTCTGCGTTGTCGGAGTGGTCGAGTGGTGTTCCTCGTGGTAAGGCTATAGGACCCTGGCCTAGGCAGACTAAGGCGCAAGAGGCTCCGTCTGCCCTCAGGCCCAGCTCAGGCCATGAGGCTCAGGAGCGACCCACCGTCCCTGCTCCCCCGTCCCTCCGCCGCCTCGTGCCTTGGACCTGGGAGCCCTGAGTGGTACCTCATTCTGTGGCGTTGTCCCTGAGGCCCTTAGTCCTTAGTGTGTGGACCCTGAGCCTTAGCTGCTAACCGGGTCGACTGGACTGGCTGACTCCAATGCTGGCTGCTGGCTGGCTCTGCAGGAAATGCAGGAAACGCAGGAAACGCAGGAAGCTCCAGAGCTAGACGAGCCCTGCCCTAGACCTAGAGCACCAGAGCCAAACCCAGAGCGATCATCCCACACCTCTCCTCAGCCTGCCCAGCCAAGCAGCCCGTCTGCCCCGGCCTGCCAGCCTGCCCCGCGCCCGCTGCCGCTGCCCAGATCACCAGAGCAGAGGTCCCAGGACACTCCATCCCATCCCATCGCGCTCCTCGTCGCGAGCGTCCTCCAGCGATCAGCCAGAGCTTTATACATACATCACTCTCATCTCACCCTATCTTCCAGCGACTCTGTCCATCTTACGCTTTCCCTCTACCAGCGACTCGGCGCTAGACATTCAGAGCCAATCCGTCAAAGCCCTCGATCCCCCATCCCATATCTCCGCTCCCTTCCTCCTCCCTCCTGCCCTCCTCTCCTCTCCTTCCTCAGCCGCCTTCAACCCCGAGCTATCGACGCCAGAACCAGAAATCCAGGACTAGCACTAGGACCCGGACCAGGACAAGGACGCGCGCGCGCTCGATCAACGCCTCTCCTCTGCTCTCTCTCCTCTGTCCTCAAGCTCGCGCTGTTGACATAGACTACAAGTACCCAGGAACTCCCTGCCTCCCACCTCATCTTCCCCCAACCCCGTCTGCGTTTGTCTTTCAACGCATCGTCAACAATCTACTATCAACACATCACGCTTGCAACATCACCAGCCCACTCGTCGACGTTGACGGTATCTGAATGCACCCCAACGCATTCTAGTACTGCATAGCCTCCTGCTCATCTTACGTAGTATCAAGTTATTTGTCAAACACTCAACTTGGTACACCTACCCCTGGTGGTCATCATCGCATACCCCTATCTTCACGTACTACCCCTTCCGCTTCACAATTCAGCACCACCGGCCTAGCAACCTCGCCCGACCACTGTCGCCTCTGTCCATGTCCGCTACGACCGCCGCCAACTCCACAACATTACCCCCTCTCCATACCATGGACCAGAAGCCGATAGGATCAAAGCCCGAGTACGAGTACTCGTCTTCCTTCAACGCCTACAACATGAACGCCCCGGGAGCCGTCCCCGCGGTCCCCCCTTCCCTCTCACCCGTGACCCCCCTCAACTCCGAGTTCCCCGCGACTTCCTCTACGCAAGAGGAGTACTACGACCGCCGACAAGGCCCGAACCCTCCGCCGCAGTCGACGGAGAACTACACCTCCCCGGGCTTCTCATCGCCGACCTCGACCGCGTCAAGGAGGTCTTCTGACCAGAACTACGACTCCAAGTCTCCTCTGGCTGGCAAGCCGGAGACTGAGGCCATCATTATTCCTCCCATCGTTCCTCCGTCTGTTCAGTGGCCCACGACAAACTTTGAGGACTGGGATGACCTCCCGGACATCCTGCGCCAGGACCGCAAGGCGGACTTCACCCCTCGTCGCCCGATGAACGTCTACTTCATCTACATGCGTGTTCGCCGATCGGAGCTCGCGCTCCACAACCCCCAGCTCCAGACCGGAGAGCTCTCGAAGATCCTTGGTCGCGAGTGGAACAACATGTCGCCGGACCAGAAGGCCCCCTGGGCCGAGCTCGCTGACCGTCTCATGCGCGCGTTCAAGAAGAAGTTCCCAGACTACCAGTACGAGCGTGGAGGAAGCCGCCGCAACGGACGCCGACGTGGTGGACGCGGAGTCGGTGGAGCCTTCACGGTTGTCACGCCGCACATGATGGTTGAGAACGCTGCCCGCCGCGCCTCTATCCCCAGCTACCAGCTGGCCCACCCGCGATCGATGCCCTACCCGGACCCCCAGTCGCACCAGCACCAGCAGTTTGGGTACCGGGATTTCGCCAACCCCGCGCAGTACCCGATGCACCAGGGTGGTCTTGCGCCGCTCACTGCCGTTCCTCTGCACTACGCCCAGGGGCAGTGGGCGCCCATGGAGGCGGCCCCTCACCACGAGTACGCGCACCCGCCGCCGCCGCCCCCGCACGCCGCTCAGCAGTACTACGCACAGCCCTCCGAGGGACCGTCATCGTACGCTAACGCCTACGCCTCGCAGCAGCCTCAGTACTCGCACGCGCCCCACCCCCCGCCTCCTCACCAGTCCCAGCCCGCCATGTACTCCCAACCTCAACAGTCGGAAGGTGGCGGCTGGGACGAGTACATCGTTCAGTAAAAGAAGGCCCAGGACAATTCACGCTCTAGACGCGGGGCTTTGCATACCCTCTCTGTTGATACCTCTCGAGGCGTTCGCGAACACTTCTACACGACCATCATCCTCAACGCACAATGTAACAACGCAATCACATCTTCTCACCAAGACACTTTTTCGCTTTGCTTTCGATTCACTTCGTCGTCGCGCGTCTCAACACATGTGCCACACGTCCTCCTCGTCAACTGCCAGTTATACCTCACCCATCTCCCTTAACCTGCGCTCATAATATCAACCCACTTGAACTCTTTGACATTGGTCCATCGAAATTGTACTCTACCCAGCCACCCTGTCGCCGGAGTGTCTCCCGCGCAGCCTGCAGTATCGTATCCTACATGCTTTCCTCCCATTTTTAGTATCATTACCGTGCTCCGGATCCTGAGATGTTTGGATCCCTCTGTTCCATGCAATGAAATTTACACGATTGCTGGGCGATTCGAGGCATTTTTGAGTTCAGATCAGGTCCATCTGCAGTTGTCCAGGTGTTCTTCGCAACCGAACAAGCGCCACAGCGCCTCGAGCGATGTGCGAGGCGGTATGTTCCGGAGCGTGTTCTGCCCTCTCTGGAGTCACATTTCAGTTTTCAGTTTTGGTTTGGTTTTTTCGCGCCAGCTGGCACTACTGTGATCCAGGCAGCTGCTAAGCTCTGCGTTGAATGGGCGCGCTCGAGTCCGGGACATATGCGAGGGGCGATTCAGGTGAGCGCGGGCTGTACCGGGTGCGAGGCACTCGACGTTACGCTCGTGGTGAGTCATGGATGACGACGCTCTCGTGACGGGGTGCGCTGGCGATCAGGCCGGTTCCGGTGTGTCTGCCGACGAGACGAGCGCTGCTCGATACGTCAGCAGGCATTCAGAGGTCAGCAGATCGGGTGCGGCAGATCGGAGTGCGTGTGTGCGTGGTGCGTGCATGCACCACCACCCGCGTACCCGAGAAGGACGCAGGGCGGCGTACTCGGCGATGGCACAGAGGGAGCAGGCGATCAGGCGAGCAGCAGAGTTCAGATTCCAATAAGCGATAGGGGCATAAAGCTCGAAAAGCTCGAATGTGTGGGAGATAGGGGGATTAATTATGCAGGCGACCCTGGGGCAGACGTGCACAAAGAGGCATAACCGTACCCAAAGCGGCGCTGGGGAGTGGGCCTCGCAGGCAGAGGCAAGCTGTACGCACGCCGAGGTGCTGCAGGCGCTGGCTGGCGGTGATGCGTAATACTGCCAGGGATGCAGGGACGAGGTACGCAGCCCGGCTGGGCGCAGTGTGCTTAATGAACAGGCTGCAGAGTCTATTTCGCTTTGTTTTGCTCGCGTTGCGTTATGTGCGCCTGCCTGTGCGCTGGTGCGCAGAGTGCACTGCGCTGGGAGCTGGGAGCGCGTTAGAGTTCGATGGGTAGGAACGGGGGCAGCCCTGTCCCTTTCGCGCTCGCTTCTTCACGCCAGCGCATGCAGCTGAGCAGCTGGGCAGCTGATGCGCCGTTGTCAGCTGGGCCCGTGCTGGGATCCTGTGAGCACCGCCGCGATAGAGTTGGCCGGCGATCGCCCATTCACAGAGCCAAGCTAAGCTTGGAAGTCAGGCTGGGGTAGGGTGGATGTGCGACATCCTCGCGACCGCGCTGCCGCTCCAACAGTGGGTGTGCAAGACCCACTGTGACATACTCGCCGTCTTGCCTCTCATTCCCCGAGAACAGTCCTCGGAGCTTAGGAATTGGGGAGCGTTGCGGCGGCGAGGCCAGAGGCAAAGAGGGGATGGCGACGAGATGGAGTTAGAGCGCGCGCCAGGATAGGAGAATTACTATGCATAATGGGCGCTCCTCGAGCTGCGCAACGCAATTGCGCAAAAGCATGAACAGACTGCGCAAGTACGCAAGCACCTAGGCAGAACCCAGGCATGCCAGGCTTACGAGACACCGAATGCTGATAGACGCAGAATCACGTAAAGATAACACTGACCCAACTCTGTGCCCTCTCGTGCCCATTCATTACAATGGCGGCGACAAACTCTGGCTCAAGCGCTGGCACGCCTGGCACGATTGACGGCGGGCACCAGCCGACCAAAGCCGGCCGGGGGCACCGCTGGCACCGGGCTTCGCTGACGCCGAGCTCGCCGGGGGCACCGGCACCGGCGCGGGTGGGGAGTGTGGGGGACAGTGTTTGGGAATGCGCGAGCAGCGCGACCGCGGCTGAGCCGAGCATGGCTGTCGTACGCTTCTCACCTGGTGCGAGCGAGTCACTCGTGACAAATGACTGAATGCACACCCCGCTCCTAGATCGCGGTGGTGCGGCTGAACTGCCGAATGTCGTGTGAGCATTCAGCATCAGCGAGCGGAGACCGAGGCGAGACCGCGCAGCGCTCGTCGCACGTCGAGATCGCCGGGTACGTCACCTCCGCTCCAGCCGCAAGGCCGCACGCCCGGCATGTCGGCATGCCCGCGCCATACGCGTAGCGAGCGCTTGCGAAACGAGCATCCGAGTGGCAGCCTCGACCGCAGCAGGCTCGGTGCTCGGTGGTGCGACACCCCCTGCGCTATGCCATTCAAACGACCCCACCTGGCCCACAATCTGGCATGCACGGCTCCCCCAGGCCGGCCCCGCTCGGCCAGGCGAGGCCCCCGTGATGAACATGCTGGGTGATCTGCGGCACGCTCCACGGCATGCCAGATCCAGACGTCATACCGCCCGCTTTGTGGCGATGGCGACATCGACGTGGTGCCAAATATCGGGAATCGGCGAGCGCGGCTGCCGCAGCACCTGGCTTTCGGTGGCGGCCACCTCGGTGGCTCGGGCTGGGGCAATGCAATGGCTGTCCACCTAAACTGGTCAGTTCCGTCGGAAGGCGGCCGGCTCGCACGCCGACTGGCCCTCGCCATCAGCAGCCTACTCGCGACCCCCATCTCGAATGCAACCGTGGACTCGCCTCGGACCACCTCGCGCGAGGTCAGTCACCAGCACATCCTCAACGTCATTCGCATTCCGCGTCCAGCCGCAATGTACATGATCTATTCGAGTCCAGACCGGCGCGCTCAGGCGTCCACGCCCAGGTCCTTCGCGATCATCTTGCGTGCAATCGGGTGCTGCTCCGTCAGCCACATCACGCCCACCGCCGCCACTGAGTTCAGAGGCCGGTCAGGTTCTCTTGCGCCCATGTCTCGCGTACCCTCGCCACCACCGCGCCTGATTTCGGCGCATGCAGGTTCCTCGTCAAGCCCAGTTCGCACGGGCTAGGCGGGCATCGTCCAGGCAACGCCCCCCGATATACCGCTCTGACCGCGGAAGGTGACAGCGCCGCTGACATAGCCTCTACTCCACACCCCCTGGTAGCCTCCGCTACGCCTCAGAGGCGCAGACGATTACCAGTTATCAGGGCCGTCTCCGCGAAGGCGTGAGCCCCCGTGCACGCCGAAAGACGTGGGGCAAAGTGCCAAACACCCACACGTAGCACTATGCGCCCCGCCATGGCTTATCCCGGTCCGGCCGCCTCACTCATGCCACTCACGTAGAACTCGGCGTGCTCCTTGAACACCTTCTTGGCCAGCTCGGGGTTCTGCTCGTTGAGGAGCTTGAAGATTGGCTGGCAGGGGTTAGCTCTGCAATCCCTAAGACGGTCGCCTAAGACGGCCGCCCTGTAGACTCACTCGGCAGAACTTCATACGGCCCTTCGTGATAACCCAGTCTGATGGTCAGCTTCCCGATGTAGAATTCATGGCTTACCAGCTGCGCTATCGCAGTACTCCGGGCCGCTCTTGAGAGCAATCTTGTAGAAGCGCAGCTTGATCTCCGCGTTCTGCGTCTGGTTGAACCCGTAGATCTCGTCGAGCTTCTTAGCAACCTCGGGCTGGAACTTTGGTCCCAGCTCATAAAGGTGGTCGAGCATAACGCACTTTTGCGTCGAGTCGAAGTCCTTGACGTCCTCGGGCTTGAATGCGGAGAGGTCGCCCTTCTTCGCAGCGTCGGCCCAGCGCTCAGCCAGCTGCGTCGGGGGCTTCGACAGCGAGTCGTCGTATTGCATGTCGATGCAAAGGTCGAGGCCCGTTCCGTAGATCCACTCGTCCCAGTCGACCTTGCCAAGCTTCTTCAGGTACTCCTCGCTGTTATCCTGCTTGCCGTACCAGTCGAACAGGTGTTGGCGCCACTGCTCCGTGGTAATCGATTTGTTCGTGAACGTCTTCACGTAGTCCTGCATGTAGGGGATGAAGTGCTCCAGGCCACCCACAGTCCGCTCGAGGTGCAGCAGGAAGTTGGAACCCTTCTCGTAAGGCACCTGGCTGAAAGCGTCGTCGGCTGCCGGTCAGTACGATCGATCATGCTTCACTTACGGTCCTCGTGGTTCTTGAAGTCCGGCAGCAGCTTCTGAAAGCGGGGCATGTCCTCGTATCCCTTCAGAGACTCCTTCAGTCCCACTCGTCCGATGGTAAACGACCTGCGGCGTCAGAATTGCATAGGCGCGCAATGACTCACAGCATGCGGGCAGCCTCTCCGTGAATCTTGCCAATAATGAGGCGCTCGAGGTAGGTGGTCCATCCCTCGTTCAGCCAGAAGTGCGCCCAGGAAGCGCAGCCGATGGAGTTACCGAACCAAGACTGCTGCGTCAGCTTGCTCAACAGTCCGACTTACGTGGCTGATCTCGTGGGCAATGACATCCACGAGCGAGCGGTCACCAGCAAGGAGCGTAGGAGTGGCAAAGGTCAGGCAGCAGTTCTCCATGCCTCCGTAAGGGAACGAGTCCGGGAGGATGAGGAAGTCGTAGACGCCGAAGCGGTACGACGACGTGAGATCCTCGGCGGTTGCGACCTGCTTAGCAGTGTCCTCTTCGAACTCCCAGTACGCGGCCTTCATAGTCTGGGGCTCAGTCCACACTCCGGTCTTCCAGTCACGACCCTTCATGTCGGGGAAAGCCTTGTACGTGACCTCACCGGAGGCGATTGCGATCAGGTAGGAGGGGATTGCGACGGGCTGCGGTGAGCTATAGCTTGCTACGAGTGTAGCCCGACTAACCTGCTTGTAGACGTACTCGACCTTCTTGCCATACTGAGGCTCCTCGTCACTAGGAGGAGACTGACGCAGAGCAGACATGAGGACGGGGAGGACGGAAGTCACCCGCGACGAGTACGTCGCCTTGATGGCCGGAGTGTCCTGACAGGGCAGGAGCGATCGGCCATGGATCTGGGGTCAGCGCGGGCGCGGCAACCCAACTCACAGCCTGGCTCTGGGAGTAGAGGTACGGGTACTTGCCGCTCTTCGTCTGGCTGGAGAGTTAGAGAAAGACTCGCTTGAACGACCTACACAGGGTTGAGCCAGCCAACGGAGGTGCAGTCCTTGGTGGTTGAGTACGTGACGGTGACCTCCACAGTCTATCATTAGCTTGACGCTCCGAGGCCGTATCTCACCTGCCCCTGCTTCAGAGGACAGGGGAGCTTGACGTGAAGAGCCTGGCCCATGGCCTCGATATGGTCATCGAGCTTCCAGTCCTGGAGTCAGTGAAGTCCGCTCCATGCAACCCACAGCCTTCTTGCCGTCAACAGCGACATCCTTGACGTCAAGGTAGCTAGTGTCGAGGACGACCTCATCGACGTCCTTGACAGCCTCAAGCTTCAGAGTGGCCTTGCCTCCAATCGTCTTCTTGTCCCAGTCGATCGCCCAATCGAGGTCGATGTTGTCGGTCCGGATGTCCTGATAGTTGGACAGGGTAGAGAGGTCCTTGACCTGGGAGGCGGGCTTGTCGATGGAGGCCATGGTTCTCAATGCGTCCTTGCGAGCCTGGCTGTGATGATCTGTACTAATGAGGAGGACAAAAACAAAGTCAGTCGGTCAGGGAGGCAGGAATAGCACAACGTTGCGCTCCTCGCCCCGGATCTTGACCCAGACCATGCGGTCGCATGCGGTCATCTGCGATGGCCAGCGGGGCCCACACCTCCACCGCAGCACGTGACCAGTCACCCTGTACACATCGTTCCAAGTGCTTAACTCGAGGCGTCTGGCTCGAGAATGCTGCTCAGGCGACTTCGCCCGTCGCACATGGATGCCGCTGCATCATTATAGAGTGAACTCACTCCTGCGGGTCTTGGAATCGCCAGGTCGTCCAGCAGAAGAGAGCGCGAGGACGCCGACGGGATCAGGGTGCGAGAGTAGCGCAGGACCTCCGCACCTCCACCTCACCACGTGGGCGGTCGGAACTGACGTTTCACGATCCGACTCACATGAACCAGCCTGAATCTTCCATTCACCTCGATCTCCTATCCTCGACCCGTACGTCACCACCGAACAGCAGCGCGACGATGGACGAGCCCGGTCCGTCGAGCGATTACTACAGGCGCTTTGCGGCGCGGGAGGATGGGCCCATCCTGCCCCCGCGAATGCACCAGGACCCCTTGATCAACCCGTCCGAGACCTCCATCCAGTTCTTGGACAACCAGGCCAACGACGGCCTGTACGCGGTCCTGAATGTCGACCGTGATGCCTCGCCGAACGAGATCAAGGACCGATACCGCTCTCTTGCTGCCCGGTACCATCCGGACAAGCAGCCGGACGACCAGCGCAGGCTCGCGGCGCACCAGCAGTTCCAGAACATTCAGCGCGCGTACGAGGTGCTTACGGACCCGGGACAGAGGACAGTGTACGACATGTTCGGAGAAGAGGGTCTGCGGACTAGCTGGGAGGTCGGGCCAAAGAACATGTCGGCGAGCCAGATGCGCACGTTCTTCCTGAGACAGGGAGAGGCGAAGCGGCAGCTGGATGCCGAGCAGCTCATAAACTCGAAGGTGAGCTTACAATCCCACGTCGAGAGCTGACATAAGGGCGACATGAGCATTACTCTCGATGCTCGCGCAGTTTTTGTCCCCAGGGAGTTGTTTAAGAACCCAGAGCGCATTAGTCACACTCCGTGGGCCCGTGTCCAGCGTGTGCGGCCTGGCCAGATCCTCGGCAAGCACAGCTGGGAGACGCCAATCAACGAGAACACTCAGCTTGGGATTGAGGGCATCATGGTTGCGCGAGGTCGCAACGGCGGCGCCAACGTTACGGGAACGGTCAAGCACCAGTTCTCGCCCCGATTCTGGGGCCAGTTCACACAGGCGTTCCTGGCGCCTCGCCACATGTCAGCGAAGGGCACATACACCTATGACGAGAACACGTTCGTAAGCCAACCGCTTCCCTGCTGACGTACAGATATGTTTCGGGTCAGGCAGCCATCCAGACGCTGGAGGGCCCGCCACGCTTGACACTGTCGCTCGGCCGACGGCTGTACATGTTCACTACTGGCTTCATCACATACAACACCGGATTCTGGAACCTCGGGCCGTGGGGCCGAAACATGGACCCGCAGCTCAAGTTCGCGGATCAGTCGTCGATGCTGGTTGGCATGACGAATGCCACGAACGATGGCACCGGATGGACGTGCCAGCTGCAGACGGGACACGTGGAGAACGGCATCGCGGCCGACTGGACGACGAGGGTGATGGGCCTCCGCCTCAAGCTCGGCGGGCAGCTCGACGTCAGCGGCGAACTGACCGCGTTTGCTGATGCAATGGGCCGTGTTACGGAGTACACCCGCGCGGGTGCCACCTTCCAGCTCGGCTCCACTGGCGTTCAGCTCAAGCTCTACCTCAGCCGCCTGGGCCAGAAAATCACTCTTCCAATCTTGCTTTCCGCCGACCTCAACCCGTATGTCGTGCTCGGCACGGCGGTGCTGCCCGCTGTCAGCTGGGCGGCTGCGTACCACTTCTGGGTGCTTCCCAAGAAGGAGCGCGACATCAAGAAGTGGGTCATCATGCGTCTGGACGTAACTAACAGCCAGCCGCATCAAGGAGCTTCGCGAGGAGCATGCGGAGTACATCGCGCAGAAGAAGCAAGAGGCGGAGAACGCCGTGCTGCTGATGGGCAAGAACGCTTCCTCGCTCGCGGCCAAGGAGAAGGAGCGTGGCGGGCTTGTCGTGCTCTCGGCGCAGTACGGCCCGGCGACCGCGTTCTCGCCCAAGGGAGTCAGCGACGACGAGGCCGTCATCGACGTGACGATCCCGCTGCAGGCGCTCGTGCAGAACTCCAAGCTCTACATCCCCGGCGGGCGGAACAAGTTCAACCTGATGGGCTTCTGGGTGAGTCGCTCTCGTCGCGCGGACATGCGGCCCCGCATGCGCGGTGCTGTGCGACGCGGGGCAAGCGGTGCCCGGGGCGTTTCACAGTCCCACAGGCGCACAGAAGCATCACAGGACGGATCAGCTGACACGCGAAACAGGACCCTTGCATCGGCGAAAAGAAGAAGCTGCGCGTGCGATACCTGTTCCGCGACGTCGTGCACGAGGTCGAGGTCGACGACGTCTCACAGCTGCGCGCGCCCGTCAAGTCGCACGCCCTGGACCAGTAGGCAGCGAGTAGTGATTAGAAGTAGAAGCACATCTCATAACCCCAACAACTAGCAACCAATGCATAATCCTACCAAACGCAGCCATTCACAGACGAGCGCTCGCCCGTTCGCCCCGCTGATAAGGGTTGCTGGGGGGCCTGGACGCCGATGACACATGGGGCAGCTCTGCTTGGTTGCCTGGGTGGAAACTGCGCAGGCCTAGGTCCGCGGCTAAACGTCGGATGAAAGCGTGCCTATTGGAAGGAAGGGGCGTTTGTGCCGGCGGCGCTGTGCCCCACCCACGTTTTACAGGCCGCACCTGGCCGCGCGCCGCGCGCCGCCCGGCTGCGGTCGCGGTATCGTAATCGTGGAAGATCTGGCGCCAGGCGCAGGCCGCCCACGCACGTACGCACACAGCCTGAGCGGACTGCGGTGCCGACGACAGACTGACCCACCGTAAATTCCACTTCTCCTTGATAACAACGCCATTGCCATCGCCCACCTCTCCACGTCTCCGCCCCGCACCACGACCACACGGCCAACATGTCCCAGCCCGTCGCAGTGGCTGATGCGGTCGAGGAGAGCAACTTCCGTGCGTTTGCGCTGCCGCTAACTGCACTCTGAGCAAGGCGCTGATTCCTAGATGCGCTCCTCTCGGCCTTCCTTATGATTGTCGTGTCTGAGATCGGTACGTCCCCGGGCCTTGCAGCCGAGCTAACCTAAAGGCGACAAGACCTTCCTGATCGCGGCGATCATGGCGACGCGGCACTCGCGCACCGTCGTGTTCGCGGGTGCGTTCGCGAGCCTGGTGCTCATGTCGGTGCTGTCCGCCGCGCTGGGCAAGGTCATCCTCGGCTTCATCCCAAAGGTACGTCTGCTATCCATTTCGTGTCAGCTGACCCCAGGTGTGGACGCTGTGGGCTGCCGCTGTGCTGTTCCTCGTCTTCGGCGTCAAGATGGCACAGGAGGCGCGCGAGATGCAGGAGGGGCACATGCAGGAGGAGATGCGCGAGGTCGAGGAGGAGCTCGAGGAGGACACGGAGATGCACGACCCGGCGTCTGTGCAGCTCGAGAACCTCGAGGAAGGCCGTGCGCGCCCGCTGGAGAACTCGCTCGCCGCCCCGTCCCGTGATGCGTCGCCAGCCCCCGGTCGCAACCATCGCAGCTCGTCCCGCGGCCCCCGCTCCCGCTCGTTATCGCCGTCGCGCCGCATGCGTCCCAGCATCAGCCTTGGCGCCGGCGTCGGACCCCTCAAAATAAAGGAGGAGACCGTCCTCGCCTGGCGCGACACGGCCCGCAACGCTCTCGAGATGATGACCAACCCCGTTTTCGCGCAGGCGTTTGCCCTCACCTTCCTCGGCGAGTGGGGAGACCGCTCCCAGATCACCACTATCGCGATGGCCGGAGCGCATGTGAGTACTGGCATTCCTAGCTGGCTCGTACGGCATTGGTAGCTGACTTCCAGAGCGTTCCCGTCGTTGCGTTCGGCACGATTCTCGGCCACTCGCTCTGCACGCTGCTTGCGGTGCTCGGCGGTCGTCTGCTGTCGACAAAACTGAGCGTGAAGCACAGTGAGTCGTCCCCTTCCTGCCGCGCACCAGGCCCGCACTGACACGCAGTCACGATGATCGGTGCTTTCTCGTTCATCTGCTTCGCCGGCCTGTACGCATATGAGGCGTGGAACCTGCCGGCCGATGCGATGATCTAAGCGGACATCTCATCCCATCGCATCGCATCACATTGCCGATACGACGCAGGCTACGCATTCCTCGATGTGTGTTTTCGCGCGACGGCGGCACGGCGCGGCACACGGCACACACGCTTGGCCCTCGGGCACGAAGCGGATCCGAGGCGGCTTTCGGCCCCTCGCCACTTCACACCAGCACCAAGCACCCCGCATTACTACGGCCCCGCGCGCGGAGCCCGATCTCGACCCCGGCGGCTAATACCTCGCACCGCGCCGCCGGCCCGGACACACTGCTCAAGACTCACGATACCCAGATACCACGCGACGGAACCTGTACAGCGCCGGTCTTACGACTTAGGGCCATAGAGCATGCACTAGACGCAAAGCTAGAGCCAAAGGCGACGCCGTCACGGCGGCGCGCGGCAGTGCAGGGTGACGGATGACGGGTGACGAGACGCTGACGCGCGGACTGACACCGAGCTCGCACGCTAGCAGCTGACAGCAGCATAACGCGACGCGCGCTGCGTGCGCGACATGACTCAGCGTGCCACGGCGTGCCAAGTGGGGCCGCGGGATCGGCGCTAGCCCAGCCTAGCCCGCTAGGCCCGCCTTGGCACACCGCAGACAGCACTGGTTCACTAGGTTTCATACAGCTACGCGGGGATAGACGGCATACAACGCGGTTCATGTTAGGGTGAGCGAGTGTGCGCAAGAGGGTGGGTGGGATAGCTACAAGATTACAACTGGTATGCGGTTACGGGGGAGGTATTGGCGCCGTTCCTCGGGCTGGCTACGCTCTACGCGCTGCGCGCTGCGCGCTGTGCGCTACGCGGCGCGGGCGGCCCAGATGCCGCACCCGACCGCGACGGCGATGGCGGCGACGAGCGCCCACGGCCGCCACTTGCGCACGGGGGCGAAGACGCTCTCGATAAGCCCTGCGAGGCCGGTGGCGAGCGGCGCGCTGCGGCGGGGGAACAGGGGTCCCGGGCCGCAGGGCGGGGGCGACGCGCTCTTCCGGCGGCGCGTGCGGCGCCCGCGCGGGGTCGCGCGCCGGCGCGCCG